>CAUDMG010003841.1:0-455000 GCA_958450375.1 Homarus gammarus
TCGTTTCTGTGGGAGGCTGTTTTGGGTGATGATGAAGGTACTGTGGGAGGTGGTGTAGGGTGATGAAGAAGGTACTGTGGGAGGTGGTGTAGGATGATAATGAAGGTTCTGTGGAAGGTGGTGTAGGGTGA
This sequence comes from Homarus gammarus, assembly GCA_958450375.1. Classification (NCBI taxonomy): domain Eukaryota; kingdom Metazoa; phylum Arthropoda; class Malacostraca; order Decapoda; family Nephropidae; genus Homarus; species Homarus gammarus. Next base: position 132 of record CAUDMG010003841.1, read on the forward strand.
TGATGAAGGTACTCTGGGTGGTGGTGTAGTTACTGTGGGAGGCTCTGTAGGGTGATGATGAAGGTACTGTAGGCGGTGGTGTAGGGTGGTGATGAAGGTACTGTGGGAGGTGGTGTAGGATGATGATGAAGTTACAGTTGGAGGTGGTGTAGGGTGATGATGAAGGTACTGTGGGAGGTGGTGTTGGTACTGTGGGAGGTGGTGTAGGATGATGATGAAGGTACTGTTGGAGGTGGTGTTGGCACGATGGGAGGCAGTATAGGGTGGTGATGAAGGTACTGTGGGAGGTGGTTAGGTACTGTGGGAGATGGTATTGGGTGATGATGAAGGTATTGTGAGAGGTGGTGTAGTTACTGTGGGAGGCGGTGTAGGGTTATTAGTATGATACTGTGGGAGGTGGTGCATGGTGAAGATGAAGGAACTATGGGAGGTGGTGTTGGTACTGTGGGAGGAGGTGCAAGGTAATGATGAAGGGACTCTTGAAGGTGGTGTAGGATGATGATGAAGATACTTTGGGAGATGGTGTGATACAGTGGGAGGTGGTGTAGGGTGATGAGGAAGATACTGTGGGAGGTGGTGTAGGGTGATGATGAAGGTACTGTGGGAGGTGGTGTAGGGTGATGATGAAGGTACTGTGGGAGGTGGCTAGGATGATGATGAAGGTGCTGTGGGAGGTGTTGTAGGGTGATGATGAAGGTACTGTGGGAGGTGGTGTAGGATGATGATGAAGGTACTGTGGGAGGTGGTGTAGGGTGATGATGAAGGTACTCTGGGAGGTGGTGTAGTTACTGTGGGAGGCTGTGTAGGGTGATGATGAAGGTACTGTGGGAGGTGGTGTAGGGTGATGATGAAGGTACTGTGGGAGGTGGTGTAGGATGATGATGAAGGCACTGAGGGATGTGGTTTAGGATGATGATGAAGGTACTGTGGGAGGTGGTGCAGGGTGATGATGATGGTACTGTGGGAGGTGGTGTTGGATGAAGATGAAGGTACTGTGGAAGGTGGTGTACGGTGATGATGAAGGTACTGTGGGAGGTGGTGTAGGGTGATGATGAAGGTACTGTTGGAGGTGGTGTAGGGTGATGATGAAGGTACTCTGGGAGGTGGTGTAGGATGAAGATAAAGGTACTGTTGGAGGCTGTGTAGGGTGATGATGAAGGTACTGTGGGAGGTGGTGTAGGGTGATGATGAAGGTACTGTAGGAGGTGGTGTAGGGTGATTATGAAGGTACTGTGGGGGTGGTGTAGGGTGATGATGAAGGTACTGTGGGAGGTGGTGTAGGGTGATTATGAAGGTACTGTGGGGGTGGTGTAGGGTGATGATGAAGGTACTGTGGGTGGTGGGGTAGGTACTGTGGGAGGTGGTAATGGGTGATGATGAAGGTATTGTGAGAGATCGTGTAGTTAATGTGGGAGGCGGTGTATGGTAATTAGTATGATACTGTGTGAGGTGGTGCATGGTGAAGATGAAGGAACTGTGGGAGGTGGTGTTGGTACTGTGGGAGGAGATATATGGTAATGGTGAAGGTACTGTGGGAGGTGGTGTAGGATGATGATGAAGATACTGTGGGAGGTGGTGTGGTACTGTGGGAGGTGGTGTAGGGTGATGATGAAGATAGTGTGGGAGGTGGTGTTGGTACTGCGGGAGATGGTGTAGGGTAATGATGAAGGTGTAATAGCCCCTGTCTTATAGGCAGAATTATTTATATAAATGGGTTAATTACATTTGATTTATATACTCTATTACCCTCTGTAACTTTCCGCTAGCTATGAGGTAGCATGTTCAGAGCACGTGATAAGGTGTGCCCACGGGAAGTCGTGTCACTTAGTGCTGAGCTAAGGCATTAAGTAGCCGGCTTTCTGGCTACCTCTTGCGGCAGTAGTTTGATATTCTTGACGAGAAGAAGACGTTATTGAGAGTTATAGTGGGTGGTTCCGTCTTCCCTCGATGGAGATACGTATATTACCGTTCTCCCTCGATGGGTCTCAATCTCACTCAATTATCATATCGACAGGGCGTATTTAGCAAAGCTATTTAATGTTGTCTCCGTCCATCTCATGTTAAATCTCATTTTAAATCTTATGTGAACATCTCAATAGCTACATTGAGATAATTTACAGTGATTAACCTACAGTAATACACGTGCAAGTGTACATAGAACTCTTCCTTAATAGATTGACCAAGGAACACATTGGATTTCACTACAGAAGATCCAATAAACTTTGATCTATATTTTAGTATGTCTAAAATATAAGGTAACGTGCTTCTCAAGTGATTGTTACAAGTGGTGACAACCCAGGAAGGTTGTTACATATATGACAGTTTCACAAGTAACTGTTATATCACACTAACAGTCATCTCAACAGATACACAGTTGGCAAAGGTAGAGATATTATGTTCTCCCCATTACTGTGGCATACAAGTACAAAGAAGAAGCAACTGTTATATACGTGGCAGCGGATCTACGGACCCATGTACGAGCGTAAATATGAAATAACAATCAAAGATATTGTTGTATGTGTTACATTTACTACTACAAAGAAGAAGAATTGTTATATACATGGCAGCGTATCTACAAAGAAACCGTTATACTACTGTTACATTTTTTGTTATAACTGTTACAACGATCAAAGAAATCAGTAATGGATGACAACATTCCGGTCTACAGTATATATACATTCTACAGAACAAGTCAATAGTGTTTTTACAGAAATAAGAAAAAACTGTGATGTGTTATATTCTTCCAAAGTATATTATAATATCCCGTAGTGAGACGTTAAACGTTGAGTGACTTTTAATTTGTCATCCAAAGATGATGTACAAATTTTTTTTTATATATCGATAACCAATGCTGAGTTATTGATAGTTGCTGAATTATGGCAACAATCCTGTGAGCTGAAGTGAACATTAGTTTCTGCAAATGATTCGTTCACGGCCCAGGGTGTGACAGGACGTGACTACAGTTGCTGTGACTACTCATCAATCAACATCCTGTCAACAAAATTCTTTCGTATGGCGTGAGTAACCCCCAGTTACCAGCACCCCCTTAGTGATGACACATATCCGACCACGAGAGATGGTCTCAGCATTCTGAGGTCTGGTGTGGTGGATGCACTAGTGTACCCAGTGAACCCCAGAGTCCTTGAGTTCACTGACAGGGAGCAACAGTTTGCTGTACTCAGGATTTTCATGGACATTGACCCAGTCACCGACCTTAGCATCAGCTGTGTCTTCTGTGAGTGACACAAGAAAGTCTACGGGATTGCGGCAACAATTTCACAGTTTCAAGAAATTCTAGAAAGGATTCTTCAATGAAGCCTACAAGGAATTGGTATTTTTAGGTATATATTATGCAGTATATATATATATATATATATATATATATATATATATATATATATATATATATATATATATATATATATATACCCACATTAACATATTCAAAGACATACCTTCACACAGATAGACATCGAGTAGGTTATATCAATTTTTATAAGTGCCTTACTTATTTTAATATATACTGACGTAATAAAATTTCCAGTACTTATTTTTCACATGTTCAGCTATTGATATTGTATTAATCTTAAATATAATTTATATCAATTTACCTTATACAAAGAAATTGTGATCATTTTTTTCCCAGGAAGGATAATAAAGTTAATAATTTTCAAACTACAAATATGATAGTTTTATATTAATTTTAATGATGTCATAGACACATCTTTTCAAACTACAAATGTTTGTCTTAAGTCAGAATCATCCAATTTTGCCATTGTACATAATATACTCGCCATAAGGCATTGCACACTAGGGCTTGAGTAGCTGTTCAACCACAGGTGTCAGTTTCCCCAGTTTAGTGTTTACACACATACTGTATGCATGTAATATGGTTAGGTTTATGTATAGGGTTTTTCTGAGAGTATAGTTTATTCCTCGCGGAGCTTGGATGGTGTGACCGAGCGATGTAATAGCCCCTGTCTTATAGGCAGAAGTATTTATATAAATGGGTTAATTACATTTGATTTATAAACTCTATCACCCTCTATAACTTTCCACTAACTATGAGGTAGCATGTTCAGAGCACGTGATAAGGTGTGCCCACGGGAAGTCGTGTCACTTAGTGCTGAGCTAGGGCATTAAGTAGCCGGCTTTCTGCCCACTTCTTGCGGCAGTAGTTTGATATCCTGGACGAGAGGAAGACGTTATTGAGAGCCATCGTGGATGGTTCTGTCTTCCCTCCAGGGAGGACATATATTACCGTTCTCCTTCGACGGTTATGATGGGAATGTCACTCAACACCTCACACCAATCGGACGTATTTAGAAGAGCTCTTTAATAGAGCCTCCGTCCTCATCTTAACACTCATAGCTACAGTAATTAAGTTACGGTGATATACACTTGGAACTGTATATGAGACAGTTCCTTAATAAATAGATAACAGACAATTGGGTTTCGCTACTAAAACCCAATATAATATACATGTTCCAGCCTCATTAACCCAGAAGGAATCAACGGTTAAAGGGCCAGTTCAAAGGTACTGTGGGAGGCGGTTTAGGGTGATGTTGAAGGTTCTGTGGAATATGGTGTAGTTACTGTGGGAGGCGGTATAGGGTGATGATGAAGGTGATGTGGGAGGTGGTGTAGGTAATGTGGCGCTGGTGTAGTTACTGTGGGAGGTGGTGTAGGTACTGTGGGAGGTGGTGTCGGGTGATTATGAAGGAACTGTCTGAGGTGGTGTAGGGTGAAGATGAAGGTACTTTGGGAGGTGGTGTAGTTACTGTGGGGGGCGGTTTAGTTACTGTGGGAGGCTGTGTAGGATAATGGTGAAGGTATTATGGGAGGTGGTATATGCACTGTGGGAGCCAGTTCCCGGTTGATGTTGAAGGTACAGTTGGCGGTGGTGTAGGGTGAAGATGAAGGTACTGTGGGAGATGGTGTAGTTACTGGGGAAGGCGGTGTCGGGTGATGGTGAATGTACTGTGGGAGGTGGTGTAGGTACTGTGGGAGGTGGTGTCGGGTGATGATGAAGGTACTACGAGAGGTGGTGTAGTGTGATGATGAAGGAGCTGTCGGAGGTGGTGTAGGTACTGTGGGAGGTGGTGTCGGGTGATGATGATTGATTTTGATTTTGCCGCTTTCAGCGGCTACTTTATTGTGCACCCTACACTCATCCTGTGAGCGGTAGCGCAAAAGGATTACAGAGTAGAGTTTACAAAGGGTCATAATAATTAACCCCCGTTGTCAGGATATTATGGCACTGAATGTTACACAGTATTTCATTTACATTATTTGTTTAGTTCTATACATAAAGGGTAACTTATTCACAAATGCGTGAGTACAGGCGTGTGAGGCAGTATGTCTGGCCTCACACTTTGTTATTCACATTTACGTGAGAGGTATTCAAGCACATTGCATATTTGGTTCTGTACATGAGAACTGATATAGTTACTAAGTGCAAAAAAGTGGATACAATCTTAATATGTCGGCTATCTTGCCATTAGAGATGAAGTGTTGTGCCATTTCACACACAGTGTGCTTGGACCTGTCCCTAAAAGGTTCTATCTTCACACAGTCGAGGACGTAATCTTCAAGTGTGTGGCCATATGTATGGCCACACACTGTACATTTAGTTTTGTTTACATCTGCTTGAGGAACATACTGCCAAAGGTACATATATCCTAACCTTAATCTAGCGGTTACAACATTTTGTAATCTAGTGATCTTGTTACTTGCTCCATATACATGTTTCACTTGATACATCTCATCATGGTAACCTATGGATCGACTAGTACCTGTTTGCACTTGTTTACTTGCGTCAAACTCATCAATAAGTTCTTTCCTAATTACAGTTTTAAGGGTTCTTTTTGACAGACCCAAATTGTATTCAACGGTGTCTTTGTTAGATGCGAGTTTGGCGAGGGCATCAACTCTGTCATGTTTTATGAGGCCTATGTGAGAGGGGATCCACATCAGTTTGACCTTGACACCCCGGTCAACAAGGCACGCATATTTGTGTCTGGCTTCAGAGACAAGAGAGTGACAACCTGAGTCGAGGGTGCCAAGGGCAAGTAGTGAGGAGAGAGAGTCAGTGATGATGAGACTGTCAGTAACAGTGGTTTCAATGAATTTAATAGCTGTGAGTATGGCAACTAATTCCGTTTGTAGAGTGGATGCCCAGTTGTTAATTCTAACTCCTTTCTCAATTATATTACCTTCAGGTTGAGTCACAACAATAGCACTTCCAGCCCTCCCACATGCGGTGTTAAGGGATCCATCAGTGTAGATGGTCTGTGTGATATTATCATCAGTCTGTAGAGTGTGTATGTGTTCAAGAGCTCTCAATTTGGCAGTGTGTTGGAGATAAATGCTTCGTATAATTAATTTTTTAGGCGGATACGTCGGTATTGTGATATCGAAGGGAACTGTCCGCCAGGGTGGCAGGAAGTGCTGTTGTGTCTCAACTTTGTACAGGTGGTCTAGTCCAAACATCTTCATATGTGTAGCTATAGTTTGGATCCATTTAGACTCAGTAGTCCCATGGTTCATACATTCTAGCAATTTTAAGGAAACAATGTTATCAGGATCACCACGCAGAAGCCTCAGGGCTATCATGAGGTTGACTTCAATTATTCTATCTTTAACACTGGGTATACCTAGTTCTTTCCTCATATTAAGTACTTTAGTGCTCATGGGACATCCTAGGATAATTCTGAGGGCTTTATTGATGAAGGTACTGCGGTTGGTGGTGTAGGGTGATGAAGGAGCTGTGGGAGGTGGTGTAGATACTGTAGGAGGTGGTGTAGGTACTGTGGGAGGTGGTGTAGGTACTGTGGGAGGTGGTGTAGTTACTGTGGAAGGCGGTGTCGGGTGATGCTGAATGTACTGTGGGAGGTGGTGTAGGATGATGATGAAGCAGCTGTGGGAGGTGGTGTAGGTACTGTGGGAGGTGGTGTAGGTACTGTGGGAGGTGGTGTAAGTACTGTGGGAGGTGGTTTAGGGTGATGATGTAAGTACTGTGGGAGGAGGTGTAGGTACTGTGGGAGGCGGTGTAAGTACTGTGGGAGGCGGTGTAGGTACTGTGGGAGGTGGTGTAGGTATTGTGGGAGGTGGTGTCGGGTGATTATGAAGGAACTGAGGGAGGTGGTGTAGGTACTGTGGGAGGTGGTGTAGGTACTGTGGGAAGTGGTGTAGGTACTGTGGGAGGTGGTTTAGGGTGTTGATGTAGGTACTGTGGGAGGTGGCGTAATTGGGTGTGTCATACGGAGGCTAATTTTTTTTTTTTTGAGTTTGAAAAATCGGCCCATGGTATTAGTGATGTAGTTCTATGCGCAGAATTATGTGATATCTTCAGATTTGAAAAGTTTTTATTTTTTGCTTGGTAAATTTTAACTTGAAATCTTATGAAAATTCAGTATTCCCACCCTTTTACCAACACCACTAAATAGCTTATTTAAAGTAAAGTAAATGTATCAGGTTAATTTATTAGGATGAAAATGATCCAGAATAGTGAAATGAATGATCTTGACACATTTATTAAACTTAATATTCCTTTAGAAAACAAAATCATCAAATACAAAAACCGGTTTTACTACTACGACCCGGTGTTGCTGCACACCATAGAGAACATGTCTTTCTTGCTTCTGTTTCTACTCATCACCTCCCTGCTGACCACCTGAGCTCGGATGTAGCCTTCCCTCCTCTCCTGGCTGTACACGTGACTGCTGGCCTCGCTCACTTGCTGTACACAACGCTCTATACTCTGGGTGTGCGAGGGCCAGGCAGGGACATGCATGGGGTTGTCCAGGAAAGCTCTGACTTGAACATTGGTGAGGCTGCAGGTAAGAGGGGGCTCACTGCCAGCCTGGATGTTATCCAGATCTATGAGATCAGTGAGGGTCTTGGCACCTAGATTGACTTCAGGAGTCTTCCTGACCCTGAAGGAATCGTCACCAACTGATTCGTCATGCCCAGATCTTCTTATAAGTCTCATATCCAAGATCTTTTTGACTGCCACTCTTCTCTCCTCCTCATCTTTACTGCAGAGCATTGTCTGCAGAACTGCCTCGGGATGAGCATACCAGGAAGATCTCCTCACAGTCTGCTCCACAATCTGAACAACCTTCCTTGGCTGACTCCTCAGGAGCTCAAGCTGAAGGAGAACATGCCTCGGACCTTCGGAGAACGATGACTTGACCTTGGTGTTGAACCAATTTGGCAAGTAGACACTCACAATGAATTACAATAAGTCTCAGGTTGTGAAGCTGGTTCCCTTTCAGTTTATGATGAGCGACCCAAATTCTGCAGAACCTGAGAGCCGTTGTGAGCCACCTAGAATGTGAGACTGGACCTATCTGCAGGTAAGCAAGTCTATCAGGCATGACCCCAGTTTTGATGGCACTGCAAATCATGTAACCATAGTACTGGTCAGTACTCAGGTCGTTAATGACAGTATGTGCAAGCTCAACGAGTGGAAGGCCAACTGTGATTTTTTCAAAGCTCGGATTTATTTCTAACTCAGTGGCAGAGTCCAGCATCTTGCCAAGAGGACCAGACCATCTGTTGTTTGAAAGAGTCATGCCATCCAGCTCCTGGATCAGATGTCTGAGTGGCAACTCGTTGGTGTGGAGGTCACAAACAATCCAGACTAGCTTCCTCCCAATCTTCCGCTCTATCCGCTGTATGACCCCCCCTTGCCACCCTGTGTTCGTGTTGGTGCTGTCCCCTCCAATGGCCTGCAGGGTGTGGTCTACGTTCCTCTCTCTGATCCAGTTCACAATGTTATTTGCCACTATCTCAGCTGGTTTCCTGATGTTATCTTTCTCTGGAGTGAAATGCCACAAATACTTCCCTCCTGGTTCACTGCAGCAGGAGTAGTGTTCCTCCTTCACCATGGCAGGGAACAACTTGTCAGAATCTCCAACTTTCATGAACACTTTAGTGTCATCCCTTCTCCCATCATCAGGTGTTATCAAACCACCGTCAATCCAGGCAGCTGTTGCTATCTCTGCAGTTTCTCTGAGACCAGTGTGGTGTCGCATGCTGGCCAGAGCTATGCTCGGGATATCTTTCCTATTTCGAATCTTATGCCTGGAAGGTTTGGGATCATTATTTTCTGGGTTAGGGACAAAGTCACCATTCTCCTGGTCAGCACTCGGATCAGCCATGGGGAAGTCATTAAACTCTGAATCAGCTTGACTCCAATCATCGGCCTTTTTTACCTCACCCTGGGCCTTCTCAAGTCTCTTTTCCTCGGCAAACTCTTCTCCTCTTCTGTCTCTCTGTGGCAGCCTCCTGTCTCTTGGACTCCGGAATATCTTGGCTAGAAATCATGAGAGCCCCTATACTGCCAGTCTTCTCTCTCTGTGCTTTGACAAATGCCAGTTCGATCACAGGAATTTTCAGTTCACGCTTGCAAATACAGGAGATGTGGGCCTCGGATTTACAGTCACGATCGCATCCAAACTCAGGACAGAGAACAATTGGGCACTTGCAAGTAATTATGTCAAATAACTGGTCCAGATGCTTGGCAAAGCTGTCCTTAACTGCAAGTTTTCCTCTCCCAAGAGAGATATCTCTTGCCTTTTCCCAACTAGCTAGCAATCTCTCACTAATCTTCTTCTGACTTGTTATGACTGGAGGCTTGAACTGAGCGTTAGCCAGAGTGTACTGTGCCAAGACAGCTTTGGTCATATCACTGGCAATGTCTTTGTTTGTGTAAGTTCTTTGGTTCTTTTCACTGATTTGCCTGATTAAAACACCGTATCTCAAAGCATCTCTCAATGTAGGCAACTCCGACTTCAGGAGCTCTCTCCCAGACCCAAGATAGTGACTGAGATAGCTGGATTTTTGGTTCCTCGTCCTGACACAAGCAGCCATCGCAAATATTATCAACTTATAAATGCATCAGAATCTGAAACAGAAAAAAATATTGTTAGTTGGGTTGTTAAAGAATGAAGTCAGAAAGCAATGTTCACTATTTAATTGTAATGCACTAATGCAGCTGTACGTTAGATTTTCGATAAATTTCACGCTAAAATTTACCTAGCAAAAGGTTGCAAAATATTGAAACTGAAATTATTTTCTGTTTATATACACTAAAATCTACCAAAAAAGTGATGGGCCATTAGTTTTAGCTGATTTTCCCTCCTATGACACACCCTACTACCATAGTCTTCAATACTCAGCCTTATTCGTCAGCCATCTCAGCACTGCACTTAAGTATTTGTTATCCTATATTGCCTCCCTGCGTCCATTTGCTTCAGATTTTTGTATGTTGTTTAAATATGTATATACTATTAAGCCAATGTTGCGTATGTTTAGGTTAAGTATGGTTAAGGGTAAATTATAGAAAGCTGAATATTTTGTTAAGGAATTTAGGGTACTTTATTATACACATCAAAAACTCGCATCCTTTGTCTACCCTTTTATAGTCCGATTGTCTTTGTTTTTTTTATTGTTGTTGCCTGTTGGGATCTGGGTAGACTTTTAACTATATTCTAAATCCCCAACTCGTAACAAAAGGTATTGGGTAAAGGAAGGAACAGCATCTTGTGTGAGACGAAGGCGAGGGGATCGATAAGGAGCTGATGTCGGGGCAGAGAAGGAGAGCCTGAGATGGGTAGTAACGGCAAGATGGTCACTATACACAGCAGGCTCGGTGCAGATGGTAGAATGAAAGGATTTATGACCGTTCAATAGTAAGCCAACATCAAGGAAGCTATGGGGGAGGCGAGTAGGATCGTCAGGACAAAAAAGCGAATATCATTATCCCCATTAAGAAACTGTGAGAGTTGTGATCCGTTGAGGTTACATGGAGTGGGATGATCCGGAGTAATAGTGGGATGGCGGCATTAAAGTCGCCAAGAACAATAGTGGGAACCCCATCGTGGAGGTGGTGAAGAACCTGGGGGTCCAGAGCATCACTCTTGAAATGAACACTGACTACACGAACGGTCCGGTCACCAAGAGTAAGGGAGACAGAAAGTAATTCAGACGGGGGTCCATGTGAGTCAGGTGAAGGGAGACGAACAGATGGAATGGTGTTACGCACAAGGGTGAGGAGGCCACGACCCTGCCCACGGTACCGAGGCAGGTTGTAAACAGTATAGCCAGAGAAGCGGAGTGGAGTAACATCGTTTGTGATGGTTTCCTGAAGTAGAGCAACATCTACTTGATGGGAGAGCACAAACTGGGCGAGGTCTGTCCGGCGAGGTTTAAGTCCCTGAATGTTCCATTGTAAGAAGAGGAGGGAGCGGCCTCCGGTGTGAGATGAGTCGGTGGGGCTAGACAGGGCTCCAGAGGAGGTACCAAATTCTATTGGGAAAAATGAAGAGGGAGGGGTGGGAGAACAAGGGGTGGATCCTCCATCTCTGGAGATGGAAGGAGACGGGTCACCAGGGCTTGCAAAGTGCGCCCCTGTTGGGTCAGAGTGTCCAGAATGAGTTGTTGTTGCCTCTGCAATGTCGCAATTGTTTTCACAAACGAGTCGAGTTGGGCAGAGAGAAGGTTGATTTGCTTGGAGTGGCGATCCAGACGGAGAGTGATTGTTTCCATAGAACCAACTTGGTGTACCTGTGCATGAGTTGGAGGTGGCGGCGAGGATTACCGAGGGTCCGACTGGGCAGGTGGTGGTGGTAGCGACGGAGAGGGACGGTGAGGGTTCAGGTGAGTAAGAGGTGGTGGTGCTGGTGCTGGTGAGAGACAGCGGGGGTCCGGGTGGGCTGGAGGTGGTGGTGACGGGGAGGAAAGGTGAGGGCTCAGATGAGCAAGAGGTGGTGGTGCTGGTGAAGGACAGCTGGGGTCCAGGTGGGCAGGAGGTGGTGGTGACTGTGTGGCAGGACCGGCAACGACCTTGTTCCAAGAACGGTAGAGAGAGGGAGGGAGGGGAGAAAGGATGGGTGGTAGGGGTGATAGGGGGATGGTAGAGGAGAGGAGATCAATGTGAAATCCTTGGTGGATGGAAGAGGCGGTGGTGGATTGGAGTGATGTTTGGTTGACAGGGGCTTCGTCAGAGACGAGGGCTGTGGTACAAGGTAAGTTTTTCTCGGGCGAGTGCCAGGACGCTGTGGGCAATTGGCATTCCAGGCGTGGTGACTGCCATGGCAGTTGACACACCGTGGAATAACTGGGATTTTGTTCTGAATTTTCGATTTGCATTCCACTGTTTCGTGAGGACCTGCACAGATACAGCAGGCGACCATCCTCGTGCACTCCCAGGTGCGGTGTTTCCACAATTGGCAACGACCACAGATTTTCGGGGTTCTGATAAATCGGTCGAGAGGACAGTTATGAATAGGTCCTACATTCACCTTCGAAGAGAGGGGGCCCACCCACCAGCCGATGAGTTCGTTGGATGGACGTTTGGAGAACGGGTTGATGCGGCGTTCCATGTCCAGTAGTTGTGGGAGAAGAGGGCGAAGATCGTCGATAGGGACCTCCCAGGGTACGTGGCGAACCATTACCTTGGTACGACGAGTTTATGGGATGATGGTGGTGAACTTCAGCATCACCTCCCCCAGGGGAGCAGAAAGCCCACCTGAGTGAACAGGCGCACCATCTCATCCATTTGTGTGGTGACTATCACGGCTGTGGGATCTCGGCGGAGGCGAAGTGTTGAGTCCTGAAGTGGAGAGCAGTGACGGAAGAACCAGGTCGTCCTTGTGCTCAGAGGCAAGTCCCGAGGAAAGGCGAGACGACGAAGGCGCGATGGGGCAGGGAGACAAAGGGAATCCCCTATGTCCATCGTTGGCGGAGGGTCGGTCATTGAGCCACATGTAAGCTCACTTGGGGACCCCGATGACAGGAGGAGTCCACCCTCTACAACCCCAGACGGGGTGCGAGGGGGAGCCGTGGCCCCTGCTGGAGACCCTGACTTCTGAAGTTTCTGCTTCTTCTTTGACTTGTCTTCAAGAGGAAAGTCGTCAGCATCACTGTCACCTACTGCCGCCGTCTCCAACGAACGGAAGCGTTTAACGGCAGGCATAGGGCACGTTGGCAACACTGCAGTCAGGTGGAGTGGTAATGACGTCATGGCTACGTCACACTATCACATTACGCATGAGCAAACTTGAAAAACTTTGCCCAGAGGGATCGGGTGGTAGGACCATATGTTTTATCCCCCAAAAATGACAAAGTCCAAAAGTTAAAAAAAATCGATGCCACTGTGCTGATAACTCGGTCTTGCTATAGTTGTGTGCACAGGCTGGGACTAGTAGACTCGCTGAATTCGTCAGAAAAAAGACTTTTAAGGAGCAGTCTCTTACAGCCTTTGTTGACACTACGCTCTGTTACTACCGTGTCGTATTTTTCTATTATTTTTTATAACATGCTTCCATGTTGTTCCATATTATTCCTGTAATGATGTGTTATATTTACTAATATATATTCTAGTCACCTTACCCTGTGCTGTTAAGGTTTTAACTGTTATCATTTGTTCAAGCCCATCTTATTTCTTCACTTAGTATTGCAACAAGCATTCTTTGTTTCTCTAACGACCATCTGCATCGTTAAAAGACCCATGTTTCACCTGCCTGTCTCACTGGAAGGAGCAGACCCTATATATAGTACCCCACCAGCAGACTGAGTTCAGTCCAGTCCTCTTGTCATTCAGTTCACATTCTTTTGAGTGACACCCGTCACCTGTTACTTATACTTATTTTATTTTTGTGTTGTTCCTGTTTCCACCAATGTGGTATATCTATGTGAGTACCTATTCATGTTTCTTATGTGTTCATCAGTGCTTGCTTAGTTACATTTAAGTAATTCAGTGTTGTTTCTTGATAATTAATTTCAGTGTTAGTTATTTTATATGTTTATGCAGTGTTAACGTTATCCAGTGTATTATTTTTATTCCATATATTTAAGCAGTTCTTTTGATGTTTCGATGTTTTAGTATAATTTGTGTTTTAAAAGTTTCGACAGTGAATCAATTTGTTGTGACAGCCTACGAGGCTCTTTATTGTGTTAGTATTCAATTTAATTAAATCCTTAAGGTTTACTTATTTATTTTTATTCCCTTTTGATTTACTTCACTTTTTTTTGTTTGGTTACGCCTAGAACCTGGATATTAAAGTAAATTAAGAGACGGCATAATAGCACGCATGCGCGTTCCTCAATTATGAACTCTTTAATTTTATTACGTCGACTAAACTCAAACTTATTGATTCTCTTATCAACGCCAAATTACTAGTCATCATTAATTTCATCAACTACTGTACTGCCAGATCACTAATATATTTCTAGGAAGGGTCACTCGATGGGTGATCAATCTTTACATTTCTCCAATCAATTTAGTTATTCTTTATTTTAAGCTTCTGATACATCTTTTAGCGCTGCTCCTGGCACTTTGACAGAATATAGCTTGAAGCACTGTATCTCTACCCTCCAATCATATGTTGTGTTCTACAGGTTTTTATATTATCTCCTTCACTCTTTATAAAAAAAATGGATCACCTGAAGAATTGTCACCCCAGAGTCCGGCAGGGTGACAATTCTTCAGGTGGGATATCCTGGGGCGACGATTCTTCAGGTGGCAACACCTGGGGTGACAATTCTTCAGGTGGGGTCAGGACCCTCCACGGTTGTTAATCTTCAGGTTAGTGGAGTCAGGACCCTCCAGTCAGGTAAGAGGACTATATAATAGTAAGTGAGTCTTTCTTATATTTTGTTCGGTATTTAATCTGCATCATGATGCCACGAGTCAGACTGACTTCCTTCACTTCAACAGTACAAATGTACAATTTTGCAGAAGCAGAACAGACACTCTTTCCAACTCAATCTTCCATTCAACAGCGCCTAAGTGGAATTGTCTGCCTGAATCCATATTCCCCGGCTTACTAAGAGTTACAGCCACTCAAAACCAAAGTCAACAGACACCTAACGAACCAGAGGATTCAATAATATTTTTTACTTAACCTCTTTGTATTTCCTCATCTCTCTTGTTCACATTTTTATAGAGTCGAGCGATTGGATGGGAGGTTCGCTGCCTGTACTGTACTGAACATCGCGTCTTTTATATGTAAAACGAAAATAAAACGGCGAGAATTCTAACGATAAAATGGAGGTGCAAACTGGCCAACCTAACCTAACCATATTCAAACATAAGGTTAGGTTAAGTTAGGTTGGCCTATTTGCAAGTTAATTTGCAAAATTACCAACTTGAATGTAAGTCATTTGGAAAAATAGTATCATATATAATTGTTAGTTAATAACAGGTCATCTGGATGCAATTATTTAATTATAAGATAATGGGTAAGATGAAATTATTTTCTCCTCCCAGTTAATTGCAGTAATTATCTTAATTTAGTTAATGAAGGAAGCACAAAGGAAAACGATGGACTTTGTAACGGATTTAGTGATGAATTTTATGTTAGTTTGTATATATATATATATATATATATATATATATATATATATATATATATATATATATATATATATATATATATACATCTTGATAAAATCACACGGGAAAATGGAAACAACGGAGCACCTTAGCTTTCGTCTTCATTCAAGACATCTTCAGAGGCAACTCTGTTGCCTCTGATGATGTCTTGAATGAAGACGAAAGCTAAGGTGCTCCGTTGTTTCCATTTTCCCGTGTGATTTTATCAAGATTTATCTTATCCACGTTTTCATTGTGGATTTACATGAAGTATATATATATATATATATATATATATATATATATATATATATATATATATATATATATATATATATATATATATATATATATATATATATATACTTCATGTAAATCCACAATGAAAACGTGGATAAGATAAATCTTGATAAAATCACACGGGAAAATGGAAACAACGGAGCACCTTAGCTTTCGTCTTCATTCAAGACATCATCAGAGGCAACAGAGTAGACTCTGAAGATGTCTTGAATGAAGACGAAAGCTAAGGTGCTCCGTTGTTTCCATTTTCCCGTGTGATTTTATCAAGATGTATATATATATATATATATATATATATATATATATATATATATATACAAGTAAATCACTGTAGGTGCGCGTGATCTAGGTATATGCTGATAACCACAAGGAAAGAAGAAAACCCGAAGTTCCCAAGCGCTTTCGTGTAATTCACATCTTCAGGGGTGAGTACAGACTAAAGAGAAATACAAACCAAGGTGTATATATACAGAGGAGGGTGAGACCAGGTCCACAATGGTCAGCTATTAGGTAATGACCCTACTAATCTTTAAATAGCACACAACGGTTGGTGGTCAGGTCAGATGGTCAGGTGACCCGACCTTCTCACCTGATTACAAATCTTCTTAATTACAAAATTGTCCAGCTTGTACATGCCATTACTCAAATTCATGTAATGCTTCGGTATGTTTAATAAGACTAGATTCTATGATGTTCCTACTATCAATTGAATTACATGGTAATATTGAGGAGGCATTATCCCAGTCAATGCAATGCCTGTTATCCCTCAAATGAACAAACAGAGCATTGGATTCCTGGCCTGTCCTAACACTGTATTTGTGTTGTTTAATTTTAGTTGCAAGATCTTTACTTGTCTGGCCTAAGTAAAACATATTACATTCCTTGCAAG
Organism: Homarus gammarus; assembly: GCA_958450375.1. Classification (NCBI taxonomy): domain Eukaryota; kingdom Metazoa; phylum Arthropoda; class Malacostraca; order Decapoda; family Nephropidae; genus Homarus; species Homarus gammarus. Next base: position 16,706 of record CAUDMG010003841.1, read on the forward strand.
GAACTTTATAAATGCAACTAATTGTGTTGTTGGGGGAGTTCTTGATTAACATTTGTTTAACAGTGCATGAGTTTTTAAATGCCACATTGACATAAGAACATAAGAAAGTGGGATACTGCAGGAGGCCGACTGGCCCATACAGGGCAGATCCCTTTCACACCCATCCCAGCACTTCCATGTGCCTATCCAACTTCGTCTTGAAGCTCCCTAGCGTCCCCGATCCTACTATAGCACTCGGTAGCCTATTCCACATATCCACAACTCTATTACCAAACCAGTGCTTGCCTATATCCTTTCTGAATCGGAATTTATCTAATTTAAAGCCATTTGTTCTAGTTATTTTGTTATTACTGAGCTTCAGAACATCTTCCATTTTACCCTTGTTAATCCCACTCACCCACTTGTACACCTCTATCATATCTCCCCTAACTCTACGCCTCTCTAATGAATGCAAGCCTAAGCTTTTCAGTCTTTCTTCATATGTAAGGTTTCTAATATTATGGATCATTTTTGTCATTCTTCTTTGTACTCTCTCCAAAGAATCTATGTCCATTCTATAATAAGGACACCAGAACTGAACCGCATAATCCATGTGTGGCCTCACTAATGCGAGGTAAAGTTTCAAGATAACGTCAGCAGTTCTGTTACTCACAGACCTAGATATGAACCCTAGAATCCTGTTTGCCTTGTTGCGAACGCTAATACATTGTTTTCTAGGTTTCAAGTCGTTGCTAACAAATACACCTAGATCTTTTTCACAAACTGAGTTTTCTATTTCCGTGTTACCTAGTTTATACTGAACGTTTGTATTCGTCTTCCCTATCTGTAGTACCTTGCATTTATCAGTATTAAAATTCATTTGCCAGTCCATTGACCACTCATGTAAGGTATCTAGATCTCTTTGAAGGTGTTCAAAGTCACTGTCTGAATTTATCACTCTCCCCATTTTGGTATGATCCGCAAATTTACTAATCCTACTAGTTATGTCTAAATCAAGATCATTAATGAATATAACAAACAGCAGAGGGCCCAATACAGATCCCTGGGGAACTCCGCTTTTGACCTCACCCCAGTCTGACTTTAATCCATTTATGCTGACTCTTTGTTTCCTACCAGTTAACCATGACCTAATCCATTTTAATAATGATCCACCTATTCCGTGTGCTTCTACCTTCCTTATCAATCTCTCATGAGGGACTCTATCGAATGCTTTACTGAAATCTAAATAAATTATATCATATGACTTATCATTATCTACCTCTTCATATTCTTCTGAGAAAAAGCTAAGCAAATTTGTGAGACAAGAACGTCCCTGGGTGAACCCGTGCTGAGAAGAATGAATTAAGTTGAATGTTTCAAGGTGGCTTCTGATTTTTGTAGCAATAATTGACTCTAGCAACTTGCCTATGATTGACGTGAGACTAATGGGACGGTAATTTGATGCAATTGATTTATCACCCTTTTTGAAAATCGGATGTACATTTGCAAGTTTCCAAGCTTCTGGCACTAGGCCCGATTCTAATGACTTATTAAATAAAACTGCTAATGGATTACTCAACTCATCTCTACATTCTTTTAATATTCTAGCATATACCTCGTCTGGACCAGGCGATTTATGAGGCTTCAGTTTGTTAATTACTTTAAGCACATCGTTACTAGTAATATTGATATTCATCAACATATTTTCTATACTGTCGTTATATACCTTATGAACTTCTGGAAACTGTGCTAGGTTTTCATTTGTGAATACGGAGCGAAAATGACTATTTAACGTACTACACATTTCTAACTCATCATCAGTCATTTCTCCTGTCGTAGTTTTAAGGGGACCTATTGTATCTCTAACCTTTGATTTATACAGTTGATAAAAAGCTTTGGGGTTATTTTTCTATTCGTTTGCTATCTTGATTTCATAATTTCTCTTTGCTTTCCTAATTTCTGTTTTTACCTGCCTTGTTAGGTTCTGATAGTAACCAAGTAAGTGATTTTCGCCTTTCTTAACTTTTCTATATACTCCTTTCTTTTTCCCTAGAAGATCTAAGAGTCTATTATTCATCCATTTTGGTTGGTTCTGTATCGATCTGAATTTTCTTTTAGGGATGTGTTTATTTTGAGCATTATTGATTGTCGCAATAAATTGTTCATAAGTAGCTGCTAAATTAAATTCGGGGTTATCCCGTCCTAAGTTGACAGTTTCCGGAGGTGTGGGGGGGGATTAATCTTTTGACCATAGGGTCATCCCTTAGGTCTCTCCTTAAGCTACCGTAATTAGCCTTCCTAAAATCCGGGATCAAGGCCGAATTTTCCTTCTTCCTGCCATTCCATATTATGTTAAAATATATGGCTTTATGATCACTGTTTCCTAGTTCGTCTCCAATCCCAACATCTTTTACTAGATTTTCATTATTACTGAGAACTAAATCGAGGATATTATTTCCTCTAGTGGGCGAGTTTATGAATTGATATAAAAAACTATCTTGTACTGCTTCTAGAAAATCTTCAGATTCATTATCGCTAAGTTGATTTTTCCAATCTATGCCTGAAAAGTTGAAATCGCCTAGAATACATACATTGTTTCTATCAGATGCCTTCTTTATTTCCTCCCATAGCAATTTACCATCGTTCCTACTCAAATTAGGTGGTCTATATATAACACCAATGACTACGGATTCACTGCCCTCACCAATCTCTACCCAAATACTTTCATTGTCGCTATTTGTTTTAATGTTTGATTTATTGCAGCTTTTTAATGACACCCTGATATACACTGCTACACCGCCACCTCTCCTTCCTACTCTGTCAAATTTAAATAGGTTATATCCTGGAATATGAAATTCTGCTAAAAAATGTTTGCTGTTTGAATTTATCCATGTTTCCGTTATTGCAATTATATCTATGTTCTCTTTACTAACAATGGCCCTGAGCTGGTCCATTTTGTTACACAGGCTTCTACTATTAGTATAATAAACACTCAATATATTTCTTCCATTTCTATCTGTTTTACATTTATTACTTTGATGTTTGTTATTATGACTAACTATATTTTCGGCATTATCTACTTCTGTTTCACTACTTCCCAGGACCTGCTTGTTTTTTGACTCCCATTTTCCCGGATCTCTCTCTACTGGCGAAACCCCCCCTTCGGAGTGACAATTTCACGCTCCAGGGATGCAGACAACGTCTTTACCCCCTCACGAGACAAGTGTACTCCGTCGCGACAGTACAGGTAGTCGTTGCCATAAAATCGTTGCCAGTCATCAATGAATGCCCAGCCATTGTTTGCACAATGTTTTTCCAGTCGGCAATTAATAGCAGTTGCCCTGGACAGCCATTCACGACCAACCCCTCTTCTAGGCAAGACACCACATACTATCGGTATCCCTCCCCTATCTCTAATCTTCCCCAGCGCCTCCCTATACCTCTTGAAAAGTTCCTCACTCCTAACCTTACCTATGTCGTTTCCTCCCACACTAAGACACACTACTGGATTGGTACCCTCCCCTGACAAAACTCTGTCTAACCTCTCGGCTACAAGCCCTATCCCAGCCCCAGGAAAACATACCCTAGTCCTACGTTTCCTATCTCTCGCACAAAAAGCCCTATCCATAAACCTCACCTGGCTGTCCCCAACTACCACGACCTTACCTGTGGGCAGGGTTTGTACAACTGCCCTTTCCTCTCCTTGATCCATACCGTCCTGCCTCTTCTCTTCCTCGCCAGCTTCCTGCAGCACCTGGTAAGGGTTACTACACTCCACACCCTGGTCAGCTTTCCTAAGCCTGACCCTAGTCCCCTTGGAGACAACCACTCTCCACGCCTGCTCCTCCTTCGCAGGTGTCCTGCTAGGCAGGACACCTACCTGAAGGAGTTCCGTCCTGAGGGCTTCATTTTCCCCCTTTAGAGTGTCAACCTCACTCCTCAACTGCCCCAGCTGCCTTAACAGCGTGGCAAGGAGGTCGTCCTTCCCCACACTCCCCTCCTCTTCCCCCACGGCACAACGATCCAAAGCGGCCATTTTCCTTGGTCTCTAGCGGGAGCACAACGGCACGACCTTCTCCAAGCTGGGTCAGAGGTCAACTCCACTGGGTCAGAGGTCAACTGACGTTCCAGGTTTTTAGTTGTGAAGGAATGTGTGAGAAATTTTTATGAAATGGTAATATTAAGATATTCTTATGGTCATGGGTGGGCTTGGGATCAGTTCTATAAAAAGTTTTCTTAGTAATGTTTAGGCATTTGTCTATGAAAGATCTAGGGTATTTAAGGTTTGAGCCAATATTATATATATATTTGTATTCCTCATCAATGAATTCCGGACTGCAAATTCTCAAGGCACGTAAAAACATTGTTGAAAATACTGACTGTTTGACTTTATTATGGTGGGCAGAATAATAATGAATGTATGAACACACATTAGTTGGTTTTCTATAAATACTGAACTTAAAAGTGTTTCCTATTCTGTGTATCGGACAGTCTAGGAATGGCAATTTACAGTCTTGCTCTAATTCCACAGTGAATTTGATCGAGGGGGCTAAGTTGTTAAGTTGTGGCAGGAAATCTTTTAGGTCCTCATTACATGGCTAGAGACATAATACATCATCAACATATCTAAACCAGACTGCTGAAGGTGGTAAAATATTACTAAATAGTTTCTTTTCATGGAATACATATATATATATATATATATATATTTATATACATATAATCAACACCTCAACCCGCCAGGATTCGAACCCACGGCCCACAAGCCTATGACTGTGACCGGGGAACGCTAACCGCTGGACCACCAGGATACTAAAAGCAGTCCTAGACTTTGTTATATTTCACACAAAGCCTGTTCAACGAGCTTATGGCGCCGTGAACCTCTGATGGGGACCACGAAAGCGCTTGGGAACTTCGTGTTTTCTTCTTTCCTGGTGGTTATCAGCATATATATATATATATATATATATATATATATATATATATATATATATATATATATATATATATATATATATATATATATCTTGATAAAATCACACGGGAAAATGGAAACAACGGAGTACCTTAGCTTTCGTCTTTATTCAAGACATCTTCAGAGGCAACTGTTGCCTCTGAAGATGTCTTGAATAAAGACGAAAGCTAAGGTACTCCGTTGTTTCCATTTTCCCGTGTGATTTTATCAAGATTTATCTTATCCACGTTTTCATTGTGGATTTTCATAAAATATATATATATATATATATATATATATACTGTATATATATATTAGGGTGGTCCAAAATATCACATATTTGTATACGTTTTCTCCACAAGGTTTATTTTTGTCCATTAGGTACAAAATGCATCCCAGAAAAAAATTGGATCATTTAAAGCATATTTAGAGGTCAATCCAATGTCCTCTTTTTTTTCCATTTAGTACGTAATAAGGATTTTTCGGGCCTAGATAAACACATTATAAACACATTGTCTTTATTCAGCAAAATACAATTATAAGTTTTACAAATTACAAACTAAATAACTCTAGAACACCAATACACATTCTTTATTTGTATCCCTTCATCATAGCAGCTTTGCTTGCCGTTGGTAACTTCTTGCGATGAGCTGCAACAACCTGTAAAAGGTACTGCGTTTGGTCCTCATTTTGCGTTATAGACTCATTATAGCGCTCTATGAGAGCAATTGCCCTCTCTGCGCTGTCATTCACCACCTTCATATTTATCGCACGATCTCTCATTGTGATAAACACTTCATCGTCTTTCCATGTTTTGGGATCCTTACTCAAGAACAGTTGTGCTCTTTCTTTGCCATCTAGTGTAAGAACATCAAAAATATCTAATGTACGCTCAGTAACAAATGAGGCCACATTACTGATAGGAGTTTCATCAGATAGGACAATACGCCTTGAAAAGTCCTGTTTCTTTGGGCACTGGAAGTTTTGTACCATATTCTTCTTGGTTTCAGTATCGATCCTGTCATCAAATAAGCTTAGACCGATAAGATGTTCTGATAGATACCAGAGATGTCGGCCAATTGCTGCTTATGCTGCGTGTGCAACTTTCTCATGAGGATATTCCTTTAAAACCTTCATTAGCTGCAAATCATTGAATGGAGCTCGGACAGCCAATGGAGTGACCTCTAAATGTTAATGAATATGGATAAAATTTTACAGACCTTATCTATGAACCAAATGGACAATTTTAAGGCTTGTGGAGGCAATATATTACTACTTATATTTTTTACCATATAGTTTTGGACCACCCTAATATATATATATATATATATATATATATATATATATATATATATATATATATATATATATATATATATATATATATATATATATATATATATATATATAACCGGTCGGAATTTACTGGACTTTATTTTCTCACTTGACTTGGGGTTTATTAAAGATTATTAGATGGTAATGGCAGTGGAAGCGCCCCTTTGAGAAAAATCCCGAACCAGCACAAGAACACTTAAATCTACTAAACAAAATTAATTGTCCGTGACCCGTGGAAGGATAGCGTCTGTGACTGGGATGAATGAGACACACTGTATAATTTAGACACTTATATTCCCTCCAACACTACAAACACAATCAAATAATGGTACACCAATATGCGCACCTCTTAACTTGACTTAAGACACTACTCTGGGGAATAAAAGTTATACATGATATAGAAATTATTAGAAACTCAGGCAACAATAAATTTGAAGTATTAAGAAATGATACTTGCACACATGAAACAGGCCTTAAGGGCTTTCAACAAAATAATATCCAGCACTGAGAAAATGGTATTCAAAAATAAGAAATTAATAATTCCACCATGAATAGGCCTAAAGGGCACTCAATATAATTATGTTACACCAACAGATGCAGGCCTTAAGGGTTTTCAACAAAATAATATCAGTCACTGAGGAAATGGTATTAAAAATTAAGAAATTAAATACTCTACAATGAATAGGCCTTAAGGGCACTCAATATAATTATGTTACACCAATAGATGCACACCTCCTAACCTAACTTAAACACTACTCTGGGGAACAAAGGTTATATCAGAGATTGAAACTATAAAGAAATTTTAAATGCACACAGCATACATTAGTAACTTAAAAAATAGTATTAACTACACACAAAAATATTGTCACAATTATAAAGACGTTACTGAGTCCAATACCCGTGAACCATGCTCCCTAACCTAACACACACACAGATTCCACCTGCACTCCGTAGTCGTTTAAGGCACAACCAACAGGCACCCGTAGTTGAAGGCCCAAATCAGCCTTTCTCCACCTTGGAAAGTGTACCTCTAACTCCACTGACTCTTGGCCCCAGTGTGCGGCCCTGTATCACTCAGCTGGCCTCACTTTACCCCCAGTACATCCATGAAACGGAAGGGAGTGAGCCAATCAGACCTTGTACAGTTGAGAGAAGCTTTAGCTTCCCGTTAGCAAGAGGGTTTCACTAAGCTGCTCGAGACATGTGGTGTTGTGAGCCGAGGTAGAGGAGAGCTGATGACCCCAACGATCGTCCCGTCGTCAGCTGGGCACCCAGACGGCTAGATTCCCTCAAGAGATCCTTTGATACCCCGCTAAACAGTGACAGGCCTACACTGATCGGTCCAATGGCGACAATCGCCACCCTCAATCATCAACGGCAGTCTCAAACGGCAGTCAATCTCTCGCGGTCATCACTCTCGCAGTCAATTTCTCGCAGTCAAGTGGGTTCTGACGGAAACCCTGAAATGAACTCACTGTTAGCTCTTGTTAACTTTACCACTGCCCTATCTAACCCTGTCTGAGATCGAATAAGACTTACTTGTTATACTGCAATAGCGCAACACAGGTGACTAGACCACGTGACTATTTCTGTGGACGGACGCGCAGGGATGTTCTGTAGGTCCAATCGCTTTCACGTGACTGAGGACCAGCCAGCGTCGCGTCTCTCCAAGGCGCTAGCTTAGGCCTACGTGACATATTTTCCGCCTAACTAATAACTCCTTGGGACACCAGTGACATTATTCAGACTGATAAACAATCTATAATAATTCCAAATTCAATAATACTCCCTTAAGTTCATGAGTCGCATCATTATTAATTCGGCAAATTATATTTAATATCATATAGGCCTAGTTCCACAACCTCCCACTATGTGAGGGGAGCGCTCTCTTCCCTCAAACGACCTTGAAAGCTCAGTATCGCCAATGGCGCGGCATTCGAAATTACTCTGAAATTTCTGAATATTACAATCGACCCCCTAAAAAAAGACAGCACTGTCCTCATGTGCTGAGAAAAACATGCCTACGACCCCCCTAAAAAATTGTTCTAAGAAACTGCATCTTACCCCTTTAACGTACTAACGCAGCATTCCCGACTTCTCCACTTCTCTCTCCCGCTAACATCGACCCCCCTAAAAAAAACATCACTGTCCTTATGTGCTGAGAGAACAACTTTGAAGCCACCCTCAACTCTGCCGTATTCCAACTCGCAGCCAGCAACTCCATTTCTTGCCTAGCCCAACTCAAAACCAACCAGAACATCACTCTCCCCTTTTTCCTGGCCCTTAACTAGAAAACCAATGTCAAAATTAATACCAGCCCAAAACAAACATGCTCTCCTTTGGCCTGGCCCTTGAACTAAGAGAACCAGCGTCAAAACAATACAAAGTCCAAAACAAACATGCTCTCCTTTGCCTGGCCCTTGAACTAAGAGGAACCAGTGTCAAAACAATACTCAGTCCAACTCAAACATGCTCTCCTTTGCCTGGCCCTTGAACTAAGAGGAACCAGTGTCAAAACACTACTCAGCCCATCTCAAACATGCTCTCCTTTGCCTGGCCCTTGAACTAAGAGGAACCAGTGTCAAAACAATTCTCAGTCCACGTCTCCGAACCTCATGCCGGCAGACCAACCCTCTGACAATGTACCAGTCCATATTAGTGAGGCCCTGGACTGTAACAGGCCCCTGTCTCATCAACAGAACGTATTATATAAATGGGTCAATACATCTGATATTATATTCAGATTCACCACCCTGTAACTTTCCACTGTCTATGAGTAAGACATGAGATGGACACGTGAGCGGGCAACTCACCCAAGAGGGCGAGACCCATAGCTCAGCATTTCTGTAAGCACGCACAGTGATGCCCCTAAGCTTCAGTAGCTCACCTCAACTCGTGTCGTGGGGACGTGACCTGGCGTTTGTCGTACATGGGCGCCGTCCCTTTCTCATTCACTCCTAGACAGTGAGACTTACGGTTGATATACACTCAGGAATTATATATACAACCTTTCATAATAAAACAAAGGAACTACCGTTTGGGTCTCGTTACTTAAAACCCAAATATAAATATGTGTGAACGGACTGGTTAATAGGACAAGCAGCCGATTCATATAGGTGGCAAGCGGTGTGTGCGGATTCTTCAAACTGGTAGTCGTATCATCCGTCTGTGTTTTCTGAAAAACAAGAAACAACACAGCAGTGACGCATTACATAATCCGAGTGTTTAAAACTATATCCCGTATTGAGACGATATGTAGTGAGCGCTCCTTATCTCTGCCACATACAAATACGTGCAGAATTCGTAATATACATATATTACAGCCTGTTGGTACATATCCAGATTGAGCCGGTTGAGATAAACTCCACTCAGCATTCCCTAGACATTTCAGTATTGCAGTGTTGAAGAAAAGTTTCGTAGCCTGGCCTACCAATTGGTATTTTACTAACAGCTGAGGAGTATTGTTGTGTCGTCAGCGCGAATTACGAAGTTCCGTTGTCATCATACAGATCTCCGTGAAGACTTGGCACACGGCAGTTTCGCCAGCGAACCAGCAACCACCAGTGTGATAACCAATCATCAGCAGTTTTCTGATCGCAGGAGGAGGAACTCACCTACAGTAGTTCAAGTGGACTCGTCTCTCACCAAAGCAGAAGCGTCTTCTCGTTGCCAAGGAAACCCACCACTCGACTCAGAACTTTTGAAGGATCACATTTTCTATACAGACGTATCACTCTGTATAAATAGGTATTTAAATTACATAATTCTACACACATGAACACGTTCGAGAGATATCTTCACACCTATAGGTTCGTCGGATAGGATTATTTCAATGATAAAGTGTCGAATGTAAGATTAATGTATTGAAATCCTATAATTTACAGTAGTTTGTAAGTGTCTGTCTTCTTATTGATAGTTTAATAATTAACTACAATTCATATTCATTTGTCTTGTAAATGAGAGGCAAGTGATCTACTTACTGTTAAGTATTCATTGACCCAAGGGGGCTAATAGATAATTTCTAAGTTTCCCATGTCTAATGTAGATGAAATCGAACGCCTAGCGCAACTGTTTGCTGATAACCAACTCATCGATGATCAAGCCCAGACTGACATAGATTTTGAGTTTGGAACACAGTTAAATGATTCGGTAGGAAGTAGTGAGAAAGTTATTGACGAATCATTTGACGACTTAAACCGTCGTACCCTACGGTCTGGTAATCACTATAGTACCTCACCTAAGTATACTAAAGCAGTTACCCCTGTTACAGGTGATAGTGTGTCTGTTGCTAAATCTGTAACAACTTTATTAACCCAGCCTTCTGTTAAGAGTAAGAATACTAACTTGTTTAATACTAACACTACAATGGCGTCTTCTAACCTTCACACCAGTACTACTACCACACCTAAAGCTGATAATGTTATTAATATCATGCAGCTCAGCGATTATGTTCGAAATTTCACGGGACAAGACGATTATAGGGTCGCACATTTTATTCGTGCATGTGAAGATAGCATGCGCAATAGTCACACAACGACTGACGAAGAAAAGAAAGCATATGTACGTTCCCATATAACGCAGGGTTCCTATGCAGGCAGTCGTTTAAATGCGTTTGGTTTGCAAAGCCCTGACTATGAAAAGTTCAAGCGAACGCTAATTGGGATTTTTGGGGGTAGGTCACAGCTGGGCCAACTTCAGATGCCACAGATGCCTCACTCTCAGACTCCTTATGCGACACACTTAGCTCCGATTGCTCCTCCCCGCCTAACATATAAACAGAAAACATCGTTACGATGCGCACATTGTAATAAACGTGGCCACGTAATGGAAGATTGTTTTCAGCTCCGAGGTAATAGTGCTAATTTTAAGGCCACACCCGGTGCAAAGCCATTCTCAAGGTCAAACAGAGAGGGAGCCAAAGCAGCAGCACCTCCTCCTACCCAGAATGCGCGCAAATGGTGCGCTCTTCACAAATCGACATCTCATAGTTCACATGAGTGAGATATACTAATAAAGGCTAGGGGAGTGGACCTAAGTGAAACGGAGGTGTCGTATAGGTGCAAGCAGAAACGTCCCCAGGACAAGTCATCCGGAGAAGATCAGCGCACACCACAGCATGGAGAGGGATAGATAGGGTAATTCCCACTTCTATAGCGGCCTCATTAATAGCGGCGCTTAGCAAAGTGGAAGTGTTGTCAGTGCCGGTGAGAGTGGATAATACCAGATTGGCTCTTGATATAGACACAGGTGCTTGCGCTAATGTATTGGCCTTGACATCATATCACGAGTTACAACGTAAATTCCCTCACCGCAAATTCAAATGGAGGCCTAGTAACGCTGAGCTCGAAGGAATTTCAGGTACTCAGCTGAGCATCAAAGGAATGGTGACGTTACTACTCAGATTCTCAAGACGTGGTGCTCCCTTCTACGCGGACTTTTATATAGTTCAGCAGTTCAATTTGCCAGCTGACTGGTTACTTGGTCTACCAACTCTTCGAAAGAACATGATAGATGTTCATCCACGTAATAATAGTGTTACGTTTAAAGGTGTTTCCCACACAGCAATGAGTCATTCTGAACCTATGCTCACCGCTAGGACGAAAGTGTTGTCTACCAATCCTATTAAGAGGAAGGCGGATCATGCATTAGAGATATCTCTCGACCTCAACCACACACCTTCCCAGCGTGATTACAGCAGCAAGAGTTGGAAGATAGTACCTGCAATTTTGAAGAGTACTCTCCATTACCAGAAAGAGGAATTCACCAACGCAACAAACCTGTGAGCTGAAGTGAACATTAGTTTCTGCAAATGATTTGTTCACTGCCCAGGGTGTGACAGGACGTGACTGCAGTTGTTGAGACTACTCATCAACATCCTGTCAACAAAATTCTTTCGTATGGCGTGAACAACCCCCAGTTACCAGCACCCAGCACCCACCCTAGTGATGATGACACATCCGGTCTGAGAGATGGTCTCTGCATTGTGAGGTATGGTGTTGTGGATGACGTTGTGTGACCATTAGCGGCGGTTTGCTGTACTCAGGATTTTTGTGAACATTGACCCAGTCACCTGACCTTGGAATCAGCTGTGTCTGCTGTGAGACACACACACACAAGTCTACGGGATCGCGGCAGCAATTTCACAATATCACGAATCTTAAAGAAAGGATGTTATGTGTGTGATTTTCTAGATATCACAACAATGTCGAAGTGCAACCAAATAAATTCCTAATTCGAGGTATTGTTGCGAATTACCAACAGACTCGACTGGCCAGGATAGATCAAATAGCACCACATGTTAAGGTGATCGATCATCCACAGGGCAAGACACGCCTGTTAGAGCTGCATGCCGACTACAGAAATAATAGCCTTGCCAGGGGAAACGCTAGGTCAGACAGATTTAACATCCCATCATATAGTGTTAAAGGAAGGAACCAACCCTATTTACGTACCAGCTTATAGACTACCTCATAGTCAGCGCGCTGTAGTGCAAGATATGGTACAGGGTATGTTAAATGAGAATGTCATTAGACACTCAAAATCCCCCTTTAACAGCCCATTATTCCTTGTCCCGAAAAAGGATGGTGGATGGCGCCCTGTCATAGATTTCAGGCGCGTAAATGATCAAACAATCCCTGATAGGTACCCAATGCCTATCTTGAGCGACATATTGCAATCCTTAGGCAAGGATAATGCGGTATTTAGCAACTTAGATTTGCTTAGTGGGTATGGCAAATACCACGCGATGAAAAATCACGAGAAATCACGGCATTTAGCACGCCTCTAGGCCACTTTGAGTTCTACGAATGCCATTTGGTCTCAGAAATGCCCCACTAACATTTCAAAGAATGATCAACACCCTGTTTGCCGGACTAATTGGTACCACAGTCTGCGCTTATTTGGATGATCTAATAGTAGTCAGTAAGGACGTCGATTCCCATCTGATAAAATTGAGTGAAGTTTTGTCCAAACTTTCCACAGCAGGCCTCAAAATAAAACTCTCAAAGTGCGAGTTTTTAAAATCCAGAATCCATTTCCTTGGTCATGTAGTCGACGGTGAGGGCATACACACAGTTAATGATAAAGTCAAAGCTGTATCTCAGTTCCCGCGTCCTACCTCAAATGATCATGTGCGTAGCCTTCTCGGATTATCTGGTTATTATCGTTCCTTTATCAAGGACTATGCAACATTAGCATCTCCCCGAACGAGGTTGCTCAAAAAAGATGCAGTGTTTATATAGGCTGCTGAACACGAGGAAAGTTTTACGGCATTGAAGACAGCGCTAACCAATGCCCAGGTTCTAGCATTCCCAGACTACACTCAACCTTTCACTCTCTGTACTGACGCTCCCGGAATTGGAGTCGGAGCAGTGCTCATGCAAGAGGACACGCGTGGGAAGTTTAGAGTGATAGCATTTGCAAGTCGCAAACTAATCGATGCTGAAACACGTTATTCGGTGACGCATTTAGAAACGTTAGCCGTTGTGTGGGCACTTAAGAAGTTCAAAGACATTATCTTTGGCTACAAGATAACTGTTTTTACTGATCATGCGGCAGTCACCGAACTGTTCCATGGCAGAAACTTATCAGGCAGATTAGCACGCTGGTATCTGACAATTCAAGAGTTTGACCCCGAATTTAGGTATTTACCTGGGAGGGCGAATGTTGTCGCCGACGCTCTGTCAAGAAATATAGCACCAGTTATGCCTGTACCAACATTCACTCTTTCGCAGCTGGAAGATGAGCAACGACGCGACCCATATTGGTCAGCTGTTATTTTTGCTCTAGAATCGGGCGAGGATGTTAAACTCCCCAAGTTGTTTCTTCCCTTAAGTCAATTTGAATTACGACATAACATACTCAATAGGACGAGAAAATCTCCTGAGGGTAATGTGTACCTGACACGTTGCGCAAAGCAGTAATGACATTGTTCCACGATGTCCCACAAGCAGGTCACCAAGGTCGTGATAAATGCTTAGCGGATTTACGAAAGAAGTATTTCTGGAACACTATGAAGAAAGGCATAGAATTACACATAGCTAATTGTTTGGCATGTGCTCAACATAAAGGATCAACAGGATCACCTGCCCCGATTCTACAATATCCTACACCAGACCGTCCGTTTGACACAGTCGCTGTTGATGTGTTACAACTCCCAATGAGTCATCAGGGATCAGGATACGTCTTAGTGTGTGTGGATCATTTTTCCAGGTTCGTGGTCTTGGGCCCACTAAAAAGCAAAACGGCCGAAGCAGTAGCCTATGCATTAGTGATGAATCTCATATGTCCATATACTACGCCTAAAGTTCTACTCTGACAATGGAACAGAGTTCAAGAATGAGCTAATAGAGCATATATGTGCACAATATGGAATTAAACAAACTTTTGTGACAGCTTATCATCCACAGGCTAATGGCCTTGTTGAAAGAATCAATCGTAAAATCCTAGAAATACTGCGTCCAATTGTTAGTGGTTTTCAATACGCATGGGAGGATTGGTTACCGCAGGTTGCAGCGTCGATTAATGGGTCAGTTAATAGCTCTACGGGCAAAACACCCTACTATATTGTCTATGGTACAGATAAACGTCTGCCTTACGACATCCTTACAGAGGCGCCATACCCGGTATATAATACGGATGATTTTGCGGCAAAACAAATTCATGTCTTTACAGAAATTCATAACCAAGTACGATCACAGCTAGCGGCGTCACGCGCCGAAATGATCATCAAACAACATAAACATGCTAAACCTATCGCACTGAACGTTGGGGACGCTGTTATGTTACAGGAACCTGAAAGGAACTCCAAACTTTCGGCGAAATTTTCTGGTCCATTCCGCATAATCTCAAAAGAAGCAGGCAACAAATTCAAAATATGGAAGCCTAATGCACAGATCGCAGATGTCGTGCACGCGGATCGTCTGAAGAAGACCCAGATAAATGTCTTACCTCAAGTTGATGATAATGTGATTGATACATCCTTACAGACTGTTCAGAAGCAAAATGTCCCAAATGACTATTGTATGAAACTACGTTCTGCCAGTAGAAGTTAACTCGTACTTTCGCGTCAGATGGAAAACGTCGACGGCCAACTACAATCAGCATTGGACATTCTTCATGGTCTCAGCACAGCTTCGATGAATTCGACAATAGTTTCATGGACGTTGTCGTTCAAGCTGTATCTCAACAGAATCGTGTTATTTCTCAAACCTTTCACGCGATTACTGCTCTAGAATCAAAGGTTACAGAAAGCAATCCCGACGTTAGAATGGCTCCTTTACTTCACAGAATATTTGCATGCTGCTGAAATTTCAATTCATAAAATTGTAACCTCTAAAAATGAACTAATAGACAGCATTATAGATGCCGGGATAGGACGTGTGGACGCGAAGCTTGTGCCTGTGCAGACGCTTCTTGAAGCTTTAAAAATAGCCAAGTTGCAGTATCATTTAACTCCGATTTTCAATGACATTGAGGTTCAATATTATTACCCACTGTTGGAGTCAACCCTCACGCACAATGCAATTCTAATCCACATTCCTATGCGAGGGCAACATGAGTTTAATGCATGGCATTTAGAACCCTTCCCCTGGTTTGTGAACGACACACTGTATACCCTAGATAGGCCTAAAGAACTTTTCTTAGTAGATGAAGAATATTCATTGTTATCAATAGAGGATTCTGAGGTACTGTCACGGTGTAAGTCGTCTTATCTACACCTACACGTATGTCCAGCCTACATGTTTGCATTTATTCCTGCTGCATAGGGAATATGTGAATTGGCAGCCATGCAACCAAATGTACGCACAGCGTTAGCGCAATGCAGTTATAGGCCAGTTAGTCTAAAGACTGTGTTCCACGCTCACCTTCACAATGTGCAGTATTTGTTCTTTCCAAATCTCACTACTGTAATTTCAAAATGCCAAAATGGTTGTGAAAGGGCATTACAAGGCTCCTGATTACTGTAAAATCACTTGTAGTACATTACGGACCTTGCCTACTCATCAGCATTTTGTGTTAAATCGAAAACTCAAGTCTGCTTTAATTCCACTTCCTATAATGAATTTCACTATCAAGGATATTCAAATAGTATCAGAGAAATTAAAAGTTTTAGCTTTCTTGAACGAGACACATTGTGCTGATTTGAATAATAACTTGCCATTTTACCTGTGACGGGAATTTGCACTACCAAGTCTTACGATTCCCTCTATTCTGTTAATTCTGGCAATAATGTTCCTGTTCTGTTATTACCGGGCAATATCATCCAAATTCAACATTGTTCATAACATACTAACCCGTACGACACAAAAGTCTAGGTCCCCTGTAGTAGAGAATACCCCTACAGTAATTTCCCCAGCTTAGTGTCTACATATCTGTTTATAACATGGTTAGGGTTGTCTAGGATGTACTGTACTCTGTGAGTTATTTAGGCCTCACGGAGCTCGGCTGGTAGGTGACCGAGCGATGTAATAGGCCCCTGTCTCATCAACAGAACGTATTATATAAATGGGTCAATACATCTGATATTGTATTCAGATTCACCACCCTGTAACTTTCCACTGTCTATGAGTAAGACATGAGATGGACACATGAGCGGGCAACTCACCCAAGAGGGCGAGACCCATAGCTCAGCATTTCTGTAAGCACGCACTGCGATGCCCCTAAGCTTCAGTAGCTCACCTCAACTCGTGTCGTGGGGACGTGACCTGGCGTTTGTCGTACATGGGCGCCGTCCCTTTCTCATTCACTCCTAGACAGTGAGACTTACGGTTGATATACACTCAGGAATTATATATACAACCTTTTATAATAAAACAAAGGAACTACCGTTTGGGTTTCGTTACTTAAAACCCAAATATAAATATGTGTGAACGGACTGGTTAATTGGACAAGCAGCAGATTCAGGACATTACAACCGTACTCTCAATCCCGCTCATGACAGCAACTCAATCCCGCTCATGACAGCAACCACTACTCAACGCACATCTCTGACCTAACCATCTCTCCAATCCCCTCTGCCCTACTCACGACTCCTCCAACTCACCCTCGACAACATACCTTTTCTCATTACCATGCACCTTAAACTGTAATCGGTCGGCTTCGTCTTGTCTCTCAGCTGGAGGGCTCGATCAACCTCTCTGAACTACTTACGTACCCCTGTATTTCCCACTTGGACCTCACACTTCCTTGACTGCTGGACGTGTGCCTGACATTCACCCCTTGTTTCCTCCCTGAACCGTTGAATGTGTGCCTGAAACTCCCACTTGAACCTGTTTACCTGTGCTTGATAATCCCTCTTTAGGTCTCCGAACTCCTGTCTCAGCTATACCAAGGTCTAGTGGCTGTCTCTCTTCCTCGTCACTTTTATCTCTACTGTCAAGCCTAACCAACTCAATCCGGGCACAAGGATGAGCATCAGTGCGAGTTCAATCCCTACCATTACTAACCAACACATGATGGCGTTCATTATCCCAACCACAGTACTATCAGTCACGACATTAAAAACTACGCTCTGCTACCATTTGTAACCGGTCGGAATTTACTGGACTTTATTTTCTCACTTGACTTGGGGTTTATTAAGGATTATTAGATGGTAATGGCAGTGGAAGCGCCCCTTTGAGAAAAATCCCGAACCAGCACAAGAACACTTAAATCTACTAAACAAAATTAATTGTCCGTGACCCGTGGAAGGATAGCGTCTGTGACTGGGATGAATGAGACACACTGTATAATTTAGACCTTATATTCCCTCCAACACTACAAACACAATCAAATAATGGTACACCAATATGCGCACCTCTTAACTTGACTTAAAACACTACTCTGGGGAATAAAAGTTATACATGATATAGAAATTATTAGAAACTCAGGCAACAATAAATTTGAAGTATTAAGAAATGTTGCTTGCACACATGAAACAGGCCTTAAGGGCTTTCAACAAAATAATATCCAGCACTGAGAAAATGGTATTCAAAAATAAGAAATTAATAATTCCACCATGAATAGGCCTAAAGGGCACTCAATATAATTATGTTACACCAACAGATGCAGGCCTTAAGGGTTTTCAACAAAATAATATCAGTCACTGAGGAAATGGTATTAAAAAATAAGAAATCAAATACTCTACAATGAATAGGCCTTAAGGGCACTCAATATAATTATGTTACACCAACAGATGCACACCTCCTAACCTAACTTAAACACTACTCTGGGGAACAAAGGTTATATCAGAGATTGAAACTATAAAGAAATTTTAAATGCACACAGCATACATTAGTAAATGAAAAAATAGTATTAACTACACACAAAAATATTGTCACAATTATAAAGACGTTACTGAGTCCAATACCCGTGAACCATGCTCCCTAACCTAACACACACACAGATTCCACCTGCACTCCGTAGTCGTTTAAGGCACAACCAACAGGCACCCGTAGTTGAAGGTCCAAATCAGCCTTTCTCCACCTTGGAAAGTGTACCTCTAACTCCACTGACTCTTGGCCACAGTGTGCGGCCCTGTGTCACTCAGCTGGCCTCACTTTACCCCCAGTACATCCATGAAACGGAAGGGAGTGAGCCAATCAGACCTTGTACAGTTGAGAGAAGCTTTAGCTTCCCGTTAGCAAGAGGGTTTCACTAAGCTGCTCGAGACATGTGGTGTTGTGAGCCGAGGTAGAGGAGAGCTGATGACCCCAACGATCGTCCCGTCGTCAGCTGGGCACCCAGACGGCTAGATTCCCTCAAGAGATCCTTTGATACCCCGCTAAACAGTGACAGGCCTACACTGATCGGTCCAATGGCGACAATCGCCACCCTCAATCATCAACGGCAGTCTCAAACGGCAGTCAATCTCTCGCGGTCATCACTCTCGCAGTCAATTTCAAGCAGTCAAGTGGGTTTTGACGGAAACCCTGAAATGAACTCACTGTTAGCTCTTGTTAACTTTACCACTGCCCTATCTAACCCTGTCTGAGATCGAATGAGACTTACTTGTTATACTGCAATAGTGTAACACAGGTGTCTAGGCCACGTGACTATTTCTGTGGACGGACGCGCAGGGATGTCCTGTAGGTCCAATCGCTTTCACGTGACTGAGGACCAACCAGCGTCGCGTCTCTCCAAGGCGCTAGCTTAGGCCTACGTGACATATTTTCCGCCTAACTAATAACTCCTTGGGACACCCGTGACATTTTTCAGACTGATAAACGATCTATAATAATTCCAAATTCAATAATAGTCCCTTAACTTCATGAGTCGCATCATTATTAATTCGGCAAATTATATTTAATATCATATAGGCCTAGTTCCACAACCTCCCACTATGTGCGGGGAGAGCTCTCTTCCCTCAGACGACCTTGAAAGCTCAGTATCGCCAATGGCGCGGCATTCGAAATTACTCTGAAATTTCTGAATATTACATATATATATGTAACCGGTCGGAATTACTGTACTTTATTTTCTCACTAGACTTGGGGTTTATTAAAGTTCATTAGATGGTAATTGCAATGGAAGCGCCCGTTTGAGAGAAATCCCGAACCAGCACAAGAACACTTAAATTTACTAAACAAAATGAATTGTCCGTGACCCGTGGAAGGATAGTGTCTGTGACTGGGATGAATGAGACACACTGTAAGATTTAGACACTTATATTCCCTCCAACACTACAGACACAATCAAATAATGGTACACCAATATGCGCACTTCTTAACCTGAACTTAAAATACTACTCTGGGGAATAAAAGTTATACATGATGTTGAAACTACTAGAAACTCAGGCAATGCCTCATTACAGGATACTAAGTTTAAAGTATTAAGAAATGTTGCTTGCACACATGAACCAGGCCTTAAGGGCTTTTAACAAAATATCAACCACTGAGAAAATGGTATAAAAATCAGAGCTTATTCACTCCACCCTGAATAGGCCTTCAAGGCGCTCAACAAAATTGTATTACCCCAACAGATACACACCTCCTAACCTAACTTAAACACTACTCCGGGGAACAAAGGTTATACCTGAGATTGAGATTATAAAGAAATATTAAATGCACACAGCATACATTAATAACTGAAAAAATAGTGTTAACTACAAACAAAAATATTGTCACTATTATTAAGAGATGACTGAGTCCACCAATACCCGTGAACCATGCTTCCTAACCTATCACACACACAGATTCCACCTGCACTCCGTAGTCGTTTAAGGCACAACCAACAGGCACCCGTAGTTTAAGGCCCAAATCAGCCTTTCTCCACCTTGGAAAGTGTACCTCTACACTCCACTGACTCTTGGCCCCAGTGTGCGGCCCTGCATCACTCAGCTGGCTTCACTTTACCCCCAGTACATCCATGGAGCGGAAGGGAGTGAGCTAATCAGACCTTGTACAGTTGAGAGAAGCTTTAGCTTCCCGTTAGCAAAAGGGTTTCACTAAGCTGCTTGAGATAGGTGGTATTTTTTTTTTTTTTTTTTTTTGGGGCACTCCCCTACATCATTGTGTAAGATGAAGCGCAGAAGCGTTTACAGCGCCCAACAGTGAAGCATGCTAAGTTCATGCTTGCCTTTATGTCTCATGAGTTAAGTGCTTAGAAGCCTGAAGAGTCAAGGGCGTAGAAGCCTGAAGAGTCAGTGGTTTATGTCCTCAAGTTATTGGAAGCTCCAACAACTTGTCCCTGAATACGAATTCGCAACTTTCGACTTACACCAGGTATCTACTTTACTGCTTGGTGAACAGGAACTAATGGGGGCTAGGAAGTAAGTCCAAACAACTTCCACTGGCCCGGGGAATCGAACCCGGGATATCTCGCTTCCGAGGCAAGAACGGTACCTCTTCTACCACCGATCCCCCATATGTGGTATTGTGAGCCGAGGTAGAGGAGAGCTGATGAGCCCAACGATCGTCACGTCGTCAGCTGGGCACCCAGACGGCTAGATTCACTCAAGAGATCCTTTTATACCCCGCTAAACAGTGACAGGCCTACACTGATTGGTCCAACGGCGACAATCGCCAATCCTCAAACGGCAGTCAATCTCGCAGTCAATTTCTCGCAGTCAAGTGGGTTCTGACGGAAACCCTGAAATGAACTCACTGTTAGCTCTTGTTAACTTTATCACTGCCCTATCTAAACCCTGTCTGAGATCGAATGAGGCTTATTTGTTATACTGCAATAGTGCAACACAGGTGACTAGACCACGTGACCATTTCTGTGGACGGACGCGCAGGGATGTCCTGTAGGTCCAATCGCTTTCACGTGACTGAGGACCAGCTCGCGTCGCGTCTCTCCAAGGCGCTAGCTTAGGCCTACGTGACATATTTTCCGCTTAACTAATAACTCCTTGGGACACCCGTAACATTATTCAGACTGATGAACGATCTATAATAATTCCAAATTCAATAATAGTCCCTTAACTTCATGAATTGCATCATTATTAATTCGGAAAATTACATTTAATATCATATAGGCCTAGTTCCACAACCTCTCGCTATGTGCGGGGAGTGCTCTCTTCCCTCAGATGACCTTGAAAACTCAGTATCGCCAATGGCGAGGCGTTTGAAATTACTCTGAAATTTCTGAATATTATATATATATATATATATATATATATATATATATATATATATATATATATATATATATATATATATATATATATATATATATATATATATATATATATGTATATTTATATTGATAAAATCACACAGGAATAGGGGAATCAATGGAGCACCTTAGCTTTCGTCTTTATTCAAATCATCTTCAGAGGCAACTAAATTACAAGGCCCGAGAGAGTACACAGGGTAACCATACTATACATGAAGTCAGGTCATAAAAATGACATCCACTAATCCGCATACCAACACCACCACACAGGCAAAGGAGCTTAAAAGAAAGGGCGACGTAACTAGTTATGTTATGTCAGGTCAAAAATATGGGCCCCACTAATCATCTATCCTACATCTAACTCGAATGATTTCAAAGCATTTTTAACCTTGGGCCACTGACAAATAAATTTGTGTAACATATTATCAGTTTTGTACTGACCATCACTAAGGTTTATAGAATTCAATTCTCTAATCAAACTTGCTTCAACCAGAAGTCTTTCTGTGACACATGATGATTTATACATCCGACGCTGGCGAGCTCACTGATAACGACAGAGAAATGAGCAATAATTTGAATAAATATTTTTCAACAGTTTTCACCACCGAAAATTTAAACATGATACCCGAGGCACCGACTCTATTCAGAGATAGTGAAGAAAACAAATTAAGCGAGATAGTAGTGACTAGTAACGATGTTAGCAAGCAAATAGACAAACTAAAGCCTAATAAGTCACCTGGTCCCGATGAGATATTTGCCAGAGTAATAAAGGAATGTAAGGAAGAGCTTAGTATGCCCTTAGCAAAGTTGTTTAACATGTCCTTAAAAACAGGTGTAGTACCAGAATCCTGGAGGATTGGGAATGTAATACCGATTTTCAAGAAGGGGATAGATCACTATCCTCTAACTACCGCCCAATCAGTCTAACATCAATAGTAGGCAAATTACTGGAAGCATTCATTTCAAACTCTATTCGAAATCACCTGGAGAAGCACAGATTGATCAATGATTCCCAGCATGGCTTCACAAGCGGACGTTCTTGTCTAACTATTCTATTAACATTCTTTTCATCAGTTTTCGAATCTGTGGACGAGGGGCACAATTATGATGTGGTATATCTCGACTTTAGCAAAGCCTTCAACAGAGTCCCCCACGAAAGACTTCTTAGAAAGGTAGAAGCTCATGGCATCAAAGGTAACATCCTTAAATGGATTAGGGCGTGGTTACAGGACAGGAAACAGCGAGTGAGCATTAACCGCACTAAGTCCCATTGGAGCAACGTCACAAGTGGAGTTCCCCAGGGCTCAGTACTTGGACCATTATTATTTATTATATACACAAACGACATAGATATCGGCATAGACAGCAATATAAGTAAATTTGCTGATGACACTAAACTAGGACGTGTTATTAAATCTGACGAGGACTCAGCAAAACTACAGAAAGATCTAAAAAAAATTTTCGAATGGTCTGAAAAATGGCAGATGAAATTCAACGTGGACAAATGTAAAGTACTCAGTATAGGAGATGTAAACAGGGAAACCAGATACCAGATGAACAATGATGCCATAGAGAAATTCGACTGCGAGAGAGATTTAGGAGTAATGATAAGTAGAAACCTTAAGCCAAGTAAACAATGTGTTTTTGCTCATAACAAGGCTAATAAAGTACTTGGGTTCATACAAAGGAGTGTTAGTTACAAGACTAGCGAGGTCATCCTAAAACTGTATCTTGCTCTTGTGAGACCACACCTGGATTACGCAGTTCAGTTCTGGTCACCGTATTACAGAATGGATATAGAATCCTTGGAAAGAATTCAGAGGAGAATGACAAGACTAATCCCGGGCATTAGGAACCTTGAGTATAGAGACAGGTTAAAGCATCTTAATTTGCACTCCCTCGAGAGACGTAGAGCGAGGGGCGACCTGATAGAGGTGTACAAGTGGAAGGCAGGGCTAAACAAAGGGGACATTACAAAGGTACTCAAACTATCCAACCAGGAGCGAACTCGTAACAATGGTTTTAAATTAGACAAATTTAGATTTAGGCGGGAAATAGGTAAACACTGGTTTGGAAACAGAGTAGTGGATGAATGGAACAAGTTACCAATTACACTGGTCAACAAAGTTTTTGTTGCATTGCTATAAACACTTGATTCTACCTAATTTGGGTGTGCTGATCTCATATCTGAAGTTAGTTTCTTTCTATAAGCTCTAGTTTTTTTGCAATCAAGGTATTTTGAAATTTCAAAATTTCATCTTCGTCTTATTGACCTCGTCGTCTATCTTGAAAAATATGTCATTAAACTGTCATTAAATTAGCTGGGTAATAAACAATAAAATATTACATATTCTAAATTTATTCAACAACACAATTTGAAACATGTTCCATCTAAAACAAAGGTTGAAATTTGTATAAAACTCATTGTTAGGTAAGAAATTTGTTACTATGAGGAGACAAAGCCCAATCACATTTTAGCCAGGTAGGAATTTGCGCTTGAAGCTCTTGCGTTTGTGAAATGTCTCAGGGCACTCTCTTTTAATGCTCCAGCAGTAGTCTGCCATCATATGTTTGTCCCATCTCCCTTGGTAGCGGTCTTCCATGGTCTTGAGATCCTGATGAAACCGCTCGCCTTGCTCGTCACTTACTGCCCCTAGGTTCTCAGGGAATCTATCAAGATGACTATATAGGAAATGGAGTTTGACACTCATATTGCATCCAAGGTCATGAAAGGCTGACAACATGGTTGCTACAAGGGTTTCATAGTTGTCAGCCTTTTTATTACCAAGAAAGTTTTCCATTACCGCCACAAATGAAAGCCATGCACCCCTTTCCTTGTCGTCCATCTTTCTGACAAAGTCTTGATCACGTACAAGTGCGCGAATTTGTGGTCCATCAAACACACCTGCCTTTATCTTCTCAAATGACAAAGCAGGGTGAGCAGAGACTATGTGTTGGAAGCATTCACCATCAGTATTTAATGCTCTGACAAACTGTTTCATCAGGCCCAGCTTGATATGGAGAGGAGGAAATATGATCTTTTCTCGACTGACGATTGGATCATTGACAATGTTTGGCATACCAGCTTCCAGAGTCTCACGTAAGGGCCACTCCTTCAGGTTCCAATGCCTGTCTCTAGCTCAGCTGTCCCACATGCAAAGAAAGCAGGGATACTTTGTAAATCCTCTTTGTTGGCCAAGAAGGAAGTTCACCATTTTGAGGTCAACACAAATTGTCCAGTTGTGCTCATGGTATTTTAGCAGGTGAATCACAGTTTTAATGTCATTATACTCCTCTCGTAAGCACACAGAATGACCCACTGGAACAGCTGCATAGACATTACCATTATGTAGTAGCACACACTTCAGGCTACGCTTACAACTATCTAGAAATAATCGCCAGTCATTTGGACTATACAATGGAATCCCTAATTCCTGGAGAAGACCCGGGATATTATGACAGTAAACAAACTTATTCTCCTCTGTAAAGAATGGCACAAAATCCTGTTCCCGCTTTCTGAAGTCTGAAACTTTTGTGGTCTGGTTCAGTAGAGCCTTTTCTTGCAACCTAGAAGCTAGAACTTCTGCTGCATTTTTGGAGAGACCCAAATCACGCACAAGGTCATTCAGCTCTGGCTGACTAAACTTCTGAGGGGTTGATGACTCTGGTGTACCATCAGAAGAATCGTCGGAATCTGCAAGTATTTCTTGAGTTTCATGTTCACTCTCTTGGTCTTTGTCGCTTCCCTCCTCTTCAGCTGGAGACAACCCATTAAAAACTGGAACTGGTAGCTCATCAGAGTGCAAAGTAGGTCGAATTGCTGAAGGGATACTAGGATACGATATTTTATGTCTGTTTTTCTTGCCAACACCCTTCGTATTGATCAGACAAAAATAGCAGTCAGTTGTGTGGTCCTTCGGTTCTCGCCAGGTCATGGGAATTCCGAACGGTAAGCCCTTACGTTTTCCTTTTGTCCAGTCACGCAGCATTTCTTCGCAGTTATGACACACAGCATGTGGAGCCCATTTTTTGTCTTGGTCGCCAAGAGTAAGTCCGAAGTACGCTTTATAGCCGCGCCTCACAAACGATGTTATATTGCGCCTCTGACGAATAAGCGTGAAGTATCCACAAATATAACAGAAGGCATCAGGTTTGTTCACACATTGATTTCTCTTTGTAGCCATGACCAAATCTGAAAGAAAAAACAGACAAAATTATATCTCCCTATTGATACCATAATCGTGTAATTAATTAATTTGACCGCAAACGGCTAGAATGTAAAACCTCAAATTGGATGAAAACTGGAGCATGCAGAACAAAACTGGTTTCAAATATTAAATCAGCAGATCAAAAATGGTAAGAAACAGTAAAGAAATCTCATGCAACTGGGAATTATAAAAAATTTGTTGTCCTGTGTTATCATCATTAACTCGAATACGCTTAATAGCTTCAAACATAGGTTGGATGCTTATATGAGCAATAGGGGGTTGGGTGTAAACGGGACTGCCCAGTATGGGCCAATAGGCCCGCTGCAGTTTCCTCCATTCTTATGTTCTTAAATGAATAAGGAGACCATCAGGAAGTTAGAAGAGGCTGACCGGCGTCTCACTGACCAGCTAAGTGAGAGTAAAAGAAGCTTGGAATTCTCTTAAGGGGGAATAAGTGACTTACAAACAATGTTGAACGTTGAAGCTAAAGAGAACCGAACACTCAAGACCCAAGTTCAACAGCTGAGAGAGGACAATTCCCTGCACCAAACGGAACTAACGACAACAGCAGACCGGGGGATTATGTGGATGACATAGGCAGCGAAACAACCTCAGGATTGCCGGTATCCCTGAAGAAATCCACGAGAACTGGGAGTCATCCCAACGCAAAATTTCACGCCTGCTGAATGAACATTTTAAACTTCCTGAAGCAAAGTTTGACCATGGTCAACGCGTCAGGAAGCCCAACTCCTCCCGCCCCGGCGACATCATAACAAAATTCTCATCCCCCTGTGACCGTGACAAAGTGTTTTACCAACGCAGTAAACTGAAAGGCACCACTATCTTCGTCAATGAAGATCTCTGCCCAGGTACGATTAAAGCCCGTCTACAGCAAACGGACCAGTTTAAAGAAGCCAGGAAACAAGGGAAATACGTGACGTTCAGTCATAAAACCCTTGTTCTGAGGGATCGGGCAAGTGGACACCCGCCCACTCACCCACCCGCTGTGACAGAGTTGATGCCCTCGCCAAACTCGCGTCTAACAAAGACACCGTTGAATACAATTTGGGTCTGTCAAAAAGAACCCTTAAAACTGTAATTAGGAAATAACTTATTGATGAATTTGACGCAAGTAGACTAGTGCAAAAAGGCACCTGTCGATCCATAGTTTACCATAATGAGATGTATCAAGTGAAACATGTATATGGAGCAAGTAACAAGATCACTAGATTACAAGATGTTGTAGCCGCTAGATTAAGGTTAGGATATAAGTACCTCTGGCAGTATGTTCCTCAAGCAGATGTAAACAAGACTAAATGTAAAGTGTGTGGCCAGACATATGGCCACACACTTGAACACTACGTCCTCGACTGTGTGAAGATAGAACCTTTTAGGGACAGGTCCAAGCACACTGTGTGTGAAATGGCACAACACTTCATCTCTAATGGCAAGAGAGCTGACATATTAAGATTGTATTCACTTTTTTACACTTAGTAACTATATCAGTTCTCATGTACAGAACCAAATACACAATGTGCTTGAATACTTTGTGGGGTACGTGTTATTTGTTCACACCCAGGATGGGATGGAGAAAGAAAACTCACATTGTGCTCTCTGTATACATAGTAAATTGGATGTACAGTGCAGCTTGGTGCTGGGAAGTGGCAGCGTGGTTACAAGCGTGATGTAGAGAGAGCTGGTTGGTGAGGGTGCTCAGAGGAGGACCAGCTTGTGGGTCGCCATGCTCGCCGGCGGGAGCGAGGACCGCCAGGCAGAAGTGGAGGATGAGGTGTTGCTTGCTGCGGCTGTAGGTAGAAAGAGACAGGTCACCACGAGGTCAGGTCTTATATAGCGGAGGTAGGCGTGGCTTAATAGTTGACCTCCGTCATGTAAGGCGGCGCTGGTTGACCTAGACCACGAGGCATACACTGGGAAATTCGCGGGGTCGGCTACTCAGCGACAAGCATTTGTAGGGGAGGAATCCACTACAACTTCTCACGTAAATGTGAATAACAAAGTGTGAGGCCAGACATACTGCCTCACACGCCTGTATTCACGCATTTGTGAATAAGTTACCCTTTATGTATAGAATTAAACAAATAATGTAATTGAAATACTGTGTAACATTCAGTGCCATAATATCCTGACAACGGGGGTTAATTATTATGACCCGTTGTAAACTCTACTCTGTAATCCTTTTGCGCTACCGCTCACAGGATGAGTGAGGGGTGCACAATAAAGTAGCCGCTGTAAGCGGCAAAATAAAAAAAAATCAACCAGCTGTACCAACCTCCCCCCCCCCCCTTAAGCCCCTCGAGAACCCCCTCCCCACTGAGGGGGAACCAGCCAACTGTCGCTATCACCTGAGGAGTTCCCCCCCCCCCCTGCCGGCCATCTCGAGTACTACACGTCTACCCTCTGTGGTGGAAACCAGCAACCCTCAAAACCGAGTGACAGGCACACCTCCCACTATCTGGGAATCACCCTCAACAGTACAGGTCATCCAAATTCTGTTGGTTGTAGCACTTGTGAGTACTTCACCCCCCCCCCCCCCCACTATTATAATTTTCATAGATCTTCCTTTTTCACACCTCAGTGACCCTGAGTTTTTACTGTTCCTTAATCAGTATCAATGTTCCCACAATGATGATGCTAGTGTC
This sequence comes from Homarus gammarus, assembly GCA_958450375.1. Taxonomy (NCBI): domain Eukaryota; kingdom Metazoa; phylum Arthropoda; class Malacostraca; order Decapoda; family Nephropidae; genus Homarus; species Homarus gammarus. The sequence continues at coordinate 45,439 of CAUDMG010003841.1, forward strand.
ATTCCCTTAAATGTGCTAAATCATATGTGTTACACTCCATTTACCCATGGTATCGACACAATACTCCCTCATATCGATCCTGATGCCTTTCTACAAAACTCACTGGGTTATACCAACCCAAACTGTAACTATTACTTTCCTGACTCTCCCGAGTTTAGTTCTAGTCTCCTACTACCTCATTCCTTCTCCTTGATTAGCCATAACATCAGTAGTATTCCCCTTCATCTAGATACCTTTTTAGATCAGTGTTTTTCTTCTATTACCCACAAATTTGATGTACTTGGGTTCTGTGAGACTAAACTCACTAACGATATTGACCATTTGTATAACATTCCTAATTATAATAGACACTGAGTCAACACGTCACGACACAGTTATGGTGTCGCCCTATATGTTGATATCAAGTATAACACTTCTGTAAGAGATGATTTAAAGGTTCAGGAGGAGTATATGGAAAGTGTTTTCATTGCATTACATAACGACACACGAAATATCCTAATAGGAGCAATCTACAAAAGACCCCAGACTAATGTAAGGAATTTTCTTAATAAATTTTCAGAGCTTATCACTATCATAAGTTCAGAGAGGAAACATTGCTACATTACAGGAGATTTCAACCTTGATCTATTAAAATCAGAAACCGACACCTCATTATTAAACCTTCTTGCTACCTGTCATTCTAAACTCTTCTTCAACACTATAACCAAACCCACTAGGGTAACTGCCACCTCTGCCACTGTGATCGATCATATCTGGACTAGCAACACTCATCACAATCTTGCAAATGGAATTATTTATAGCAATATATCAGATCACTTCCCAGTTTTTGCCACGTATAAAACAACCACAAGACCTGAAAGGTCTAGCAGTCTCAATACAATACAGAGACTACTGCACAGACAACATGTTCCGTTTTTAAAACAACCTAATGAATGCTAACTGGGATATTGTCTATGCCTCCAACAACCCTAACGTGAACAGCTGCAACTTCTCTTGCATTTTCAATGCTTGCTTTGGTAAATGCTTCCCGCTCAAGACTAAGTCAGTGAAAACTGCATCCATTTCCAAACCCTATATCTCAAGCGAAATTTAGATAATGATAAAAGAAAAACACAAACTCCAAAGGAAATTTGCAAAAAGACCCATAACTTTCGGTGATGCTTACAGAAGTATCAGAAATAGAGTAACTCAAGTAGTTAGACATGCCAGACGTAACTATTATACGAATAAGCTCCAGTCAGCATCAGGCGACAGTAAGAAAACCTGGAATGTCCTAAATTCTATTCAGAACAGGAACACTCAGCCTTCGGCCCGCCACTCAGCTTTTATGATAAATTATTCAGTTGTAACGGAACCCTCCCTCATTGCCAACTTCAATAAATAGTTTATTAATGTTGGCAAAAATCTTGCAGAGAGCATCCCTGATCACCATGAGGAATTTAGAGCCTACCTGCAAAACAGACAACAAAATGAGCTGTTCTTTTCCCCTGTCACAGCAGATGAATTACTGGCCATCATAAAAATGTCCAAAGATGCAGCAGCAGGCGAAGACAATATACCAATGAGCATCATAAAGAAAGTAGCCCACTTATTACTTCCTGTTCTCCTACACATTTGTAACTCCTCCTTCACTAGTGGTGTCTTTCCGGATAAACTGAAAATTGCTAAAAATCACCCAGCATATAAAAAATCTGGGGACAAAGGTCTCTTCAAGAATTACCGCCCCTTATCAGTCCTCCCAGCCTTGAGTAAGATACTGGAAAAGCTAGCATGTAATAGACTAAATTCGTTCTGCAATGCCAATAACATCTTTACATACTCCCAGTTTGGATTTAGAGCTTGATGGTCGACTGAGAGTGCTCTGCTATCCTTTACTAATGACATCTTAAATTCCTTTGATGACAGTCAGTTCACAGTCGGTATATTCTTGGACCTCTCTAAAGCCTTCGATACTGTCGACCATACCATCCTCCTTTCAAAGCTTTAACATTACGGCGTTAGGGGCCTGTCCCACAATTGGTTTACTTCATATCTGTCCAACAGGATGCAGTATGTCTGCTATAATAATCACCAATCTGACTCCTCGCCATTCTTGTATGGCGTCCCCCAAGGCTCAATTCTCGGTCCAGTACTCTTTTTGTTGTACATAAACGACATAGTCCACGCCAGCACACTCATAAAATACAACTTATTTGCAGACGATAGTAATCTCAATGCCAGCAACTCAGACCTCCATTCCTTGATGTGAAATATGAACACTGAATTGACTAGAGTCAGGACCTGGGTAATACGTAATAAACTGATCTTAAACCTTGAGAAAACCCACTACACGATCTTTCACAGTATCGGAAAAACTAAATTCCTCGGAGGTATTCTTGATGAGAAACTTAACTGGAGAAACCACATACAAGCCATTCACAGTAAAGTCAATAAACAGTGCGGTATCATGTATCACACTCGACAGTCACTCACTCTCACTGCACTGTAAGAAATCTATCATGATCTTGTTTACCAACACCTGATACACTGTCACACACTATGGGGGGGGGGGGGGGGCTCTGGCTCTTCAAAAACACAATCTCTGTTTCCGCACAAAAGAGAGTTGTACGGATAATGACCTACTTGAAAAAAACAGATCACACAAACAAAAAATTTGCTATATTGAAAATGTTAAAATTCGAAGAGATTAACAAGTAATGCTGTGCCCTCTTTGTTTACAAATCTATCAATCACTAGCTTGAAAATAATTATATCCAGTTCCGGAATAATCAGAGATACAACTTTAGGCACCCAGAGCTACTAAGACCCCCCCCCCCCCCCCCATGCGCTCCTCTCAGTCCCAGACCTCCATAAAATATCACGGTGTGAAGGTGTGGAACAACTTATCCCCACCCATTCGAGCAAAGACTACGCTCCCTTCCTTTAAATCATCTCTTAAAAAATATCTATTGTCTAAGTATTAATATTTCTTGTAACACCTACTATATTTACAGTACCTGCTTTTATTGTACCATCAAAACCGTTTTATCGGAAATTATCATGTAAATAGTTAAGTAATTACCATTGAAATAAACATAATTGATAACTAGACATAATCCTGACAGCTCTGCCCTCTTGTTCAACCTTATTACTGTACAACCCATGTTGTACTGCTCCCCCATTATACTTATGTTTTTCAATTCCACTGTAATTTATGTATATATAAATAAATAAAAAAATTAATAAAAAAATAATAAATAAATATAATTAAGAAATATTGAAATGATAACCGTGTTAACATTATGAGATGTTCTTATTACCATCATGCTATTGTACTATTTCAGATGATACTAAATGTTAAATAATACTTCCTTAAGATAAATGTATAGTGTATATCAGGTGACTAAAAGAAAGCTCAGGTTTTCAACTGGCTCAGCTATGTTAATATAACATAAGAACATAAGAAAATACGGAGTCTGCAATAGGCAGGTTGGCCTGTGCATGGCAGCTCCTGCCGAGAGTTACTATCAGTCTCTATCATCCATGAATATATCCAGCCTCCTTTTGAAACTTTCCAGCATTCCAGCACTTACTACAAAGTTGCTAAGCTTGTTCCACTCGTCCACCACCCTATTTGTAAGCCAGTTCCTTCTTATCTCCCTCCTAAACCTAAACTTATCCAACTTAAATCCGTTGTTCCGAGTCCTATCCTGCTCGGATATTATAAGAACTTTATCTATATCACCTTTATTGATTACTTTCACCCACTTGAATACTTCTATCATATCTCCCCGCACTCTTCGTCTTTCTAGGGAATGCAAGTTTAGTTTCTTTAACCTATCCTGATATGGAAGGTTTCTAAGTCCCGGAATCATTTTCGTCATTCTTCGCTGCACCGACTCTAGTGAATTGATATCCATTCTATAATAAGGGCACCAGAACTAACCCGCATAATCGAGGTGCTGCCTGACTAGCACAAGATATAGTTGCAATAAAACCTTTGCACTCTTATTACTTGGACTTCTAGATATAAAACCCAATACTCTGTTTGCCTTATTTCGAACATTAACGCACTGTTTTCTAGGCCGTAGGTCCGGGCTTACAAGTACCCCTAGGTCTCTTTCACAAGTCGACTTCTCTAGGTTGATGTTGTTAAGGCTGTATACAATACATTGACAGTATTGACAATATTGACAATATTGTTATTATTATCCACTCTATCTGTGTTTTTCTGCTTAAATAAACTGTTTTTATTATTAGTGGATGGTAATGCAGTGGTAGCGCCCCTTGGAGAAAAACCCGAACCAGCACAAACACAATTAACTAAAAAAAAATGTATTCTCTGTGACCCATGGAAAGATAGCACCTGTGATTGGGGCGAATGAGACGCACTGAAAAATTTGACACTTCTATTCCCTCCAACACTACAACCACAATCAATAATGGTACACCAACATATGCGCACCTTTTAGCCTGGCTTAAGACACTACACTGGGGAACAAAAGTTATACATGATATCAAAATAGGTAAAAATTATAAAATGCCTCATTAGAAAACAATAAATTCAAAGTATAAAGAAATGTTGCTTACACACATGAACAGGCCTTCAGGGCATTCAACAAAATAATATCAATCACTGAGGAAATGGATATGAAACATTAAGAAATTATTAACTCCACCTTGAATAGGCCTTAAGGGCACTCAACAAAATAATACCAGTCCCTGAGAACTGGGAATAACAATATTAAGAAATTTATTAACTACATACACATTCTAAATACATCTGTATGTATATTATGTATGGTGTATGTATACCATGTATGTACTCTATATATACACATTATTTCTCTAGTCAGTAGTGTGTGGCAATGCCCCTGTTTCATGTCACCACACGCTTAGATAAATGTGCCTGGCGACATCTAGAAGCTGCTAGTATACCACTTACCACATGTCGCCTGAGAGGTCAGAGTGAGGTCAGTTGACCCTTTAGGAGTGTAAGGACTACCTGCGCTTGTAAGCGCACTCCTGTATATTTCCGTTAATAAGAACTGTTAGGTTCTGAATAATAAGTTCTATATACAGGAGAGAACACAAACACCTGTATAGTTTTGTAGGTTCGGTTTACTGGATAAGAGTATGTACACAAAGGGGAGCAGCGCTCTCCCTTGGCTAGGCTCCCGGTCAACTGCTATAGACGACGTATGGCAAGTGATACATTAGCAGCTTCCATACGCCGCCAGACACATTAATTAAGCAAGTGGGATATGGTAATAACATTGCCACACGCTGCTAGCTAGGCTGAATAAATAATACATAAATGGAGCACATACATAATATACATACATAATATATAATCCAGCATACATAATATACATACACCTCCCTCCCCCCTATACGCTCATAGCGAAGTCTTGAGCGGACCTTTTCTTTTGGATCCGTTCTGAGCGTCGAGGGACTTCATCACTGGGAAGGGTACGGGACTCAGCACTGGTGGCGGGGCCAGCAGAAGGCATTGTTACGGGGCGGAGAAAACGGCGGTTCCTCCACCACACACGACCGCTGGGTAACCGCACCTGGTAGTCCCGTGACCTGCCGAGACCCATGACTACGCCTACTTTGTCCCAACGTAGGGAGGTCGGGTCCTGAACACGGACTTGGGTGCCGACACTCAACCTGGGGAGAGAGCGGGCATGGTCGTTGTAGCGGGCGACGACGTCCTGAACACGTTCGGCGGCTCGGCGATCACAATCCTCTGTCTTGGCCTGCCACTCCTTGGAGAAGGATTGAGGGTGAGCAGGGACACAAGAACGAAGGGGGCGTCCATACAAAACCTGGGCAGGGGAGCGTCCGGTGTAGTTAGGTGTGTTGCAGAGTTCAAGAAGACCCCTGTCGAAGGCCTCGCAGTCAATGTTCCCAGAAGGGGCCACCTTAAGGATGAGGTGCTTCAGGGATTTGACAGCAGCCTCAGCATGGCCGTTGGACTGCGGGTAATGGGGCGATGACAACACATGCCGGACTCCCCATCGGTCAAGGAACACAGCAAAGTCCCGGCTTGTGAAATGAGGCCCTCCGTCGGTTCGCAGGCGTACAGGAACGCCCACGTCACGGAAGTAGTGGCGGAACTTGCTGATGGTGGCGGCAGACGTCGTGTCATTACCGCACTTGATGACAACCGGCCAACCAGAGAGACGGTCGACGATAACGAGGAAGGACTTTCCTGACACACAGAAAAAGTCGGCCGACACAGACTCAAAGAGGCGGGTGGGGCTGTCGTCACTCATGAAGGGTTCCTGCTGCTGGCTGAGTTGTAATACTTGGCAGGGCTCACACGCACGGACGACATTGGAGATGTCGGAGTTGATGCCGGGCCAGAACACAGTCTGTCGTGCACGTCGTTTGGTGGCCTCAGCTCCACGGTGACTGTCGTGAAGGCGAGCCAAGGCGTGGGGACGTGATGCAGCAGGGACAACTACACGTGCTCCGTACAGAACAAGGTCTCCGTCGCAGTAGAGTTCATCGCGGAGTTTCCAATTCGGGAGCAGGGTGTTGTGAAGATCATAGCGGTTGCTAGGAAATCCATTCCTCACACACTCGACAAGTCGGACGTAGGAAGGGTCGTCTCGGGCCGCTGTTCGAAGGTCCTCCATTGCCTTGTCGTCATCTGGTGACAGGTCCGAACGAAGGGATTGGACGGCATGGAGAGTGACCACAGTCCTGACGGAGAGAGCGAGGTCGGCGTCGAGCACATGATCTTCTGGAGTAGGGCGGCTGACAGGAGAGCGGGATAAGGCATCAGGGATGCAGAGCTCCTTGCCAGCACGCCACACTGCAGTGAAGATGTACGCCGAGAGCTTCTCTTTCAGACGCTGGAGGCGAGGGTTCTCAACGGCGTCTAGCGTGTAGTGGTCGAGGATCGGGACAAGCGGGCGATGGTTGGTCACTAGGTGAAAGTGTTGCAGGCCTATGAGGTAAAACCTGCACTTGGACATCGCCCAAACCACAGCCAACAGCTCCAACTCAATAGTGGCGTAGCGCGTCTCAGTGTCAGAGAGGAAACGCGAGCCACACTGGACGAGCCGAAACTGCCCTCCACCATGATCCTGCAGTAGGGCGTATCCCACGCCATACAAGCGTGAGGCATCTGTCTGCAGAACTGTCGGCAAGGCTGGGTCAAACGTGGCGAGGACAGGTGGACGAGACAGGGCCTGTTTCACTTGCTGGAAGGCCTTGTCGTGGTCGGGGGTCCACAGGAATGTCCTCTTGGGGCTCATCAGGGGGCGAAGTGGTTGAGCAGCTGCGGAGATGTTCGACGAAAACTCTGCTAACTGGTTGACGAGACCGATGAAGGACCTCAAGTCGGTCAGGTTAGCAGGGGTGGGAAAATCCGTGATGGCACGGACCTTTTCCGGGTCAGCTGCGATACCATTCCCTGAGAGGGTGTACCCACAAAAGTCAACTGAAGAGCTGGCCAGAACAAACTTGTCGGCATTTAGGGTAATGCCGTGCTTCCGGCACCTGTTGAGTACCTCGTAGATACGGCAGAGGTGATCCATATAATCCTCGTCGTACACGAGTATGTCGTCGACCACTTTCACGCAGTTTGCCAGACCTTGTAGAGCCATATCACCTCGAAGACAGAAAGCGTCTCCTGTAGCGGCGAATCCCATGGGGCCACGGCAATAACTGTAACGTCCATGTGGGGTGATGAAAGTTGTGAGTGGTCGGTCTTCTTCGGCAAGCTCTATCTGCCAGTATCCACACAGGGCGTCTATCGTCGTGAAGAAGCGCGCCTTCGGATTCACACTGCGTATAGCTGCAAAGGGCGTGGGAGAAGGGTGCGCAGGACGAGACACCTGGCTGTTGAGCATGGAAAGGTCAGTGGTGATCCGAACACCACCTTTAGGTTTTGCGACGACAACCATCGGGTGACACCATGGAGACGGGTCATCGCCGGTTGGTGCAATAATTTCTTGGGCGACCATGGAGTCCAGCTCGTTTTTGACCGCCTCGCGGAAGGCCAGGGGAACCAGTCGAGGGGTGTAAATAGCGAAGGGCTTCGCGTCGTCCCTCAGGTGGATCCTCATGGGGGGACCTGCCATCTTCTTGAGAGGCTTGGATTCCAGAGCGGACTTGGTCACCAGAACGTCGCTGAATTCCTTCAGGAAGTACTTCCGAGCATCCGAAGGAGAGGTGTCACTGGCAAGAGGCAGGGATGGGGCGGCAGCAGGGTCGTTGCTGCTCCCTTTTTGCACCCTGTTGGCGTGTTTAACCTCAAGAATAGGTTTGGGGAAGTCCTGGGAGATGATGGCCAACTCCTGACAATGTCTGTAGGACAGCAAAGGAGTCTGGACACCGTTATGCACATCAATCCAGGCTTGACACGACCTGTTGCCAAAGGTGACTTGTGCTTGGAGTGAACCCAGGGCCGGGGTCATCTGTGAACCATCTGCCATAAAGCGGAGATCCTTGGGGGGCGGTCCTAGATCACTTGGAGAGAGCCCCAAGCATTGCAAATGCTGGGGACCGATGACTGTAGCATCAGCGCCGGTGTCGGGCAACATCTGAAGACGGGATGACGCACTGCGGTAGGTCACAATGACACTGATGTACTGGGGGACTTTGGTCCTGGGACGCGGGGGGGGAGCACACATTCCTAATGTGGCTCGAGCGTTGTCAAGAGTCTGATTGGAAGACTGTGGGCGGCCCTCTCTGGTGGAAGGGGGCTGAAGCTTCCGCCGACGCGGTCCCTTGGGTTTGTTGGAAGGGCAACACTTGTCATAGTGGCCCAGACGACCGCACACATTGCACTGGCCGCGTTTGGCTGGGCACCGTACTGTGAGTGACCAGTGGCCCTTACGGTCACAACTGTTGCAGGTAGACTGAGCAGCTGGACACACCTGTGTTCCGTGCTGCTTACCACAGTTGTTGCAAAATGAACCGGGCGTGGACGTGGTGGGCGAAGGCGTAGGAACAGACTTCTTGTCTTTCTTGTACCGGGACACAGCGCGTACAGCTGTAGGGGGAGCACGGATGGCAGAGGTGGCACACCTGGAAGCCTCATAGGAGCGACATATCGTCAACACATCCTGAAGAGAAGAGGAAGAGTCGAGGGAGGTGAGGCGTTGGACAAGTTCCTCGTCCTTAATACCCATCAGGATCACCTGCTTCAACTGGGTCTCCTCGCACTGCTGGTGGTGGCCTAGACATATATCTACCTCTTCCGAGGCTCTCTTAAGACGTACGTAAAAGGCATCAAGAGACTCACCCTCCATCTGTCTGCAGCTAAACAATTCCCTCCTGCGCAGAGCTTCATTCTGCTGTCCTTTGATGTGCCGTTGTAGAACGTCCAGTACCTCCTCTACAGACAGCGAAGAGGTTGGGGGTACCTGCAACGTATGTTCCAAGACACGCTGAATTTCCAAGGACAGGCACAGACGCAGCTGGATGAGTTGTTTAGGCTGTGACAAACTCTGGAGATCCACCATTGTAGAATAATCAGTCCACCGTCGCCGCCATTCACGAAAAGTCTGGAAATTCACATCAGGCTTCAAGATGGGCGGTGTTTGAGCTGCTGCTTTAGGTGGGGCTGGGGGGCGTGAAGGAAGCATGGATGAGGTATCTGAACCAGTCAGTACCGAGGCAGTGTTAGAGCCAGGGGCTTGGTTAACAGTGAGGCGAGATATCAAGGCTTCAAACCGTTCACTGTCTTCCAATCTCCGTTGGTGGTCTTGTTCTGCCTCTGCTTGCCTTCTGTGCTCATCCGCCAAACGTCTGTGAGCTTCATCCTCGCGTTTCTCATCTCTCATAAACTTCAGTAAAGCAATTATCTCTGGAGACAACGCTGAATATTGAGGTGAGGGACTGCGCGATGTTGTGGGGGCTGGAGCGTCGTGGCCGGCCTGGTCATCCATCTCTGGGGGACTATCATCCGCTTGACTCATCCAGGCGCTGGGTCCATGGCTACGTAAGGCATGAGACATAACTACTTCATCAGTGTACTGTGTCTTAAATCAGTGTTGACCGGTCAGCCCGTCGTATCAACAAGATTTCAGACAAAAAAATTAATTAAATACACAGATAAGTAGGTTATATATATAAAATATATATAAAGAAGCCGCGCGGTCAGCGAGTGTTAGTACATGTATGTGTGTGTGTGTGTGTCCCGGGCAGGCAGAGCGTCTCGCCCCAGCTGTGAGGGGGGGGTGGAGGCGGCGCTGTGAGGGAGGGGGGGGAAGGGAGAAGCGCGGCGACTCCCAGTCAGTCCAGTTACCCTCAGGACGCGGTCAGAGAAGGGTGCACTGAACTCTACTCCTTACAAATGCCCAGAACGTGCCGTATACCTTGGGAATCCTTTAGAACAAAGTCACACATGAATGGCACGAAACACACAATGCACTAAACACTTCACAGAAAATCACTGTCACTGACTCTGCTCAAAGTTGCGAAATTCTTCGAGGAGGGGTGGCGGTTGGTTGACACGGAGGAGTCCATAAGCCGGCTTCCCCACAAAGTTTGCACTATCACTTGTAATTATCCAGTAAGATTACGCACTGCGCCATGTTAGGTTCTGAATAATAAGTTCTATATACAGGAGAGAACACAAACACCTGTATAGTTTTGTAGGTTCGGTTTACTGGATAAGAGTATGTACACAAAGGGGAGCAGCGCTCTCCCTTGGCTAGGCTCCCGGTCAACTGCTATAGACGACGTATGGCAAGTGATACATTAGCAGCTTCCATACGCCGCCAGGCACATTAATTATGCATGTGGGATATGGTAATAACATTGCCATACGCTGCTAGCTAGGCTGAATAAATAATACATAAATGGAGCACATACATAATATACATACATAATATATAATCCAGCATACATAATATACATACAAGAACCTACAGAACTCTACAGGTGTTTATGTTCGCCCCTGTGGTTAGAACCAAGTACCCCGAACATCTCCATGGCGCAGTGAGTATCAAGTGATCGATTAAGTGGAAATGAGTGCGTTCCTATAAAATCAAGGCAGGTAGACCTCCTCCGTCAACTCCGTCATCCGTCGCCATTGTCTCCCCCAAAAATTCATTTGAATGACCAACGAGTTTTGAGCAGTGTGCAGTGACCACAATTTCCTGTGAAGTGTCTTTAAGTGCCCCTCGTGTGTGTGTAGTGTTTAATAATAATAATAATAATAATTAACGGTTTATTGAAAAAATTCTGCAGCCCGAAGGCTGAAAATATACATTGGACATAAATGACTTATTACATACATTGGTGGTTTAACAAAAGCCTTCATTAGAGAAAGGTAAAGGAACATACAGTGAACATACAAATTAATGTAGGTGTTGAACAGCAAACTCGTAGTGTAGTAACTCCCTCCCAGATGGTGTTAGGAGGAACTCACGTGGTGTAGTAGTTCCCTCAGATGTTGTTATGAGGGACCTGGCGTGGTGTAGTAATTCCCTCGCAGATGGTGTTATGAGGGGCCTCACGTGGTGTAGTAATTCCCTCACAGATGGTGCTATGAGGGACCTCACGTGGTGTAGTAATTACCTCACAGATGGTGTTATGAGGGGCCTCACGTGGTGTAGTAACTCCCTCACAGATGGTGTTATGAGGGGCATCACGTGGTGTAGTAATTCCCTCACAAATTGTGTTATGAGGGGCCTGACGTGGTGTAGTAATTCCCTCACAGATGGTGTTATGAGGGACCTCACGTGGTGTAGTAATTCCCTCACAGATGGTGTGATGAGGGACTTGACGTGGTGTAGTAATTCCCTCACATATGGTGTTATGAGGGGCCTCACGTGGTGTAGTAATTCCCTCACAGATGGTGCTATGAGGGACCTCACGTGGTGTAGTAATTACCTCACAGATGGTGTTATGAGGGGCCTCACGTGGTGTAGTAACTCCCTCACAGATGGTGTTATGAGGGGCATCACGTGGTGTAGTAATTCCCTCACAAATTGTGTTATGAGGGGCCTGACGTGGTGTAGTAATTCCCTCACAGATGGTGTTATGAGGGACCTCACGTGGTGTAGTAATTCCCTCACAGATGGTGTGATGAGGGACTTGACGTGGTGTAGTAATTCCCTCACATATGGTGTTATGAGGGACATGTGGTGTAGTAATTCCCTCACAGATGGTGTTATATGAGTGAGGTTTGGTCCCAGGCCTTCCTATCTTAGACGGATTAACACATCGGTGGTTGTTGTTGGGTCTCGCGGGGGCCGTTATCACTGGGTACCCGGGACCTCACTGTGTGAAGGTTAACTTGGGTACGACTGTTACTGTTGAGTTGTTCTCACTGACTTAAGCACTGTTCACCACTGTTCACCTCTGTTTAACACTGCTTCCGTTCCTTTCCTAAATGAAATTGTAACTTCTGGCAAGAACTTGTTGATATTCCGCTGGGGAGGAGGGTTCAGGGGAGGGGGTTGGTATGGGCCAAGCTAACAGTTGACCTGGCTGCTCCGTCTTGACCCTTCGGTGGTCAAGGATGTAATGTAATTTAAGTGTGTGTCCTTGTTTTAAAGGATTCCCTAAGGTGGAAGGCTTATATAGGGCATTTGTGAAGAGTGGTGCGTCAGCGCGACCGTCTTAGGCTGCCTCGAGGGTAACTCACCCCCCACTGCTCACCCCCCACTGCTCACCCCCCACCGCCTCGCCTCCCTCCGCGCTCCACCGCGCCTACACACACCAACCCACGCACGAACACACTGACCGCGGTCATTTCTTCATATATATATATATATATATATATATAAGTTACTTATCTGTGTATTCAATTAATTTTGTTGTCTCAGATCTGGTTGATACGAAGGGCTGACCCGTCAACACTGATTTGAGATAGAATATACAGATAAAGTAATTATGCCCCGGACCTCACGCAGCGGTGTCCCTAACGCCCGGATGAATCAGACGGACAACAGCTCTACAGAGATGGATGACCAGTCAGTGCCCGAAAGCCCCACCCTCTCCCAACCACACCCCTCGACCCTCAGCCTCGTCCTCAGAGATAATTGCTCTGATGAAGCTTATGAGGGAGGAGAGGCGTCAGGATAAAGCGAAAAGACATACTGAGGACCACCAAAGCAGATTGGAAGATAACGAACGGTTTGCAGCTTTGATATCTAGCCTCACTGCTAATCAAGCCCTTGGCTCTTCCACTACTCAGGTACCGACTGGCTCAGATACCTCGTCAACGCCCTCTACCAAAGTGGTTGTCCAACCCCCACCCACCTTGAAGCCTGATGAGACTTTCCAGACTTTTCGTGAGTGGCAGCGACGGTGGACTGATTATGCTACAATGGTGGATCTCCAGAGCTTGCCACAGCCCAAACAACTCATTCAGCTACGTATGTGCCTGTCTTTGGGAACGCAGCATGTGTTGGAACATACGTCTTTGTTGTCTGTAGAGGAAGTATTGAATGTTCTAGAACGATACATCAAAGGTCAGTGGAATGAAGCTCTCCGCAGGAGGGAAGTGTTTAGCTGTAGACAGATGGAGGGCGAGACTTTGGATGACTTCTACGTACGACTCAAGAGAGCCTCCGAAGAGATAGACATATGTCCCGGTAATCACCAGCAGTGCGAGGAGATCCAGTTGAAGCAGGCGATCCTGATGGGTGTTAAGGGCGAGGAGCTTGTCCAACGCCTCACCTCCTTCGACTCTTCCTCTCCTCTTAAAGATGTGTTGACAGTATGTTGCTCCTACGAGGCTGCCAGGTGTGCTACCTCTGCCATCCGAGCTCCCCCTACAGCCGTACGGGCTTTGTCCCAATACAAGAAAGACAAGAAGTCTGCCCCAACGCCTACGCCCACCACGCTCACGCCCGGCTCCCTTTGCAACAGCTGTGGTAGGCAGCACGGAACACAGGTGTGTCCAGCTGCCGACTCTACCTGCGACAGTTGTGACCGCAAGGGCCACTGGTCACTTACAGTACGGTGCCCAGCCAAACACGTCCAGTGCAACGTTTGTGGCCGTCTGGGCCACTACGACAAGTGTTGCCCGACCAAAAAACCCAAGGGACAGCGTCGGCGAAAACAGCAGCGCCCTTCCACCAGTGTGGGCCGCCCACAGTCGCCAAATCAGAGGCACGACGACCCTGGACAAAGCCCAACCCATATTAGGAGGGTGTACTCCTCGCGTCCCAGGACCAAAGTTCCCCAGCACGTCAGCGTCATCGTGACCAACGGCAGTGTGTCATCCTGTCTCGAGATGCTGTCCGACACCGGCGCTGAGGCTAAGGTCATCAGTCCCCAGCATTTGCAATGCTTGGGGCTCTCTCCAAGTGATCTAGGACCGCCTCCCAAGGACCTCTGCGTCACGACAGATGGTTCACAGATGGCCCCAGCCCTAGGTTCCCTCTATGCACATGTCACCTTTGGCAACAGGTCGTGTCAAGCCTGGATTGACGTGCATAATGGTGTCCCGACTCCTTTGCTCTCCTACAGACATTGCCAAGAGTTGGCCATCATCTTCCATGACTTCCCAACACCAATTCTCGAGGTAAAATATGCTAACAGGGTGCACGAAGGGAGCAGCAACTACCCTGCTGCCGCCCTACCCCTACCTCTGGCCAGTGACACCTCAACTTCGGTAGTTGTCCCTGCTGCTTCACGTCCCCACGCCTTGGCTCGCCTTCACGACAGTCACCGTGGAGCTGAGGCCACCAAACGACGTGCACGACAGACTGTGTTCCGGCCTGGCAACGACCCCGACATCTCCAATACTGTACAGGCGTGTAAGCCCCGCCAAGTACTCCAACCCAGCCAGCAGCAGGAACCCTTCATGAGTGACGACAACCCCACCCGCCCCTTTGAGTCTGTGTCGGCCGACTTTTTCTGTGTGTCTGGAGAGTCCTTCCTGGTTATCGTCGACTGTCTCTCTGGTTGGCCGGTTGTCATCAAGTGCGGTAATGATACGACATCTGCCGCCACCATCAGCAAATTCCGCCACTACTTCCGTGACGTGGGCGTTCCTGTACGCCTGCGAACCAACGGAGGGCCCCAGTTCACAAGCCGGACTTTGCTGCATCTCTCGACCGATGGGGAGTCCGGCATGTGTTGTCACCGCCTCATTACCTGCAGTCCAACGGCCATGCTGAGGCTACTGTCAAATCCCTGAAGCACCTCATCCTCAAAGTGGCCCCTTCTGGGAATATTGACTGCGAGGCCTTCGACCAGGGTCTCCTTGAGCTCCGCAACACACCCACTTACACCGGATGCTCCCCTGCCCAAGTCTTGTATGGACGCAACCTCCGTTCTTGTGTCCCTGCTCACCCTCAATCCTTCTCCAAGGAGTGGCAGGCCAAGACAGAGGATTTTGATCGCCGAGCCGCCGAACGTATTCAAGACTTCGTAGCCCGCCACAACTACCACGCCCTTCCTCTCCCCAGGTTGAGTGTCGGCACCCAAGTCCGTGTCCACGACCCGACCTCCCTACGTTGGGAAAAAGTGGGCGTAGTCATGGGTCTCGGCAGGTCACGGGACTACCAGGTGCGGTTACCTAGCGGTCGGGTGTGGTGGAGGAACCACCGTTTCCTCTGCCCCATAACGCATCCCGCTGACCCCGTCACCAGTGCTGAGTCCCATATCCCCCCCAGTGTTTAAGCCCTTCGACACTCAGAACGGATCCACAGGAAAAGGTCGGCATAAGACTTTGCTATGAGCGTATGGTGGGGGGGGAGGTGTATGTATATTATGTATGTTGTATGTATACCATGTATGTACTCTATATATATACACATTATTTCTCTAGTCAGTAGCGTGTGGCAATGCCCCTGTTTCATGTCACCATACGCTTAGATAAATGTGCCTGGAGAGGTCAGAGTGAGGTCAGTTGACCCTATAGGAGTGTAAGGACTACCTGCGCTTGTAAGCGTACTCCTGTATATTTCCGTTAATAAGAACCTACAGAACTCTACAGGTGTTTATATTCGCCCCTGTAGTTAGAACCAAGTACTCGGAACAACTCCAACATCTTACTACTATTTCCTGTAACATGCATCACACAAGCTCAGAACACACCCATACTGGGACGAGAAAATGTCTCTAAGTATCCACTAGACTCCTGGTTTCAGTGTGTGACCATTCATTCACTCAGACTGCCTCAGTTTATACTCAGTACATCCATGAACGGGAAGAGAGTGACTGTCAGCCGATGAGCCCTGTCTAGCTGGGGGAAGGATTCTATTTTCTCGTTCTGTAACGAAATTTTCTGACTGACCGAAGACACGTGGTGTTGTGAACCCAAATGGGAAGAACTGATCAACCAATGCTGATGCTGGTCCCACATAGTTTAATTGTCGGGGGCACTCGTTCTCTCGAGAGGTCCCACCTAAAACCTTGCTAACCAGTGACAAGCCTGCTCCGATCGTTCCAATCCTGACAATCGCCAATCATCAGTCATCAAACGGCAGTCATCAATCACAGTCAAGTGGGTTCTGCAGAAACCCTGCAATGAACTCACTGTTAGCTATTGTTAGCTTCTATCACCGCCCTATCTAAACCCTGTCTGAGATCGAATATAACTTACTTGCTACACTGGAGACATGTGAGTGCGGAGACAGGATCATGTTGACGTTTTTCCTGGACCCACGCTCAGACCGTCCTGTCTGTTCAAGCGCTGTCATCTAACTGAGGACCGGCCAGACTGGTGCTTTCCCAAGGCAGTAGCCTGGGCCTAAGTGATATATTTTCCGCATAATTAATAACTTTATTGGGACATACGTAACATATTTAGACTGAGAAACGATCTATAATAATTTTAAATTTAATAAATGTCATTATCCCAGTCAATGCAATGCTTATTATCCCTCATTGACTGGGATAATGCCTCCTCAATATTACCTTGTAATTCAATTGACAGTAGGAACATTATAAAATCTAGTCTCATTAAACATACCGAAGCAGTCAACATGAATTTGAGTAATGGCATGAACAAACTGGACAATTTTGTAATTAAGAAGATTTGTAACCAGGTGAGAAGGTTGGGTCACCTTACCCTCTGACCTGACTACCGACCGTTGCTGTGCTTTATAAAGATTAGTAAGGTCATTACCTAATACCTGGTACAATGAAGTAATATCAGCAATGCAAAACAATATCCCAAAAACAACATACCGTACACTACCACATGCACAATTAACACATGAAGAGAAAATGATACAAACTAGATTCACCAATCTATATGAATTCACCAAAACACACGGGTGGAACAATGACATCAGAATATTATACAGGAATTTAAAAGAAGAACTGAAAGAAATAAGTAAGAACAAATACAATGAAACATGGAACAAGCTGATTCAGGACACACAAGCACATCACAGAAACCCAAAAGCATTCTGGAAAAAAATTAAAAACCTAATGGGAACTAATTCGGAAGACACGAGTTATATTAAGGACAAAAATGGTAGAAAAGCAACAGAACCACATGAAAAAGAGCCAATATTTAGAGAATTTTGGAAAAACATTTTCACAATCAACGACGAAGATAATAGAAGCTTCTGCCAAGAAACTGAACAGGCTACCAGAATATATTTGAACCAGAACACAGAGAAATGGAAACCCACAGAAAAAATTAACCTCAACTCTTTAAACATCAACAACTCAATAATTGCTCCTCTAACTCAAAATGATATTGTAAAAACAATAGCAAGTTTTAAGAATAAAGCACCTGGCATAAGCCAAATTAATAAAGTCGTATTACAAAACATTCCTCATAATATGATCGAACAGCTCAAAAATATATACAATGCCTCACTTGCAACTGGCTTTTTTCCCACCAAATTTAAATTAGCCAAAATCAGACTCATCCCGAAAGCAGGAAAGAACCATACTCAAGCAGAAAACTACAGACCCATCTCACTACTGGAAACACCCGGGAAAATATTGGAAAAAATAATTAACCACAGACTCAGAAATTTTCTTGACCAAGAAAAAAATATAATCCGAGACAGCACGGCTTTCGAAAAAACCGAGGAACCAACACAGCAATAGCTTTAATATACGAGTCAATCGCAAATGCTGCAAGCAACAAAGAACAATGTAATATAATTTTAAGAGATGTTTCAAAAGCGTTTGACAAAGTCTGGCATGAAGGAATGAAGTATAAAATAATCAAATTGGATATGCCTACCAACATCACAGCACTACCGTGTAATTTCTTAGATAACAGAAAGGCTAAACTTATCATTGACAACCATCTAGGACAAACCTTCAACCTATATAGCGGAGTTCCCCAAGGGAGCAACATATCACCAACATTATTCACTGTATATACGGCAGATATGCCGCAACCACGGCAATCAGAATATATAGCATATGCAGATGATGTTACACAGATAATCAGGTACCCGGGAAAATCCAAACAAATGATGGCCATTAGAACATGCAGAGAAATAGAGTTAATAAACAACTATGAACGAAAATGGAAGATAAAAACCAATGTCCAAAAAATCCAAATAATTCACATCGCAAAAATGAACCCATGCCCAATTATCATTAACAATCAACAAATACCATATGTTGCCAAGGGAAAAACACTAGGACTCAAGATCTCCAGAAGCGGAATAATCCCTCACATCAATGAAAGATTAGCTATGGCAAGATCACAACTTACAAAACTTAGAAGATTCCGCCAATTGAACACCAACACGCAATTGCACCTATATAAAGCACTGATCAGGCCACACTTAGAATACCCTCCGATACCTCTGAACACAATTGCAAGAACTAATCAGCTGAAATATCAAGCAGTGCAAAATACAGCCCTCAGAAGAGCGGCAAAACACCAACCACCAAACTCACAAACAGTACAAGACATACACACAGAACACGGCATAGACCCACTCAACATCAGAATACACACCCAAGCAAATGCAATATGGGAAAAAATCCAACAAGAACAGGATCCCATACTTAACAAACTAATTGATGAAAACAACAATATATCACATAGATGGTGGCCTAGAAGTAGGAAAAATGAAATTGAAGAACCAGAGCCTCTATATACAAAATAACAACAAAACAACAATAAAAAACACAACAAATATGAACCAAAAGATGGGCCCAACTCTCCAGACACACAAGGACCTGGAGGGACCCCACAAATAAACAAAGACCAAAATAGTTCACAAAAAAAAAAAAAAAAAAAAAAAAAAAAAAAAAGATGAGGATCATCCCTACAGTGCCACAAGGACCTGGAGGGACCCCCCCACACCCACCCTAAGATAATATGCCCCATGGACACTTAGAATAACTTAGCTTAGCTTGGCTGAGACCGGCCTTCCCTAACACCTTGAACCTCTAATGCAGCACAGTTACGGAAGACAAAAAAACCCGTCTCCGCAAGGTGGATAGCCCACCTGCTGTTAACCTTCTCCTTTACTTCCCACTTCTGAACTTTACCTTGTACTTTATCCTTCTCCCACTCTTAGAGCTATGCTCTATTCTCTCCGTACAACCAACCAACCAACCTAATACCTGACCATTGTGGACCTGATCTCACCCTCTTCTGTATATATACACCTTGTTTTGTACTTCTCCTGAGACTGTACTCACCCCTGAAGGTGTGAATTACACAAAAGCGCTTGGGAACTTCGTGTTTTCTTCTTCCCTTGTGGTTATCAGCATATACCTGGATCACGCGCAACTACAGTGATTTACTTGCATATATATATATATATATATATATATATATATATATATATATATATATATATATATATATATATATATATATATATATATATTTATATATATATGTGTATATATATATATATATATATATATATATATATATATATAAAAATATATATATATATATATATATATATATATATATATATATATTATATGCAAGTAAATCACTGTAGGTGAGCAACCTCAGGTAAGCTTACTTTCCTTAACGACCTTAGCTAAGCGTCCTCAGCTAATCGATCTCGCATTAAAACCTCAGCTAAGTGACCTCTTCCTCATTAGCCCGTCAGCTGACCTTAAGAGGGAGGACCAAAACAAATTGCTAATTGTCTTGAGTAAGTCAATTAATTCCATCAAGGGTCGAGGAGCAGCCAATATCTGGCCTTAATTGATAAAATGGTTCCAAAATAAAATTTTCCCCCAACTTATAATCTCTAATCTTCTTTTCATAATTTTTATATGAACGGCATAATGGAGAAGTGCCGTGCCAATAAAAAACTCTTGCTGACAGCTTGGTAGGTTAAATGTTAATTTGTGTAACAGTCTTGTTTCGTTACCTTGCTAATATTTCAAGTGACATGAGCAAAATACTAATATTATTTTTACATCTAATTATAATATTATAAGAGATTTCAAGGTGTTGGAAGAAGTTGTCGTCAGTGACAACAGCGTGGTGTTCCTGTACCCAAAATCTGTAGGGAAAGGAGGTGTTTAACAACCAGGCAAAAGACGGATCATATTGGTACGGTTAAATATATGTTTTGTACACCATTACCAAAGGAAGACAAAAGACTAAAAATAAGACTAAAATACTACTGCCCCCCCCCCCCCCCACCCCACGTACAGACGACCAGGGAGGTGAACAGCTGAAGTTAAAATCAAGGTCGATTGGATATAATCTAACCTGCAACAATACAATCTAACCTGCTATTGATGTTAAAGCTGTTAAATACAATTCTGCTCTTATTCGTCATTATTCTTTTGTCTCTATTTTTTTTTCTTCTAAGTTAATACATCATCACACAACCAACATATACTGTGTCCCAGAGCATCAACATAATTATGAGATCTTAGTCCACACTTCCACGGCTGATAATAGCTGGTCTCTCTGGTTCCCTAACGCCTTCATGTGCAAATGGTTGCTACAATTTGTTAAGTTATTTTCGACTATTAATGGGTATTTCAAAACACGTTTGCATATTTTACTTCTTCTTGGTCAAGTAAATATTCATTAAGACATGGCGCCCTATCATTAAGCGTAATCAAGTTTAACAGTAAACATAGGTTACGGAAACGTAAACACGTATAACCTATATAATAACCTTATATGATATTGTCGCAAAATTAAACTTATAGTCTATGAAAATGAATCCCTTAGACCTGAAGGATCGTTACGGTTAGTTGGTATACGGCATAGATTAAATTAATCCTGTTTTAGATACCCAAAGAGGCAGCTTGGCCGGCACTGCATTCGACCATCTTTGCTTTGTTCAGCTGTAAAGTTAGGTACTCACTCACAGGTGGGTGAACTAGCGGTGCCCCGAGGGTGAACCAGCCACCTGTCCAAAAACTTCAAGAGACTTTGTCTATCCAGAAAGGTCTTTAATGTAAACATCCCAGGAGTGATAATTACAATTTCTCCCCAACATAGGCAGAAACATATACTCAAAGGCGGAAATCGTATTCGACATGTCACGTGCCTGTAACTCTTAGGAACACGCATGTCGTGTGGTATCTGTTTACGCCTCCACTCCACACAAGCTATTAATAACTTGTTATTTTTACTATTATCTTATTGTTGTTCTTAGTTACTTAGGTTAATTGTATATCTATGTATGTCATTAATATGCATCATTTGTGTTACTCTGTGAAGTCAAACCAAGAGTAGTATTAATTAGTTATAGACTATTTGGCAACTGTCCTGGGTCACGTGAGCTAAGACACTTCTCACTCATATTCTGTGTGGCCAGAGACTCTCTCTCTAGTAAACCATGGTATAGGCAGGACGTGTCCACACCTACTCTAGCCTCGACACTTGCCCAGTACAGACGTGCCTTGTTCAGTAGGAAATAACCAGTTGGTTGTGATTGCTGTGTATATATTGTAATATCTGTGTTTAATATAGTTAATGTTAAGTGGTATTCATTTGAGCTAACTCCTTTACGGTATATTTTCACCCTTCCGGCATCACTCTTATTTTAAATACAATCACTTATTCCCTTAAATTCCATGGTTCCTAGACAGTACTCCTTTAAGAACATAAATTGAATTATTTAATTATCTTCCCATTTGTGACTCACTTACTCCAACTTATTCTTATTTATTCAAGTACATTCAGTTGAGTCGGTTTTTGTGGGGATAATTATTGCCGTGTTCCCTGTTTGTTCCTTTATTTGATGATAATTTGGGGTAGGTTTCACTCCCCAGGTATAAAGGATATTGGGATCACGACAAGTGGGGGGCCTGTCCGGGAGTTAACCATTGTTGTGCCATATCAAGTGTTGTTCACTCTCCAGGTGTTGTTTCATCGCTAAGTATTTTTGGATGCAAGTTGCTGTGTTCACAATGTTCATTTAATTATATTGCTCCTGTTTTATTGCTTAAGCTACTGGTGAGTTAACCCTTATCTTTGTGCACCACATGTTTGGTTAATCCCTTGCTGTGTTTCACAGTTGATTGCATTTTAATATTATTGCTTAGCTAGCTAGTTAGCTTAGCTGCCACTGTTACATTTTTTTGCTACGATTTTGAGTTCAACATGTTTGACCTGGAAAGTTTTTCGCTTCACCTTCAGCCGAAAGACTGAAGGAGCTTTCTAAGGCAGAGTGGCAATCGCTCGCTCATCATTATGATTTAGAAGGCCACACTTCCATTAATAAGGCTAGGTTAGAAGAAGCTGTCCTCAACCACCTTGTTGACAGTGAAATCATAGCCCAACCGTCGGGAAATTCAACGAGATTTGGCTCAAGGTAGTGATACTTCAACATTTGGTGAAGACAAATGTCTCAACAGTGTTCCTAAATTTAATGAGGACGAACCAGACAAGTTCTTCTCTCTTCTTGAGAAAATTGCCCGACTTAACAAGTGGCCCGCTTCTCAATGGTCTCAACATATTTATAGATCTTTCACTGGTAAGGCATTAGATGTGTTTTCTACCGTCTCTGAGGACCAATGTCTAGACTATGTCCTTGTTAAGTCCGCAGTTTTGAATAGCTATAAACTTGTTCCTGAAGCCTACAGGCAACAGTTCCGAAACTGCCGGAAGACCGACAAACAAACAGGTCCTTTGTAGGAGGTGGTTTGAAAGTGAGTCTGCCCATGTAGAACATGGCAAGCTTGTTGAACTAATCCCGCTTGAGGATGTTAGAAAACGTATCCCAGGCGACATTCGAGCACACTTGGATCAGAGAGGTATCCGTACCCTGGCTGATGCTGGACCAGTGGCTCACCATTATTCCTTAACTAATAGAAATGTAAATTCCAGGTCTTATGCTCCCATGTCCCAGTCCTTCACTTCCTTCAAGCGGCCTACGCCAACATCTACACCGGGGTCCCTGTCATACCGACCCGACCCTCAGGTTCTGCACCATCTACCCCAGGTGAGCCCATGGTCCATGGGACAGGTGGATCTACCCTTACTGGTGAGAGAAACTTTGGTTGTAGGTACTGTAAGAAGCCAGGACATGTCATCAGCAACTGTCTCAAGTTAAAGAAAAGAAATTCCTCTCACCAAGGATCCCCCTCTCTTTTGGTCAGGGTGGCCGAGCAATCGGAGAAATTATTGTAGCCTTGTGTCACTGCCCTCAGTCAGACTGTTGCCCTGGATGCTTCCCCCTCTCCTATGATATCAACCTTTGAACCATTTTGATCCCCTGGTTCCTTAGCTCTGGATCAATTCAGTCAACCCACTTCTGTTAAAGTCTTGAGAGACACAGGCTCAGCCTTATCTCTTGTTACAAAAGAAGCTGCTTCATTCCTGGATTCATGCTATACTGGTAGCTGGGTGCTTGTGAACGGTTTGACCGGTGGGTCGCGTATTCCCCTTTGCCAAGTGTACCTGAGGTCATCCATAAAGTCAAGCTATGTCACGTTAGGAGTAGTAGATAGCTTACCTGTAGAAGAGGTCTCTCTATTGATAGGAAATTACCTCGTTGGGGATATGATGTTCCCTAATGCTATGGTCTCATCTTGTCCTACTGCCGAGAATAATACTATGCAGTTAGAAGTAGACTTTCCAGGGTTGTTCTCTGCGTGTGCTGTGACCCGTAGCATGAGCCACAGTACACAGGTAGAAGAGACTAGTGAGTTTCCCCGCAGGACTGTGAGAAGCCCGAGGATAATCTTATCCAGCCGGACTATACTGATCTTGGTCTCAGTGAATTTTTTGAGGACTCCCCACAACCAGATAACCTCCAGATTAGTTCTGATGGAGATAGGAACCCAGATATCACTGGAGATGTTCGGGGTACTTGGTTCTAACTACAGGAGCGAACATAAACACATGTAGAGTTCTGTGGGTTCTTATTAACGGAAATATACAGGGGTGCGCTTACAAGTGCAGGTAGTCCTTACACTCCTATAGGGTCAACTGACCTCACTCTGACCTCTCGGGCGACATGTGGTAAGTGGTATACAAGCAGCTTCGAGATGTCGCCAGGCACATTTATCTAAGAGTGTGGTGACATGAAACCGGGGCACTGCCACACGCTATTGACTAGAGAAATAATGTGTATATATAGAGTACATACATGGTATACATACAACATACATAATATACATACAACATACATAATATACATACACCTCACCCCCCCCCCCCCATGTATGCTCATAGCAAAGTCTTGAGCAGACCTTTTCCTGTGGATCCGTTCTGAGCGTCGAGGGGCTTAATCACTGGGGGGGGGGGGGGGGGAATGTGGGACTCAGCACTGGTGACAGGGTCAGCGAGATGGGATGCGTTACGGGGTGGAGGAAACGGTGGTTCCTCCACCACACCCGACCGCTGGGTAACCGCACCTGGTAGTCCCGTGGCCTGCCGAGACCGATGACTAAACCCACTTTGTCCCAACGTAGGGAGGTCGGGTCCTGGACACGGACTTGGGTGCGGACACTCAACCTGGGGAGAGGACGGGCGTGGTCGTTGTGGCGGGCGACAAAGCCTTGAATACGTTCGGTGGCTCGGCGATCACAATCCTCTGTCTTGGCCTGCCACTCCTTGGAGAAGGATTGAGGGTTAGCAGGGAAGCAAGAACGGAGGGGCCGTCCATACAAGACCTGGGCAGGGGAGCGTCTGGTGTAATTGGGTGTGTTGCGGAGCTCAAGGAGACCCTGGTCGAAGGCTTCGCAGTCAATATTCCCAGAAGGGGCCACTTTGAGGATGAGGTGCTTCAGGGATTTGACAGCAGCCTCAGCGTGGCCGTTGGACTGCGGGTAATGAGGCGGTGACAAAACATGCCGGACTCCCCATCGGTCGAGGAACGCGGCAAAGTCCCGGCTTGTAAACTGGGGCCCTCCGTTGGTTTGCAGGCGCGCAGGAACGCCCACGTAACGGAAGTAGTGGTGGAACTTACTGATGGTGGCGGCAGATGTCGTATCATTACCGCACTTGATGACAACCGGCCAACCAGAGAGACGGTCGACGATAACCAGGAAGGACTCTCCTGACACACAGAAAAAGTCGGCCGACACAGACTCAAAGGGGCGGGTGGGGTTGTCGTCACTCATGAAGGGTTCCTGCTGCTGGCTGGGTTGTAGTACTTGGCGAGGCTTACACGCCTGGACAGCATTGGAGATGTCGGGGTCGATGCCAGGCCGGAACACAGTCAGTCTTGCAAGCCGTTTGGTGGCCTCGGCTCCACACTGACTGTCGTGGAGGCGAGCCATGGCGTGGAGACGTGAAGCAGCAGGGACAACTACCGAAGGAGAGGAGTCACTGGCCAGAGGTAGGGGTAGGGCGGCAGCAGGGTAGTTGCTGCTCCCTTCGTGCACCCAGTTGGCGTATTTTACCTCGAGAACCGGTGTTGGGAAGTCCTGGGAGATGATGGCAACTCTTGGCAATGTTTGTAGGACAGCAAAGGACTCGGGACACCATTATGCACGTCAATCCAGGCTTGACACGACTTGTTGCCAAAGGTGACATGTGCAAAGAGTGAACCTAGGGCTGGGGCCATCTGTGAACCATCTGCCGTGACGCAGAGGTCCTTGGGAGGCGGTCCTAGATCGCTTGGAGAGAGCCCCAAGCATTGCAAATGCTGGGGACCGATGACCGTAGCCTCAGCGACGGTGTCGGGCTGCATCTCGAGACAGGATGACACATTGCCGTAGGTCACGATGACGCTGACGTGCTGGGGGACTTTGGTCCTGGGACGCGAGGAGTACACCCTCCTAATATGGGCCGGGCTTTGTCCAGGTTCGTCGTGCCTCTGATTTGGCGACTGTGGGCGGCCCTCACTGGTGGAAAGGGCGCTGCTGCTTCCGCCGACGCTGTCCCTTAGGTTTGTTGGTCGGACAACACTTGTCGTAGTGGTCCAGACGACCACACACATTGCACTGGACGTGTTTGGCTGGGCACCGTACTGTAAGTGACCAGTGGCCCTTGCTATCACAATTTTCGCAGGTAGACTCAGCAGCTGGACATACCTGTGTTCCGTGCTGCCTACCACAGCTGTTGCAAAGGGAGCCGGGTGTCGGCGTGGTGGGCGTAGGCGTTGGGGCAGACTTCTTGTTCTTCTTGTACCGGGACATAGCACGAGACACAGCACGTACATCTGTAGGGGGGGCTCGGATGGCAGAGGTGGCACACCTGGCAGCCTCGTAGGAGCGACATATTGTCAACACATCCTTAAGAGAAGAGGAAGAGTCGAGGGAGGTGAGGCGTTGGACAAGCACCTCGTCCTTAACACCCATCAGGATCACCTGCTTCAACTGGGTCTCCTCGCACTGATGGTGATTACCGGGACATATGTCTATCTCTTCCAAGCCTCTCTTGAGTCGTACATGGAAATCGTCAAAAATCTCGCCCTCCATCTGTCTACATCTAAACACTTCCCTCCTGCTGAAAGCTTCATTCCGCTGACCTTTGATGTGGCGTTTAGAACATCCAGTACCTCCTCTACAGACAACAAAGACGTCTGGGGCACTTGCAACGTGTGTTCCAACACATGCTGCGTTCCCAAAGATAGACACATACGTAGCTGAATGAGCTGTTTAGGCTGTGGCAAGCTCTGGAGATCCACCATTGTAGCATAATCAGTCCACTGTTGCCGCCACTCACGAAAAGTCTGGAAAATCTCATCAGGCTTCAAGGTGGGTGGGGGTTGGACAACCACTTTGGTAGAAGGCATTGACGAGGTATCTGAGCCAGTCGGTACCAGAGTAGTGGAAGGGCGAAGGGCTTCATTAGCAATGAGGCTAGATATCAAAGCTGCAAACCGTTCGTTATCTTTCAATCTCCGTTGGTGGTCCTCAGCATGTCTTTTCGCTTCGTCCTGGCGCATTTCCTCCCTCATAAGCTTCATCAGAGCAATTATCTCTGAGGACGAGGCTGAGGGTCAGGGTGTGTGGCTGGGAGAGGGTGGGGCATTGCGCACTGACTGGTCATCCATCTCTGTAGAGCTGTCATCTGTCTGACTCATCCGGGCGCTCGGGACACCGCTGCGTGAGGCCCGGGGCATAATTGCTTTATCTGTATATTGTATGTCAAATCAGTGTTGACAGGTCAGCCCGTCGTATCAACCAGATCTGAGACAACAAAATTAATTGAATACACAGATAAGTTACTTATATATATATATATATATATATATATATATATATATATATATATATATATATATATATATATATATATATATATATATATATATGAAGAAATGACAGCGGTCAGTGTGTTAGTGCATGGGTTGGTGTGTGTAGGCGCGGTGGAGCACGGAGGGAGGCGAGGCGAGGCGGTGGGGGGTGAGCAGTGGGGGTAGTTACCCTCCAGGCAGCCCGGGACAGTACCGCTGACTCTTCACGAATGCCCTATATCAGCCTTCTACCTTAGGGAATCCTTTAAAACAAGGACACACACTTTAACAATACACACACACGAGGGGCACTTAAAGACACTTCACAGGAAATTGCGGTCACTGGACACTGTTCAAAACTCGTTGGCAATTCAAACGAATTTTTGTGGGAGACAATGGCGACGGATGACGGAGTTGACAGAGGAGGTCTACCCGCCTTGATTTTGAATGAACGCACTTATTTCCACTTAATCGATCACTTGATACTCACTGCGCCATGGAGATGTTTGGGGTACTTGGTTCTAACTACAGGAGCGAACATAAACACCTGTAGAGTTCTGTGGGTTCTTATTAACGGAAATATACAGGGGTGCGCTTACAAGCGCAGGTAGTCCTTACACTCCTATAGGGTCAACTGACCTCACTCTGACCTCTCGGGCGACATGTGGTAAGTGGTATACTAGCAGCTTCCAGATGTCGCCAGGCATATTTATCTAAGCGTGTGGTGACATGAAACAGGGGCATTGCCACACGCTACTGACTAGAGAAATAATGTGTATATATAAAGTACATACATGGTATACATACAACATACATAATATACATACAATTACTAGTTTTGGTTCCTCTCCCATCACTGGGAGTAAATTTATTGAGCTACAAGCAGGGGATCCTGAGCTAGTAGGTTTTCTCAATAGGTCACTTACGGAGTCAGAAGCTGAGCAAGAATCAAATTGCTACTACACTAGGTCTGGGGTATTATTGCGGAAGTTCCGTCCCTCCAATTCTGCTGCCAATCACCCAAGTGGGGGAGCAGGTGTTGTCCTTCCTACCCTTACATGGTCACCCTTTTAAATCCAAATACAGTGGTCCATATGAAGTACTAGAAAAAGAGGGGGCCGTGAATTATGTAATTTGCACCCCTGAACGGCATAAGAAAAAACGCCTTATCCATGTCAATCTTTTAAAGTCGTATCATGTTCGTAACGAAACCCTGGGAAAACCAGTTGCTTGTGTTGATCAATCCTTGCCGACTTGTCTCATTGTGCCAGAGTGTAAGGATAATAAGGATCAGTGTTTTTCTGAAATAATGAATGGGTCTAGTGTAAAAGTGGAAAACTCGACAATCTTGGAGGACCCCAGTGCTAAGTTGTGCCATATCTCTAGCGACCAAGCCAATAATATAAAGTCTCTATTACAGGAGTATCTTATTATAATTGGTGATCATCCACACTCCTGTTCGGTGGTGGAGCATGACGTTGAGACCAGGGGAGCCAGGCCAATCCGACAGCGTCCCTACCATCTTCATGCCTTCAAGCGGGAGTGTGTGCGAGCCGAGGTGCAGCGTCTTCAAGAGCTGGGCCCCGTGGAGCCCAGCTTCAGTCCATGGGCATCCCCTGTTGTTCTAGTTCCACAGCCGAATGGGTCGATGCGGCTGTGTGTGGATTATCGCAAGGTGAATGCTGTCACTGAACCAGACGGTTATCCCTTGCCACGCATCGACGACGTGATCGACGATCTTGACAGGCAAGGTACGTTACCAAGTTGGATCTCCTTCAGGGCTACTACCAAATAAGACTGACTGAACGCTCCAGGGACATCTCTGCTTTTGTCACTCCTGAGGGGTTGTAACAATTCACAGTCCTTCCGTTTGGTATATGGAACGCCCCTTCAACCTTTCAACGCCTCATGAATTACATCACGTCTGGTATGGAAGGTGTCCGCTGTTACCTAGACGACCTCATCATCTTCAGCAGTTCCTGGGAAGATCACATGAGTCGTCTACAAGCCCTCTTCTCCATACTGGCTGCAAGCAAGCTGACGGTGAACCTCGTCATAAGTGAGTTCGGCCATGCCCACCTCACTTTCTTGGGGCACGTGGTCGGACAAGGGGAAGTCCAGCCTAAAGCAGCCAAAATTGAGGCAATTCAACTGTATTCAGTGCCAGGCGATAAGAAGAGTGTGATGATGTTGCTGGGTATGGCGGGGTACTACCAACGTTTTTGCGCAAACTTCTCCCCCGTTGTCTCTCTCATGACTGACCTGCTGAGTGGCCAGAAAACCTTCAAGTGGACTACAGCTTGCCAGGAATCTTTTGAGAATCTAAAATCCCTGCTGGCAAATGCTCCTGTACTACTTGCCCCTGACCTCCAGAAACAGTTCACTCTCCATGTCGACGCCAGTGAAACTGGCGCCGGTGCTGTGCTTCTGCAAGAGGGTGAGTGTTATTTTTCTAGAAAATTTAACAAATATCAAATAAACTATGTGACCATTGAAAAGGAGGCTTTATCACTGATCATGGCACAAGAAAACTTCAAAGTATATGTTGGCAGCACTGCTTATCCCGTTCAAGTGTTCACTGATCATAACCCACTTACTTTTGTTGACAGGATGAAACATACCAACCAAAGACTTTTGAGGTGGGCTCTATCACTTCAGCCCTATAACTTGAACATTTCCCATATCCGCAGAAAAGAGAACGTGTTGGCTGATGCACTTTCTCGAGTCTGATTATCTAGAAACTGTCTGTATGTAAATTCTTTCTTTGTTTTATTCTGTCATTGAGTACCTTGTGTTTATAGTATGAATTATTTTGCTTCATATTGATTTAAACTGATTGTGTTAGTTATTACTTTCACTTTGTAGCTGTACAACCATCTTCGTTTCCAGTTAGTTGTAAGCTCACTTTTTGAGGGGAGGTGTCACGTGCCTGTAACTCTTAGGAACACGCATGTCTTGTGGTATCTGTTTACGCCTCCACTCCACACAAGCTATTAATAACTTGTTATTTTTACTATTGTTACGAACCCCTCCACCAATTGTCATGATCTACGGACCCAGCACCACGAGCAACGCCATCTAGGGACGAAACACGAGTATGACTCGTCTTAGTTACCACTCCCGGGTTTCCCTTCTCCATATCCTGGTTGTTGCGTCACCTCCTCAAAGTCTTCTTTATCAGCTCCAATTCGAGGAGAGAGCACTACACTCTGGGAAGTGACCACAGGATCATCTATCCTCTAAACCTACGGCACAGTGACTACTTACCGTCTTCTACCATACTCAGCCTTGCTCGTCAGGCATCTCAGCTTCTCACGTAAGTATTTGTAATCTTGTATTGCCTCTCCCACCTCCACCTTGCTTCACGATTGTTTTATGTTGTATTAATATGTATATACTGTTAATGTTTAGGTTAAGTATGGTTAAGGGTAATTCATAGGAAGCTGATTATTTTGTTAAGGAATTCATGGTACTTTATTATACACAACAAAAACTCGCATCCTTTGTCTACCCTTTCATAGTCCGATTGTCTTTGTTTTTTTATTGTTGTTACCTGTTGGGATCTGGGTAGACGTATAACTATATTCTAAATCCCCAACTCGTAACACTATTATCTTATTGTTGTTCTTAGTTACTTAGGTTAATTGTATATCTATGTATGTCATTAATATGCATCATTTGTGTTACTCTGTTAAGTCAAACCAAGAGTAGTATTAATTAGTTATAGACTATTTGGCAACTGTCCTGGGTCACGTGAGCTAAGACGCTTCTCACTCATATTCTGTGTGGCCAGAGACTCTCTCTCTAGTAGACCGTGGTATAGGCAGGACGTGTCCACACAGACTCTAGCCTCGACACTTGCCCAGTACAGACGTGCCTTGTTCAGTCATCTACAATACCCTAGTGGTATCTGGTAATTAGTGGCACGTTAAGTTAGGCCTAGGAAGGGATCTTGGTGTTAAGGAATCTCCTATTTGGTAGGAAATAACCAGTTGGTTGTGATTGCTGTGTATATATTGTAATGTCTGTGTTTAATATAGTTAATGTTAAGTAGTATTCATTTGATCTAACTCCTTAACGGTATATTTTCACCCTTCCGGCATCACTATCATTTTAATATACAATCACTTATTCCCTTAAATTCCATGGCTGCTAGACAGTACTCCTTTAAGAACATAAATTGAATTATTTAATTATCTTCCCATTTGTGACTCACTTACTTCAACTTATTCTTATTTATTCAAGTACATTCAGTTGAGTCGGTTTTTGTGGGGATAATTATTGCCGTGTTCCTTGTTTGTTCCTTTATTTGATGATAACTTGGGGTAGGTTTCACTCCCCAGGTATAAAGGATATTGGGATCACGACAGACGGATTTAAGAGGATGCAGTCACGTGCTTCCAAATTCCAGTAAAAAATATCGGTTAAAGTTTTCGTCTTTGGTTGTGGTCCTGAATACTGAAGAGCCTATGGTGAACGAGACAACATTGGGGAACAACAATTCCTGCCTGCCAGGGAACAGCATATTTGACCAAAACACGACATTCAAGTAGGAATATTATGTTTCCTTCAAATAACTACCAGGGCATAAGAGAGGAAGATCATAACAAACTGGAGGGATGTCGTAATGGAAGAACCAGATAACTAAGAGACGTCTTCCTAGTTTCGGGAAGAATCACCATCTGACTGAATCCAGATTCAGTTCCGTGTTATGAAAAGTACAATGAAAAATTGCTTTTGCATAGTGTGATACACTCTGGACCCCTCTTTGGTAATCACAAGATACACTGGAAAACATGCCAGGGTGGCTGTCGGGTCTTCTGCATAATGCACAAGTGCGTTGCTCAGGGGAGGTGGGGATTTCAATCTCCCAAGCAAAGTCATTCCCGATGACGATAGGGGCAGCAATCACGTCCCTTTTCCGCGATCCTATCCATAGATGTACGAGAGGTCATGGAGTATACGGAGGACATCGTACCAGGTGGGTGGGGAGTCCAGGGGGGTGACTGCTTCCCGAGCTTCTCTCTATTTGCGTCCTAAGTTGTAAAAGTGTTCGAGGAACAACGTAGTCAGGTGTGGCCTTGTTACAACCAGTCTTGGCAGGGCAATCTGCTGCCTCATTCCCCAAGATACCGACATGACTGGGTATCTATTGGATTGTCATAGGACGGCCTGTATCCTGAAGTGTTGATGTTAGCCCTCGTATTCGGAGGATGAGGTCCTTATTCTCCCCTGATCCAAATGCTATCTCGTCGTGAGTAGACCTGCAATCGCAGCTGACAAGCAAGGGGCAGAAGCCATCAGCTCGGCCTGAGTGGAGGATGCCCCATCAGAAACTCTGAGAGAGAGTTTGATAGGCTCAGGGGTATCAGGACGGTAGAAGTAAACACCCCACTACAGGTAGGGCAGGGATGGCCCTACCTGTAGCGGGGTCAACAGAGCCATCAGTGCAGAGGACGACCCTGCCTAGGGACCAGGGTTCACTTGGGATTTCGGGAGCTGTCCACCGAGGGCATTCACTTCAGGTTGAAAATTTACTCAGGGAGAAAGAGACAACAGTAGGGGTGAAAACAATATGAGGCAAGAAGTCGTGTTCCTGAAGGGCTCGGGTGAGTGACCCTCGCCACTGTCTTCTAGATGGAGGTCGGCCTCGGAAAGCAGGAGTCAAGTTGGCTTGGACATAGCTGCCTTGAGGATCCCATAGAATGAAAACGGTAGTTTTCTGGCAAAACTCCTGGACACGATCCAGTAAGGGGAAAGACCAAGTTCGGTATATAGAGAAGTAGAGCGTGTCCACTGAGGAGCCCCAAGGATGATACGAGCAGCTTTCCTCTGCGTAACTTCGAGACGTTTGACAACAGTCCGACTAATGTTGCCGAGGGCAGGGGCGGCGTCGTCGCCACACGAGCGGACTTGTACATGGTGATAAGTACAGGGATGGTGCCACCAAGGAAACTCCTGCACATGGTAGAGAGGGGAGCGAGACGCCGAAATCATACTGTATGTCTCGAAGATAGCGGACTTCAGGGATATGACAACGTGCGCGAGTTACATACACACCAAGGTATTTTGTCTCATTAACCCAGTCCAAGGGCGTTCCTGATAAGTGAAGGGGGATGGGGGTGGAGGTACAGCACGACCGTGCCACATGGCTTTTTTTTCGCAGTTGAAAGACGGAAACCAATTGAATCACACTCTCTGGACACCAGATCAAGGATTTCCTGCATGGTGAGGTAGTCAGGGGCTTGGAGGAGGACATCGTCGGCAAATCCTGAGTGGACAAATTCTGTCGGCCACGGGAGAGATGCAATGGAGTGCATGGCAGTGTTAAACAAGGTGGGACTTAGGACTCCACCTTGAGGGGTGCCGAGGTTCATTTCTTGAACAGAAGATATAGAGCCTTCAATACGAACCTGGGTCTAACGTCCAGTGAGGTAAGAAGCAATCCATCGAAGAAGTCTCCCTTTAACCCCAAACCGCGCAAGTTCAGCTAAAATGAAGGCAGGCTGAGCCGTATCAAAGGCTCCCTTTATATCAAGGAAGACGGAGAAACGGACAACCTGATTGTAATAAAAGGAAGCAATGGAGTGTGCTGTGCTGCGATGTTGTATGAAACCATTGAGGGAGTTGTGGAATCCGCCTATGGTGTGAAGAAGACGACGATGGAGTATCCTCTCCATCATCTTGCAAACACAGGAGTAAGGTTA
Organism: Homarus gammarus; assembly: GCA_958450375.1. NCBI lineage: Eukaryota > Metazoa > Arthropoda > Malacostraca > Decapoda > Nephropidae > Homarus > Homarus gammarus. Next base: position 79,613 of record CAUDMG010003841.1, read on the forward strand.
ATGGGTCGATATTTCCCAGGATCTCCCGACTTAGGGATGAGTATAATAGTGGCATTTTTTCAGTTAGACGGGAGAACCCCATGATCATAAGACATATTGTAGAGAGAGAGCAAGGGCCCGTTAGGAATATTAGTACAGGCTTTGAGGACGGAGTGTGATATCTGATCATCCCCAGGAGAGGTGTCTTTTCCAGATTGACGAGCACAGTCAAGCTTGAACTGTGTGATGGGATGATCAGCGAGGGCAGGAGAGGTAAGAGCAGCACGAACAACAGGCTCAGAGACATCAATGCGAACCTGCACTGCTTCCTGCATCCGATCTGGAAGTGCCTCAGGGGAGGAAGCTCGTACCCAGTCCTCCATTAAAGAGCAGGCAAGGGAGGCGGGGTCAGGGTGGGGAGGAGGCCTCCGTCGAGTACCCCGTATAGCATTAATCCGATTCCAGACATTGGAGGGTGGCGACTGGTACGATAGAGACCCCGTGAAGGAGAGCCAGTCCGCCTCACGAATCCGACGACGCTCCTGAGTTGCAAAGAAACACAAGTTTTTGAAGGCTTCCCAGTCCTCTGGAGAACGAGACCTCAGTATGGCAGAGTGGAGATCACGGGTTGCCTGGCGGAGGTGTCTCATGGCAGGGATGCGATACCAGTAGTTGGTGAAACTTCTGGGATGACGGGAGGGCGTGGATGGGCAGCGCGATTGACAAAGTCATGCATGGCATCAACAAAATCAACGCTGTAAGAGTCAAGACACTGAGGGACGACATAGGAATCCGGCCAGGTAGAAAGGTATTGAATAAAGGAAGGAACAACATCTTGTGTGAGACGAAGGCGAGGGGATCGATGTAGGGGCAGAGAAGGAGTGCCTGAGATTGGTAGTAACGGCAAGATGGTCACTATACAGAGCAGGCTCGGTGCAGACGGTGGGATGAAAGGTGGTATGACCGTTCAATTGTAGGCTAACATCAAGGAAACTATGGGGGAGATGAGTAGGATCGTCAGGACAAAGAAAGTGAACATCATCATCCCCTTTAAGAAACTGTGAGAGTTGTGATCCGTTAAGGGTACATGGAGTGGGATAATCTGGAGTAAGAGTAGGATGGCGGGCATTAAAGTCGCCGTCGCTAAGAACAAGAGTGGGAACCCCAACATGGAGGTCGAGAAGAACCTGGGGGTACACAGAATCACTCTTGAAATGAATATTGACGAAGGGTCCGGTCACCAAGAGTATGGGAGACAGAAAGTAACACAGACGGGGTCCATGTGAGGCAGGTGAAGGGAGACAGTTGGAATGGTGTTACACACAAGGGTGAGGACGCCACGGGCCTGTCTACGGTACCGAGGCTGGGTGTAAACAGTATAGCCAGAGAGGCGGGGGGAGTAACATGGTCTGCGGTGGTTTTCTGAAGTAGAGCGACATGTACTTGATAGGAGAGCACAAACTGGACGAGGTCTGTCCGGCTAGGACTAATTCCCTGGATGTTCCATTATAAAAAGAGGAGGGAGCGGCCTCCGGTGTGAGATGAAGAGTTGGTGGGGATAGACGGGGCTCCGGAGGAGGTGCCAAATTCTGTTGAGGATATTGGAGAGGGAGGAGTGGGAGGGCGAGGGATGGACCCTCCATCTCCGGAGAAGGAAGGACGTGGGTCCCCAGGGCATGCAAAGTGCTCTCCTTTGGGTCAGGGTGTCTAGAATGAGTTGTTGTTGCCTCTGCACAGTCGCTGTAAAGGCCTGGCCTTTGGGTTAAAATCTCCTGCCAGCCTAATCAGATCTTATAAAAGGGAAAGTCAATAACCATGGATTTCCAAGGGGTAACAAACAACCGTTAGAGATTGACATCTCTTTACTACGAATATAATCACAATAATTTTACTCTGACACCACTCACACAAATATTAAATAAACAACACGGGAGTCAAACAATTACTTAAAACAAAACAATCAATACAACAAAGTACAGGTATTTCCTACGGCTGCAGATGAATCTTCCTCCTAACCAGCACTTTGGAATGCTTTGGTAACGCGGTGATCCGCTCTGAAGGGGAAGGTCCAAGGCAGCTTCCTCACTTAGCGCCGGCGTTGGTGGGCGATGTCTTGCCAAACAAGAGAGACGCCAGGGCACGGACGGTTGGCAGGGGCTTCATCAGAGACGAGGGCGGTGGAACAAGGTAAGTTTTCCCTGGGAGAGTGCCAGGACGCTGTGGGCAGTTCGCATTCCAGACGTGGAACAACTGGGATTTTGCTCTGAATTTTCGATTTGTATTCCATTGTGTCGTGAGGACCTGCATAGAAACCACAGGCGAACATCCTCGTGCACTCTCAGGTACGGTGTTTCCATATTGGCAACGACCACAGATTTTCAGGGTTCCAATAAATCGGTCGAGAGGACAGTTGTGAATAGGTCCTACATTCACCTTCGGGGGAGGGAGCTCACCCACCAACCAATGAGTTCGTTGGATGGACGTTTGGAGATCGGGTTGATGCGGCGCTCCATGTCTAGTAGTTGTGGGAGAAGAGGGCGAATATCATCGATAGGGATCTCCCAGGGTACGTGGCGAACCATTACCTTGCTACGACGAGTTTCTGGGGTGATGATGGTGAACTTTAGTATCACCTACCCCTGGGGAGCAGGAAAGCCCACTTGAGTGAGCAGGCCTCCGGTCTCGTTCATTTATGCGGTGACTATTACAGCTGTAGGGTCACGGCAAAGGCAAAGTGTCGAGTCCTGAAGTAAAGAGCAGTGAAGGAAGATCCAGGTCGTCCGTGTGCTCAGAGGCAAGTGCCAAGGGAAGGCGAGACGACGAAGGCGCAACAGGGCAGGGAGACGAAGGGAATTCCCTATGTCCATCGTCGGGGGAGGGTTAATCATTGAGCAACCTGTAAGCTCACCCCTGCTTAAGGAAGGTCGTAATAATTCCTATCTGACTTTAGCTGGAGATAAGGGCGGTAAAGTTTTTGGTGACAGAATTTAAGGAGGTGGTAATTACGATGCCTCAGGACACAGAACAACACATCCAGTTATACTGGATCTCGCAAGGGGAAAGGTCCCGGCAGACTTAGCTCCCGGGGATAAATTGTCAGTAATGGCTAGTGCTACTTGTGAACAGGGCAGTGCCCTTCTGAGGGCTGAGCTACTGGCCGAGTTAGTAAAGGTCAAAGAAGAAAACTTGAAATTAAAGGAAGTGATATCGAGGATGAAAGAAGACAACACGAAACAAGGAAAGCCCATGTCTGCCGAAAACTCAGGCGAATGGAAGGTTGTGAGGAGAGGAACGACCAAAATGATAGTGAGAAAATACGCCTAGGAAACGATAACAGCTAAGTATAAAAACTCTTTTAGTCCTTTGATAGAAGAATTGGACTTTACCATAGTCAAGGACAGGGCTGACAAGGAAGGTACGAAAACCTCAATTGCTGGCGATTCCTAGGTACGGTACCTGGATAGAGCTTTTTGTGGTACAAATAAAAATAAGATGAGGGTGTGTTTGCCAGGAGCTGGGGTGGGGAATATAGTTGATAGGATGGACAATATCTTGTCTGGTAATGGGAACAAACCCATTATCTGCCTCAGTGCAGGAGGCAATGATATTGGCCGGTGTAGGAGTGAGGAGTTCCTTAATAAGTTCAAGACAGCTATTGAACGTATTAGGATGAAAGGAGGGATCCCTATCATAAGTGGTGTCCTGCCTAGAAGGAGAGCTGGCAATGAATGGTTGTCAAGGGTAGTTGGTGTTAACGGCCGTCTTGACAGATATTTCAAGTCAATATCAGTCCCATTCATTGACAACTGGGACAACTTTTACGGCAAAAGGGACCTTTATGCTAGGGATGGGGTGCATCTGTCTAGGGATAGGGTGGCAACCCTGGCTGGCTCTCTCGAGAGGGCAGTTCAAAAGATATCGAAGTCTTTAAACTGCTAGGGGAGCATATGGACAGGGAGGTTATGGGGGAGACTTCAGTGGGAGCTGGTAAACAAAGTGAAAGGTTACTGGGAAACAGTGCTAGGAATGAGGACAAAACTAAATTAGGCAAGGAGTTAAAACCTAAATGCGTCAAAGAGAGGACTCAGAACACGACTAACTTAAATGTCTACTATGCAAACAGTAGGAGTATGAGAAACGAAATGGATGAAATTTGGGCGTTGGTATGTACCGAAAAAATCGATATAATAGCATTCACTAAAACATGGATAAACTTAGACTCACGCGAGTTACCTGCCGAATACCGAATTGCAGGTTACAAATTATTTCATACCGATATGCAGATTGGGAAAGGAGGCGGAGTAGCAATATATGTCAGGGATAATCTGAAGTGTGAAATAAATAAGGAAATAAAAACTGAACTGAATACAGAAACAACTTGGATAGAATTAAACGATTGTAGGGAAAAATTTATCTCAGGAGTAATATATAGACCTCCTAATCTTGATAGAGTTAATGAGTGACTTATTTGAGGTGAAATGAGCAGGGCTTCCAGGCATAGCAATGTCTGTATAGTCGGCAACTTTAACTTTAGCCAAATAGATTGAATTGACCTTGCGGGTAACTCGGAATCAGATGATTTTCTTGAAACAGTTCAGGACTGTTTCCTAAGTCAACATATAATCGAACTCACCCGGGGTAATAATAAATTCGATTAAGTTCTGTCAAACAGAGAAAACCTCATTAGTAATATCGAGGTAGGGAACGAACTTGCCAACAGGGCTCACAAAGAAATAAGATTTCAATTAAAATTTAATGACAGTCGCAAGGAAAATTCCATTAAATTCCCAAATTTCAGAAGGGAAAACTTTGATAGGTTGAAAAGGCAGCTAAGAGAAGGGGTATCACATTTGGGATGGATAACATGACCTCCGCGTGAGGTGACCTCACACAATGTACCCACTTTACCTGGAGACCTGACAACGACATCCTCACAAAATATGACGGCTGAGGATGACCTGATCACGAGATCTGTGGTTGATGAGTTACACAACAATTTAAATAATGAGTTACTTAATGTATAAAGGCAGAACATACTATACAGAAAATTCAGATCAGACAACAATGACACTAAATGTAAAAATAATTATCTAAAAAATATTATTGGACAAAGGAAGGCTATAGGTAGAAGAATAAATAGTGGTGAAGTTTACCTCCGAGATTATTATAAGGTATTGGCCAGTAGGGTTAAGACCGTGATAAGAAAAGCAAAGAAGAATAATGAGGAATAATGAACTGAAGGTAGCAAGGGAGGCAAAGTCAAACCCCAAGGGATTCTTTCAAATGTATCAAGCTAAAACACTAGAAAAGATTGGACCAATACAGTCACATACCGGCGAGCTAACTGATAACGACGGAGAAATGAGCACTAATGCGAATAATTATTTTTCGACAGTTTTCACCACCGAAAATTTAAACATGATACTCGAGGCGCCGACTATATACAGAGATAGCGAAGAAAATAGATTAAGCGAGATAGTAGTGACTAGTAACGAAGTTAGTTAGCAAATGGATAAGCTAAAGCATAATAAGTCGCCAGGTCCCGATGAGATACTAGCCAGAATATTAAAGGAATGTTAGGAATATGAGTATGCCCTTAGCAAATTTGTTTAACCTGTTCTTAAAAACGGGTGTAGTATCAGAATCCTGGAGGATAGCGAATGAAATACCGATTGTCAAGAAGGGGAATAGATCACTATCCTCTAACTACCGTCCAATCAGTTTAACATCAATTGAAGGCAAATTACTGGAAGTAATAATTTCAAACTTTATTCGAAATCACCTGGAGAAGCACAAGATGATCAATGATTTCCAACATTGCTTCACAAGCGGGCGTTCATGTCTAACTAATCTATTAACATTATTTTCAGCTGTTTTCGAATCAGTGGACGAGGGGCACGACTATGATGTAGTGTATCTTGACTTTAGTAAAACCTTCGACAGCGCCTCACACGAAGACTAATAAGAAAAGTGGAGCCTCGTGGCATTGGAGGAGATATTCTAAAATGGATTAGTGCGTGGTTACAGGACAGGAAATAGCGAGTGAGCATTAAAGGCACTAAATCCGATTGGAGTAACGTCACTAGTGGAGCACCCCAAGGCTCAGTACTTGGACGATTATTATTTATTTTATACATAAACGACATAGATATTGGCGTAGACAGCAACATAAGTAAATTTGCTGGTGATATTGAAATAGGGCTTATAATTAAATCTGACGAGGACTCCGCAAAACTACAGAAAGATGTAAAAAAAAAATTCGAATGGTCTGGAAAATGGCAGATGAAATTCAATGTGGACAAATGTAAAGTACTTAGTCCTGGAGATGTAAACAGAGAAACCAGATATCTGATGAACAACGATGTTATAGAGAAATCAGAATGTGAGAAAGATTTAGGAGTGATGATAAGTAGGAATCTTAAGCCAATTAAACAATGTGTATTTGCTCGAAACAAGGCTAATAAAGTACTTGGTTTCATACAAAGGAGTGTTAGTTATAAGACTAGCGAGGTCATCTTAAGACTATATCTTGAGCTTGTGAGACCTCACATGGATTACGCAGTTCAATTCTGGTCACCGTATTACAGAATGGATATAGAATCCCTAGAAAGAATACAGAGGAGAATGACAAGACTAATCCCGGGCATTAGGAACCTTGAGTACAGAGACAGGTTAAAACATTAAATTTGCACTCCCTCGAGAGACGAAGAGTGAGGGGCGATATAATAGAGGTGTATAAATGGTTCTAGGACAACTGCCCCTCAGAACAATTGCCCCACATTGCTCGAGATTCAGATTCAGATTCAGATTTGCCCCCGAGGGGGCTAGTTTATTGGGCACCCCCTTACATCCTGTGCAAGGTGAAGCGCAGAAGCGTTTACAGCGCCCAACAGGGAAGTATGAAAAGTTCATACTTGCCTTTATGACTCGTACATTAAGGGCGTAAGAGCCTGAAGGGTCATAGGTTTTGTCAAGTTACATAAAGTGAGAGAATGATGAGTGTGTGGGGGGGAAAGTTCCCGGTACATTTCATCTCTTTATGGCAAAGAGTGGCAGGTCCCTAATAATGTCAAATGCCAGGCCTGTGACTAGGAGGAGGGATATCTGGTTTGGGATGGAAGAGGTGTTGGTAACGGCTGGGGACCTATAGGAGGAGGTTATAGGGCAAGTGAGGATGTAGTGAGAGAGGGTGTGAGAGTCGGGTTGGCCACAAGTTTACAAACAGTGCGGTGAGGCTCAGGGTTGCCAATGCACTCCCATAGGTACCTGTACCCTAGGCGCAGTCTCATGTATATAAGCTGTTGAGATCGAGTCAGGGATTGATATTATTTGTAGTGGCGGTTGTTGTCACCGGATACAGCGTCATAGTGGCATAGTGTGATGCTACCCCGTTGTTTCAGGTGTGTCCAATTTTCGTTGAATGCCTCTCGTTGTGTGGCGTGTATGCGAGATTTGAGATGATTCAGGGAGGGGGTGAGAGTGGCTTCAATATCTTCTTCTTGTGTAGCTTCTTTGGCAAGCCGATCAACAGTGTCACAGGCAGTTATTCTTATATGTGACGGGATCCAAATAAACTTGACACGGATGTCATCAGTTTATTCTAGCCCGGCAACGGCGGCTAGGGTGTGTTGGGCGGCAGGGGAGGAGGGGGAGGGTAATTTGAGCCCCGCTAGTGCAGAAGTGCTGTCACTGATTATAAGGAGGTTCTGGCGTTCAGTGCGAGCATTGGTCGCCCCCTCATGAATGCCCGCGACGATGGCTATGCTTTCAGCATCAGTGGAGGAGGCCCAGCCGTGGACCCTGATTTTCCTGCAGGCCTGGTGCTCAGGAATCCACGCAGCTGCCCCAGCGCTGCCCAGCGTGGTAACAGACCCATCACAGTAGACGAGGATAGGAGAGTGGGAGGTCTTTAGAGAGGAGGCGACATCATTAATCTGCTCAAGGCAGTTGAGTTTGAGCATATACCTCAGTTGGGTGGATTTACGACCAGGGAAGGTGTGGACGACAACATCAACACACGGGAAAGTCCACGGCGGTAGAGGCGGATGAGTGTACTCGGGAGGGAGAGAGGTAGAGGGGGTGTAGAGGTGATAACGCAGGACGTCAGCAGCAGTGTGGACGGGCCAGAGTTGAGAGAGAGGGGGGAAAGTAATGGGGACAGGCCGGCGCAGGAGGGAGTTAAGATGTGAGTTCAGTGAGCGCGACAGGGGAGTCGGTTGCTCACTGCGAAGAAGTTTTACACCAAGGATGGCATTGAGAGCAGTAATTCGATCGCAGACGGGAAGCAGGATTAGTTCGCGCTGCATGACTTCTTTTCTGGTGGTCATAGGGCAGCCGAGGATGAGTCTCATCGCTCTGACGATGGTAATGTACATGAGACGTAGGACCCTGACAGAGGCTCCTTTGAGGCCGTGAGTGAGGGGCTGGTGGGGCCTCGTTCGTTGGCGGCACTGGGAGATGACGTGGGCGGCGACAGCGGAGGTGGTGGCTCTGGTAGTGGCTCGCACAGGTAGACCAAGGTACCTGTAGGTGCGTACTTGATCGATGTCTTGTCCTTGCAGAGTCAGTGGTGTCTGACGCCGGAAGCGTGAGATGAACTTGGTTTTATTGTGTGAGATGACTAGCCCGAGTGTTTGACAGGTCCGGGCGAACGTGGAGAGTATAGGTTGTTCATGTTGCACTGTAGTAATTTGGAGGAGAATATCATCAGCGTAGCTTATGATGTGACTGTCTAGGGCGCGCTCAGCAAAGATGTCGTTGAGGCGGCAGATGGAGTTCATGAGAACATTGAAGAGTGTAGGGCTGAGTACACCTCCTTGAGGCGTGCCAAGATCAAGGTCCCTGATCTTAGAGTAGTGGCCCTGAAAACGGACACGGGCCTGTAGATGGGAGAGGTAGTCAGCAATCCACGTGAGGAGTTTGCCCTTCACATCCATGTGAGTGAGGCCCTCAAGGATCACTTCACTGCTAGCTTTATCAAAAGCACCCTCTAAGTCGACGAAGAGGGAGGTTTTGGCTGAGGTGTTTGCCATGTAGTGAGCGATGCAGTGAGCAGTACTCTTTCCGGGGAGAAAACCATAGAGGTCAGGGTGCAGGTGGGCTTCAATTTTCCAGTGGAGGCGGTGGCGTCCAATATCATGAGGGATATTGGACGATATTCATCTTGTCTGCCTGGTTTAGGGACTGGGATGGTGGTGGCAGTCTTCCATAAGTGAGGCAGCTGACCAGTATGAAAAGAGAGGTTAAATAGACAGAGGAGGGGGTTACCAGGGGTGGCAATAAGGGCATTTAACACATCATATGTGACGCCGTCATCGCCTGGGGCGGTAGACCGACCACGCTTAATAGCATTTAGTAGTTCACACTGTGTGAAAGGCACGTCAGTGTCTGCAAATAGGTCTTGGTACTCGAAGATGCGCTGTCGGCGTTGTGGTTGCAGTGCGAGGGTGAGGTCTCGTACAGCGTGTGGTAGCGCATCAATGGAGGCGGCCTCCTGCCACGTCTGGGAGAACGTCTCAGCTCGGGCAGCTGGTCTGGGGTGGAGCGCGGGTCTAGCGTTGGTGCCCCGGGCACGGTTAATGGTGCGCCATATATCACCTATAGATGTAGACTGGTCAATAGAAGAAGCAAAATCAAACCACTGCTTCTCTCGTGCGAGAGTGATGGCAGATCGGAGCTCTTTATCTGTGCGCATCGGGAAGCGTAGAGAGTCAGGGGAGCTGGGAGATTTCTTCCACTGGTCGACTGCTATTCGGTTCCATACTCGGATAGACTTAACATGAGGGTCACGGTTAACGTTCCACTGACTCCTGGGCTGGCGGTTAGGGCGGCGGTGTTTTGGGACAGGGCGGAGGACGTCAGTGCATTGTTTGGACAGATCAAGGTAGAGTTGGTCTGCTGTGGTGACAGTGTAACCCTGAAACCATTCAGCAATGGTAGTGATGAAGGCAGGTATGTTGGCAGGGGGGTAGGCTGAGCCTAGGGCCCTTGGGTGGAATGGGTATTCTCACATACTGTAGGGTAGTGTGGATAGGGAAATGGTCACTGTGGGGGGAGTGGAGGATGCGGGTGGAGTGTGGGCGGTGAGGGTCAGAGTAGAGAGCTATGTAGTCAAGTTTCCCTCCCCCGATGTGGGTGGGTGATGGAGGGCAGAGAAGACGTACAGGGTCATCGGTGGTTTGTAGGTAGGAGAGCCAGGAGTTACCCCGGGAGTTTGAGTGGGGCCCCTGGGAGCCGAGACTAGGGTGACGGGCATTGAGGTCCCCCACAAGGAGGGTGGGGGTGGAGGTGATATGGTGTGGTAGGATAGGTACAGTAGGGGTGGAGGGAGGCACATAGACATTGACAATATTGAGGGACATACCTTTTAGTGTGATTGTGATGGCATGTGCGTCGGTGGTGTCGTCATCAAGGGGGACGTCGAGAGGTTGGTAGGGGACATCCTTCTTGACGTAGATCCGTAGTCCACGTGCATGGCTTTGTGGTAGTCCGTCGATACGGAGAACAGGAGTGGATGGGCTCTCAACACATGTGTAGCCACTGAGCACATAGGTACCATCAGCACACCGCGTTTCTTGGAGGCACAGCACGTCGACGTCTTCAGTGTAAATGTGGGTTTTGAGGGCACCAAACTTGCTTTGCAAGCCGTTTATGTTCCAGGTGAGTACCTGCAGCCCTGTAGCGTTGCTATCCATTGTGGTGTATTAGACTGATTACCCCTGACGTGGACGGATGGGCCTTAGGTGCCGGCATGTCGGTGGAATATGGGTAGCCGGGGGTGGAGTCCTCAGGTCCAATAGGTAGCCCTGGTAGAGACAGCACAGACACAGGAGCAGGCGAGGCTTGAGGTGGGTAGACAGGTTGAGGCACCACGTGACGTAAAGGTGAGGCAGGGCTTGGCTCGGGGGCCCCAGTACACACAATCTGTGAGCAGGGGGGTGCTCACAGGGGGACATCCAGCTTGTGTCAAACCAAAAGAGGGGAGTGACTGGGTGGCAGCAAAGGACAGGAGTTGGCGGTGTAGGTCGGGAATGGCGGTACAGAGTGTAACCAAGAGTTTCTCAACATGACTGGTAAATTCTTGGAAGAGGGACATGATCTGTGTCATGTCACTGGAGAGGGGTTGTGGGGGGGCACTGGTGGCGGCACAAGGCTTGACAGCATCAGGGTAGAGACGGGGTTGTGGGGAGGCACTGGTGGTGGCACAAGGCTTGACAGAGTCAGGGTAGAGACGGGGTTGTGGGGGGGCACTGGTGGCGGCACAAGGCTTGACAGCGTCAGAGTAGCGACGGGGTTGTGGGGGGGAACTGGTGGGAACACGAGTCTTGATAGCGTCAGAGTAGAGACGGGGAGGAGGCTCAGTAGTGGTTGAGTTAGGGAATGGTAGGTGCTGTTGTGGTGCAGCCTGGTGAAGCCAGGCAGGGGCAGGTGACCTAGTAGACTGAGGGGGGCGTTGTGGTAGACGCAGTCCTTGGGGAGGCCTCTCCCCTGTGACAGAAGGGCGACTGGGGCACTGCCGTGAGTCAGCATTGTGCCGGCCGCCACAGTTACAGCACCTGGGCTCAACTACATAGCCCACACCGCCCCTATTAAGGTGGTCTTTGATTTTCTGGGCACAGGCGGCGGAGTTGTGGTTACGTGAGCAGAAGCGACATCTAGGACGATCACGTCAGCAGCAGGCAGTGAAGGTGTGACCCCAATGAGAGCAGATAACACAAAATGCAGGCCCAGGATGATAGGGCTCTGCATAAAGTGGTGGAAGGATTGGATGGGCTTCCACAGTGGTTGGACATACCCTTCCCTTCCACTTGACAATAACAGCAGCTTGTGGAGTGTGTCCCCGGTAATGTCGACGTATACTGAGTATATTAGAATTAAAGTCACGTGCATCTTCGATGTCAGCATATAGGGGGAATCGTTTCACTAGGATGTGGCAACATTCATCAGCGTCTGCTGGAGGGGCCACTAGGACAACCCCGTCAAAGCCAACAGTACTAAGGGTTTTATAGACTTCAAGAGTCTGACACTTGATAAAGTTCCGGTTCTTACCTTGTCGGAATTGAATGTTGGGACCATGCTGTCTGCAGTACTTCACCATCCAATTATACAGATCCTCGACAGATTTTAATGAGTCCTTGGGAAAGTGGAGATTCAGCTTACTTGTTTGTTTGGCAGAGGGCAGGGTGATAGGGTCCATGGCATTGCAGTTTCCACTGTGGCTAGTGTTTCCCATAGAACATTACCGTCACTGTCATAATCACTGGGGTCTGACTCTTGAAGGGTGTTTTATTCCCAGTTGAATTCTTTCTGCTTCCTTCTGTGTGAGTCGTCCTTTTCTTCCTGTCATTCATGATCTTATCACTGTCACTTCCTTCACTTTTCTTCTCCTCCTCTCGCCTCCTCTTCTTTTCTTTCTTACTAATCACTTCTTGAAAATTGTCTATCACTTCTATTGTTGTTGGCCGCGGATTGTCTGCTTCTGATTCACTACTTGAAAGTCTCAGGTCGTCTTCTAAGTTGTTCAGTAGGGCAATCTTTTTTCTTTAGCCAAAGCCTTCATAGGTTTCTGCCCACCACTCTCCCCAGGCATTGTGCAATGCTTGTGTTCGGTCACAAGCAAGATGGAGAGGCAACGACGTCACTACCACGTCATTCAACGTCACGCTCTTCGCACTGCGCATGCGCAGATACGAAAATAATCGACCAGAGGGTCCAGGCAGGAAGTCCAGATATTTTATCTAAAATATTGTCTAAGTCCAGCAACTATAAATTTCACAAGCGACACTGTGCTTACAACTGGGCTCCACTTTAGTTCTCTAAACAGACTGAAGGTAGTCGTCTCACTAAATTCATCAGAATTGGGAATTGTAGGGAGAGCTCACTCACAGCCTTTGTTGACGTTTCACGGTGCGCATGTCGAATGCCCCCCATTGCTCGAGTGAATCTTATGTACAGCTAACCTAACCTAACCTAACCAAACCAAACCAAACCAAACCAAACCTCCCTTTTCATTTTCTTATGTTCTTATACACGATTCGTATGGGCAAAGCGACATGAAATCCGGGGTGAGAAGAAGAACCAAGTGGTAGCCTTGATGAAGGGAATAGGATATAGGAAAATTGAAAAGTTTATTGAACAACCTGTTTTGTGTTACAAGTGCAGCAGGTGGGGCCATATGTCCTGGAAATGTCAAAGTGAATGTCGGTGTCATTACTGTGGAGAAAAAATCATAATTCATTAGAATGTGAAAATAAAGTAACGACTGGGCTACATGTTGTGCAGTGCTGTTGCAATTGTGGAGGCGCGCATAATGCAGGTTTCTCAATTTGCAATAAGAAGTTACAGATGCGTGGTGCCCGGTGGCAGAGCATGGGGAGCATAACATAAGGATAGAGCCAGACATTCTGATGCAGTCTTGTCCAGAATTATGGTAGGATACAGGCACAGCTGGCAAGTTAGTGACGCTGTACCCATTAGGGTGTGTCAATTTAGGGGGTGAACTGGCTAAATTGAAAATCGAGTAATTTGGTAGCAATTTATTGTAGTCTTTAAGCATGCAAAACAATATTCTGGCATAAATTTTTTTTTATAATAAGTCCTACCTACATCAAATGGATTTTTAAATGTACATATTTGTGAATTTATAACATAACCAGCGTTTGCACACATGTTACTGTTTCAAGTTTCAAATTATTATATTTTATTATCCGTAGTCTATTTGAAAGTAACCAATACCTTCATACTCTCTTTGCTTTGGTTTCTTGTCATCAGTAGTCTGCTTGCTATTTGTGCTTTGATGTAACCTTCTCGCCTCTCGTGGCTGTAAACATGGCCCGCTGCTTCTGTGACCATTTTCACACATCTCTCCACACTTTGAGTGTGGGAAGGCCACTTCGGCACCTGCATTGGAGTCTCTTTAAGGTTTCTCAATTCTTGGCTAGTTAGACTTGTTGTCAATGGTGGCTCTAAGACTTCCAAACTCAAGTCAACCAATTCTGACAATTTGGTGGCATTGACGTTTATTGGGGGAACTTTTCTTGAATGAAACGAACAGTCTCCCAACTGGTCGTCATCTATTAGCGTTCCTCTAATCTTTAGAATGACTTCTACAGCCTCGGTTCGGAGATTGGTACATTGACTGCAAAGCATTACTTGCAAAACTGCTTCTGATCGAGCATACCAAGCGGACCTTCTTGCCACAGGTAACACGATGTCCCTCACTACCTTCCTCTGTGTTCTTACTAGCTGCAATTGAAACAAAAGGTGATTGGGCCCATCCACCCACATAGGATAAAGTTTCACACTAAACCACTGGGGAAGATAATCTCCAATAATAAATTCAACAATTAACCTCAAATTCTTCAGCACTTTGCCCTTCAATTCGTGTTTGGAAATCCAAATCCTGCAGAAACGAAGAGCTGTAGTTAACCAACGGCTGTGACTGACAGGTCCAATCTCCAAGAGAGCCAATGACTGAGGCACTTCTCCTGATCTTATTGCTTGGGCAATATGGTAAGCATAGGATTGATCTGTGCTGAGATCTTTGATGACTCCTTCAGACAACGCCGGAAGGGGAGGGCCAACTTCGACCTTTGGAAAGGTTGTATTTATTTCTAGTTGTGTTGCTTCATCCAGCATGATGCCAAGGGGACCTGACCACTTGTTGTTGCTCTTTGTAGGACCATCAAGTTCCTGGATGAGATGACGAAGAGGTAGCTCGCCTGTATGTAAATCACATACAATCCAAACAAGTCTTCTTCCTAGTTTTTTCTCTAAATGCGTCATTACACCCCCCTGCCATCCGGTGTTCACTGCAGTTGAATCTCCACCAACAGCCTGCAGTGAACTGCCAAGTCCTCTCTCCTGAACCCAACATAAAATATGATCAGCAATGACCTCTGCATGTTTCATCCCTTCTACTTCAGTTTCGGGAGCAAAGTGAAAAAAAAACCGACCACCAGGCTCAGAACAGACAGAGTAGTGTTCTTCTTTGATGAGACCTGGAAACTTTCTGTTCACTCCCTCTACTTCTAGCAAAACTTTTGTGTCATCTATTCTTCCATCAAACAAAAGACAGGAGAGCCCTCCCTCGCTTAAATCTTTTTCATGCTGATCAGATATTTCCTTCATTATTTTTTCTTGTGCTCTTCTAATTTTATTATGATCTATCACCAAAGATACATCCTCTCGGCTGATGAGGCCTGCATCTATCCAAGCGGCAGTTGCAATTTCTGCAGCCTCACGAAGTCCAGCATGGTGGCGAATACTAGCTAAAGCAATGTTTGAAATATTTCTTGTGTTGTATTTCATTTTCTTTGGTAAAGGTTCAGATGGCTCTTTGGAACTATCATCTGATGTTGCTTCCTATTCATCAGGAGAACTATCAAAGAAGTGATAAACATCTTGACACAGCTCTTCCTCTCTTTGGATGGCTTCTTCACTCTTCATTTTCTTCTTTTGTTCCCTCTCTCGGATTTGTTCTCTCTTCTTGGCATTAGCAATCTGCTTCTTTGTTTCTGAATAATCTATTGAACCCATTTGCATACTTCCTTGGCCTTCTGCCTTTGTCCTCTGTGCCTTTATAAATTCAAGCTCTAAAACAGGGATCTTCTTTTCACGAGGACAACCACAATCAATGTGGGAATTATTTTCTCTCTTACCTGAGTGAGAACAGTTGGATTCAGAACATAATTGTATGGAGCACTTGCAGGTCAAAATGTCAAACAGAGTATCAAGTGTGTGCAGAAATTCATTTTCCTGGCCAAGTTTCCTTTACCAAGTGATGTTTCAACTGCTTTGTGCCATAATTTCGTTAGTTTTAGCTC
Source organism: Homarus gammarus (assembly GCA_958450375.1). Taxonomy (NCBI): domain Eukaryota; kingdom Metazoa; phylum Arthropoda; class Malacostraca; order Decapoda; family Nephropidae; genus Homarus; species Homarus gammarus. Next base: position 95,416 of record CAUDMG010003841.1, read on the forward strand.
AATAGTTCGACACTGATTAATCACAGGTGGTTTGAATAGTGCATTAGCTTTTGTCCATTGATGCAGAAGAGGGACTATCATGTCATTTATGAGTTCTTTATCTGTATAGTTCCTTCTGTCCTTTGCATTTTTTTCTCGAAGGAGTATCCCTAATCTTAGCATGTCTCTCACTGTTGGAAGTTCTGATACAGGAAGCTCCTTACCTTTACCAACTAGCAGGCTCAAGTGGGTTGACAACTGACCTCTTGTCTTCAATTTTGACATCTTCACACTATCTGACAAATAGAAAAATATTTCAATGTTTCATAATTCAATTGTTGTTTCAAAAAATATCAATTTGTTTATCAAAAATGCTGTAACAGAAATAACATAATAATTTCTTAGAACATAATGTTTTATACAATGATATAAGTAACTGCGACAATCAATATGCCCTACTTACAATAATTAAAATGTAGAATTCGTCTGGTAGAGTAGGTGCAAGTGCAATGAGAGCAAACCACCGTCTATGATATCTAGAAGGAGAGTGAGCCGGGCGCCTTATCCTCACGCTTGGTACAAGTCAAAACAAGAATTAAACTGTCCCACACGGAGAGCCTGTTCATGTTCATGTTCTGACATGCATATTGTACACAAGCTATAGAACCATAAAATACTCCATAATCCATATGCTTACATGAGATTAGTTAATATCAAGTGAATAATTCTAATCAAGTCTCATTAATTTGTTGAAATACTGATATTTGAAACTTTAAGGTATAATTGATGTAGGTGAGGGTTATTTCAATTCATTTTTGTTTGCTAATCTCAAGTTTAGACATAAAGAGGCACAATATTTTGACTACCAAATTTGATTTTTAACATGTTGACAAAATTGACACACCCTAGTACCCATACCGGAACACTAAGCAGGTATACTTTGTGATAAACCTTTAAAGCATACTCTTGAACACTATATTATTGAATGTGACACTGTCAAAGACTTCAGGTCACCTGGCTTATTGTATCATGAACTATGTAATTACTACATTGAATCAGAAGTGCTTGAGGACATTCTTGCTGTTTATCCAAAATTTGCTGGCCCACACTGATTAGTCCCCAAATAGAAAATGTCTTCTACTGCATATGAACCTCTGTCCTGCGTGGCAGTGAACAGTGATATCACCCACATGACTCTGACCAATGTATACTGTTAATGAATGTGATCTATTTCTTTGTGTATGAACCTCTGTCCTGCATGGCAGTGAGAAGTGATAGCACCCTCAGTGTCAAGAAGTGACTGAATTACTCAGAATAGGCAACCTGTACTCCAAGCTTTGCCAATAAATGTTTTAACCGTAAATTAAGAGCATGGGGGAAGTGCAGCAGCTAGAAAAGGTGGAAGTACGAAGAGTTGCAGGAGAGAGAACTCTACCTTCAACTGAGAACGTGTGGAAGAAGAGGATGGAACAGAGTGACACGCTGAAGGTAACAGGAAATGGTACAGGGGCTGCACTGAAAGTTGTTCCAGAAGATAAGGTAATTGACAAGTTTGGTGATGCTTATGGTGTAGTAGTTCAACTCGGGCAAGAAATTAGGATGCTTAGAAAAAAAGGTAGAGGACAACCAGAAGGTAATTGTTCACTTCTGTGAACATAGAAATGTGGATGTTGAACTAAAAGGAAAGAAGGTTGAAAATAATAGTGACAAATTCTGTCAAACCATCCTTGCTATGGGGTACCGGAAATGTGGACATTAGGGAAGATATAACCCGCAAGTGGGGTGACATCCCCCAAGTATTACATGATAAGGTATTAACTCGAGTGAAAGAAGTAATGGAACAGTTTGTGAAAGAGAGAATAAGTTTAGTTTCTGTTGTTAATAGGGAAAATGGAGGACACCAGTTTAAGTATACTTTCATGAAATGTTAATAGCTTACGTCCTAGGACCACAGATGTGCAATTGTGCATGCTTATGGGCACGGAGGATGGTAATTTGATGAATTTACGTGATTATCAATGTTTCTGTTTACCAGCTAATAATAGAAATAATACAAGAGGTCTGTTATCTTATGTTCGGAAAAAAATAATGTACCGGTTGAATTGGTAATAGCTGATAAGCAGAATGGGGTTGAAAGTTTATACGTTAAAATCTACGTCCAAGGGAGGTCTATATGTATTGTTAACATCTATGTACATCCTCTGTGAAGACAGTTGACGCATGAGGTGGTTATTGAGGTTATTGAGTCACTATTTTATCTGTTAGTTTTTCAATGTGGCAGGAAGCAGTACCGGAATAACCGTCATGTGGATTCTTAGGCTAAGGCATACACCCAGGTAGGACACACGTCTTACTTGCTTCTAGGACACATGTCCTGTTTCTTTGAGAGGTGTTCCTCAGATATTATTGCATTACACCATTCCCCAAGATGCGACCCACAACAGCTGTCTTACAACCAGGTTCCTACTCACTGCTAGGTGAACAGAGGCAACGGGTGTAAAGAGAGACCTACCTAGTTTCTCGCCCTGCTCGGGGATCAAACCCGAGATCATTCGGTTGTGAGCCAACTGCGCTACCAGTTTGCTACAGCAGGGGTTCTCAACCAGGGGGGAATTCCCCCCAGGGGGGGAATTCAGGTTTTCAGGGGGGGGGGGGGGGGAAACTGATTCGGGAGCAAGAGATATGTTCGATGAAAAATCAATCACAGAATTTTGGCCCTTGATGTGCGATTCCTACCCAAAAGTGGCAGAAAGAGCTATCCGCGCATTGCTTCCGTTTGTGTCGACATATCTTTGTGAGTCAGGGCTTTTCAACTCTGTTGCAAATTAAAACGAAGCTGTAACGGGCCGAGTTTTCTCTTTTCAATAATTTACCATCCAGCTATTCTTTTCTGTTAGTATTCTATTTATTCATATACGTATATGTTCTGTGTAGTACTCTTTCCAATGAGTACCCTGTTTTATATACTTATCCTTCTTCAATTCTTTACATATATATATATATATATATATATATATATATATATATATATATATATATATATATATATATATATATATATATATTTCATGTAAATCCACAATGAAAACGTGGATAAGATAAATCTTGATAAAATCTACGTATGTGATGGTGTTGGTGTGTGGATTAGTGGATGTCATCATTATGACCTGACCTCATGTTTTTAAGGTCACCCTGTATATTTAAGCCTCTCTCTGTCTATGTAATCCAGTTGCCTCTGAAGATGTCTTGAATAAAGACGAAAGCTAAGGTACTCCGTTGTTTCCATTCTCCCGTGTGATTTTATCAAGATATATATATATATATATATATATATATATATATATATATATATATATATATATATATATATATATATATATATATTCTTATATAAGTAACTCTTATGCTTCTCTACTTATGTTTTCCAAGTCAATGTTCTTTCTTTTCATTTCTTTTCATATATATTGTATTCTCAGTTTCAATGTTCTTACCTTTCTGAAGTATACTTTGTTTTGTGTCTATTCTTATACATGGGTTAGTCTGGGGAACCATGTTATTCTTTGTACAACACTTCTTATACTTACAAAGGGTAGCTGCCACCACCCAGACTTTTCATTATATACCATAACTCATGGAAAGTTTTGGGTAGTGTGGTAGATGTCTAGGCACGTGAGTAAGTATTATTTTCTGGGATCCAATGTTTAGAAGGAGTAGAGTGGTGATACTCGTAGTTTACTAAGTCAATATTAATTAACACAGTGAGTGGAGAAGATGCATCTTAGGTTCACTCAGACAAAACAGAACCACAATTAACTTATTACGTAATCAAACACTTCAAGAACTTATTACCTCATTAAATACCTCCAAATACTTATTACTTCATTAGACAATTGTTGTATTATTCCTCTGACAAAGGAGATTCAGTAATTATACACAAGATATTGTATGTATATTATGTATGCTGGATTATATATCATGTATGTATATTATGTATGTGCTCCATTTATGTATTATTTATTCAGCCTAGCTAGCAGCGTGTGGCAATGTTATTACCATATCCCACACGCTTAATTAATGTGCCTGGCGACGTATGGAAGCTGCTAATGTATCACTTGCCATACGTCGCCTATAGCAGTTGACCGGGAGCCTAGTCAAGAGAGAGTGCTGCTCTCCTTTGTGTACATACTCTTATCCAGTAAACCGAACCTACAAAACTATACAGGTGTTTGTGTTCTCTCCTGTATATAGAACTTATTATTCAGAACCTAACAGATATCACTGGACCCTCAGGTCTTACTTTTACAAGTAACAAATTACATCTTCAATTCTTGGTTACAACATTTAACAATCAATATATTATTCCATTGTTACTGCAAGTGGATAATATGACACACTTGACATTATCCCAAATCAAATTATAACCTCACGTTCTATCGTCATGAACATGATACTTTTCCTTCAGTTCATGTACTCAACTCACATAACATATTTCCTGGTAATATCAACATTTATGGTTTCACTGCTTAACCTGGGATTTCCATCTGTTAGTTAATCCCTCAATCAAGATACGATAATACTTAGGCCCGTGTAACTGTGAGGGGTGCCTCAGGGCATATATCCCAAGTGTCTCCATAGCAAATGAAGATCGCTGTCAGGGGGTCGGTTGTAGACAGACACACGTCAAGGGAGCTGTCGCCTAAGTTGCAGGAAAAGGACTTCCCAGTTTAATCCTGTCGAATTAACGGCATCGTCCAACTCGGCTACCGACTCACGGTAGCCGATGAGTATTCAGCTCAACACACTGGCCTGGAGATAGGTTGAGGAAGAGCCACGAATGCGTCAGTAACACTGGGCTGCATTTGAAAAAAAAAAATCATGAGGTGCGGGGTTTCTTAGCTGATTCTTTATGTATTTTGCGTGCTGATTCCAAAAATGCCATTCATTTTGCCCAATCAGGTCAGATTTTTATGCTTTAGGAATTAGGAAAAAATCGAAATTCTTAAATATGATGTCAAAATTTTTATGCAAAATATATCATAAGAAATGTAACCACAACACATAGGACCAAAATATGTCAACTACATAGATGCCTTTACAGTTAGACATGCATAAATGGCTGTCGCAGAGAGTTTCTTTGGTGGTTGGTGTCTGGGGCGTCCCGTTTCAGACACCAACAGTAGTCGGCGAGCATGTTGATATCCCAGCGACCCTGGTACCGCTCCTCCATTACACGGATATCTTGATGGAAGCGTTCTCCTTGTTCCTCACTCACATCACCACAGTTCTCTGGAAAGTTGTCCAAGTGGGAGCTGAGGAAGTGCATCTTGATGGACATGCGTGCACCAAGAACTTTGTAGCTCAGAAGTAGGTCCTCAACAACTCGTTCATACTCTGGACTTCTGTAGTTGCCAAGAAAATTGGAGACAATAGACTTAAAGGCATGCCAGGCTTTCTTCTCATTTACATCCATGCTGCAATCAAACTTGGGATCTTTGAAAAGCTCTCTGATCTGAGGGCCATCAAAAATTCCTGCATTCAGCTTTGCCTCACTGACTTTTGGAAATTTTTCTTTCAGAAAATTGAAAGCCTGGCGTTTTTTGTCCAGTGCCTTTACAAAGTTTTTGAACAGACCGAGCTTGATGTGCAGTGGCGGAAGAAGAATGTTCTGCGGATTCACCAGAGCATGGGCATTGGGCAATAACATTGTGAGAACCTGGAGTAAGTCCACTTCTTACAGGCCAGTCAGGTTGCATGTAGTGCTGCTTGTCTGCTCGACTATCCCACAGACAGAGGAAACATGCCATGTACCACCAGATGAAAAAGAAATTTAATTGTGAAAAAATATATGTAAAAAAACACGGACATATACTCTTTTCCTTTGCGTCACGGCGGACATTTAAATGGCCGGCGAGCACGTGGGTGTATTTAAATGCATCGTAAGGGCATTAAAACTGACCAAAATCTTTTCTGTGAGGCTTGCCAATGTCTCGGATGATTTTTTTAATGAACGAATATGAGGACCCCATTTTGAGCGAAAAATGCCAATATTTTACCTGAATCTCCGCTTAAAATGCTATAGCACAAAATTCTGACCTGATTGAGCAAAATGGATAGCATTTTTGAGATCAGCATGCAAAATACACCAAGAAAAGCTTAATAATACACAAACCTCAAAACCTATGCAGGGCAGTGTTTGTAATTAACTTCAACTATACAAAACATACGTCTGGCAACGGTCCAGCCGATATCTAAATCTCTACGTTACTCGACATAATTGGCAAAGAAGTTACTATGTTAAAACATGAACACTGATATTCACAAAATTGACGAAGTTAGACTGAATTAATAGGCGGCGGGGAACACACGTGAACATACCTGGAGATACGTTGAGGAAGAGTCACGAATGCGTGATCCTCCCTCGTGTAGAGGTATATACGTGCACCCGCGGGGCAGCTTGAGCCTCCATATTCATGCCAGAAAGGTCGATCTTACCAACAACATACCTTCTCTACCATTTTGGATCACCGTATACTTAATTATGAACTCAGGTGTTCCTGATCAGGGTAATTTCCTATGTCTATTCATATAATCTAATCAGAGGTTGAGCTTGCCAGGAAAAGGTGGAATATACACGTTGATAACATCAATTCTGCGAGCTCAGGCCTGAGGTGAACAAGGACCTATTCATAGGGAGACGTTAGATCTTGGAGATTATACCGGTTGACAGAATAATTCAGGAAATTAATGACTTTCTTAAATAGACAGCTGACACTAACTAAACTACAAACATCAGATTCTCTGATGTCGGGGCGACAAAATAACATAACTTCAGTAGCGATCAGAAACTCATGGGTATTCTTAGGGAACGAAACCCATGGGTATCGATTGTCTTGGCAGACTCAACACTCACTTACTTGACACGTCTTATTAACAATAAAGACAGTTGAAGCGTTCAACACCACTCACAATGGATCTTGAATGTTTCAACGGTAAACAGACATATCTAAGCTGACTCAAAACCAGGGTGTTCTCTCTCACATTCAAATTCAGTCTATAGAGAGGTTGGTTTCAGTAAGTCAGAGAAAATGGGATAACGGAGGACTGAGGCGTCTTGAAGTGATGAGAAAACGGACTCCTCAGATGGAGTACTCAAAATAAAAGCAGAGGTACATGTTTTGTGGGCTATTGAGCGTAATATGAATCATTTGATTTTGGCGTTAACTGACGTGTACGACCGTGGTCGTTACAAAGCAACGTAGTAGATTAGAGGTAGAAAATGACCTGCGTTGTGCCCTTTCAAGCACTCCTTCGCGTATCCCAGAATTGGCGTAGAAAAAACAATCACAGGTTCCTCATTGACTGTAATCTTTATCTGAATAAAATTAATTACAAATTTACAATATCCTGGTATTCTATTGAACTTTTTGTTTATTGCATTATGCTTCAGTTTGGTCTGTTAAGTAATTCATTATAAATATAAAAAAAACTATTTTACTTTTATTCAAGTTTTATAAATCCATCAACATTTTCAATTGGCATTTAATTTGTAAAACTCCACTATAAAAATAATCCATGTAAAATTGTAAACGTATATGTACTAATATGGAAAAAATAAAGGATTTTCAGTATTATATGCATATTATTTGGAATGCACTTTTTGAGGCAGTCAATCTTGGAAAGGAGGGGGGAATGACATTCTGACATATGGTGAAAGGGGTGCATGGGGCAAACAAGGTTGAGAACCACTGTGCTACAGTAAGTTGTCTCTAATCCTCGTTTTTTCATCATTCTTTTCTTTCGGCGTTTCTCACATTCTCCACACAATAAAAATCCTCAGAATATATTCACCAGATCCCATTTATCTAACGTAGCATTTGTAAATCCATTTCCCTCCACTTCCTCTCTACACAAGCTCTCTCTTTCTTCTGAACCACCTCTCCTTTCTTCCATTTACCGCTTTCCCCCTTCCTCTGTGTTCCAACTGGCTCTCACCTCCAGAACTTCCAAAATCATTTTCTTCGGCTTCCTGTTACCACTGACTGCCCGCCCTTTCCCTCCCACCACCTAATCTCTATCACCACACACCTCTTTCAACACACACGATCCTTCCCTCCCTATCAATCATTCTTCCTTTCTTCTCTCACAAAACTCACTCCCATAAATTTCTCCCTTTCTAAAATAAAGTCTCTGACCTAACACTACTATCTCTCTCCCTGCCATGTCTCACACACTTCTTCTCTTCCAGTGAACACAATTCTTGCCCTCCTGTACTGTTACTCTCCCCAACCTTTGTTCTCCCCTCCTCAATGGTATCTGTCCGTTTCCTATCCTCTCAGCTAGTCCGATACTCCTGCCAAACCCTGACGAAAGACGATGTATGTTGGTTAGTTTTTCTGTTAAAACCTCCTTGTTTTGTTTTGTTTTCCCAAGTCATCAGTTATTAAGAAATCATTACTTGCTCTAATATACACACCGGATATTCAACATACTGTGCTCCTTGTATTTTTTATATATATCCCTTACGAACGGAACACAGTATTTCATGTACATTTAGAGAAAGGATCTCAAAGATTCATACATCCTAAGAATATGAAATTAAAAGTTTTTTATACTCGCTGAAAACGGAACACAGTCAAAACTTTATACAATGAGAAGATGGAACACAGCTTTCTAAATATATAAATAATATGTCCATTTTAATGAACTAGAAGAGAGCGCTTCACATATCATTAGAAAATGGTACACAGTGCTTAACATAATCATAGTACAGTATATTGAAACATAGCTTAATATATCCTTATAATACGAGATAGAGGGCATCATATATCTTATAAATCGGAATATCGTGCTTCATTTATATTTTTATTAAACTGAAAACAAGCCTCATATAGTCTTATACAGCAGAGAACGCAGTACAGTATTAGGTATATCTTCACACAGTCGAGTACAGTGTTTTACATACCTTCACATTCTGGAACACAGTGCTTCATATATTACAATCTTAACCAAGAATCGTGTCTGCCTTGCACACTCCAACCATTTTTCCTCAGAAATGCATCATCAAGGAGGTTCAACTGCCGTGAACGAGCATATTATCATAAATTAGCTGAGACACACCAGGAGGAGGCTTGTGGGTGTGCCTGAGAGAGTCTCATTATTTTCTTACATCCAAAAAATGGCCTCATTACGACGCTTGGAGAGCTCCTCATTTTTCATAGTCAGGTTTTTTATTGAAGGAAGGGAGGGACAAGGAGGGGTGACACGAGCTCGGAGATGATCCAGTATTCACGCAGACATTCAACGTCTTTATATTATATTATATTATATTATATTATATTATATTATATTATATTATATTATGCTTCCCTTTATAACAAAACCTTAAGACTCCCATCTAGTTTACCAGAAGCACATTCATCCCTATAAACCCGTGTGACGTGATGTTCTCCTATCATGCACCTGCACTGCTGTGAGGGTACTAGGAGGGAAAGTGAAGAGGAAGAAGGAGTGGTGAGGGTGAGAGTAGAAATGAAAGACTGAAGGGAGGGACTGAGAGTAAGAGTACGAGAAGAGAATGATGCAAGGGTACAGGAGGAGGAGGATAACGAGTAGGAAGTAATGTGAGAAGGTCTTAACATCACTCTCTGGTATCTGTCACAACGACCTATACTGTATACACCCCCGTCACCGAAGGCTGTAAACATGCACCCGTAAAAAAAATGATATATGTACACTTCTTATTGACTATAGAAGTGTAATAATAAGAACATAGAATAAGCGACATTGAAAGAAATACAGTATAAGAAACACCCGATTATTATAAATATAGATCTAAACATTGTATGTCCTAATGTGGATGAAGGAGAAAGTATATGTCTCAGTATATCTCAGTCTCGGGTCTTTTATACCCCAGTCCCTTTAATCTCGTCGCGGAAGACAATTTGGCGGAAACTAAGACTTATCTGGTAAGGTGTTGGAGCTTTAACCTGTAAATTCACCAGTATAATGTACACAGTCGGTGTTTGGCCCGAGATCCTCCTCCTAGTTACAGTAGATCACTTCTGTAATCCTTAACAAATGGTTTAGATCCGCCTCCCAGTTCCTGGAGATTCACTTGTCTAATCCTCAGTATGCCGTCCCAGGTTGTCAATGTGTCTTGTTGCAGAGCGAGAGGAGGGAGAGAACCAAAGAAGAGGAGAACCTCTCTCTCTCTCTCTCTTTCTCCATACACTAAGAGTGACAGTGGATGAAATTTCTCTCTAGTTCTCATTTATATTCTGTTCATTTCCTCTTCTTTCATATAGTTTCCTCCTAATTACGTTTCTTCTTTCTCTCTTCTTTATTTTGCCCCTCTCGTTTTGTTTTCGTTCCTATACTTCTTTTTAATATATAAAATTTCCTTCGTTCTTATTTCCTCCATTCCTGCTTCCCTGGTTCGCTTCCCTTATGTCTTGTTCCTTCTTTTCCCCTCCGTCGTTCTTTCTAACACTCTGTCTCTCCTTTCCTATTTTCTCTATTTTCTACTTCTCTCCTTCACCCTCTTCCTTTACACTTTCACCTAACCAAAGCCACACTCTTCCCCTCTATGTTGTATCTGCCAAAAAATTCTCTCCCCCCTTTCCTTTCTCCCTGCTCCTTTCTTTTTCCCTGCCCTCTTCCCTTCTCCCTGCCCCTTCCCGTCTCTTCTCCCTTCCCCTTTCCATTCTTCATACCCCCTTCCTTTCTCGCTACCCCTTACCCTTCTCGTTACACCCTTCTCTTCTCCCTGCCCCCTGACCTTCCTGTTTCCTTTTCTTCTCCCTGCTTTCTGCAACTATCTTTTCTTCTTTCCCACAACATCCCTCTTCCATTCGTTTCCTACTCCTTATCCCTTTTCTTATCCACACACCCTTTACTTCCTTCCCAACTTCATATTATCTACCATTCGTCTTCCTTTCGCCTTTTCTCTGTACTTAGTCATCCCTTCATCCAACCATCACTTCTTCTTTTCTCTTTTTCTTCCTCTTCCCTTCTCTCCCTTTCTTTTTCACCTAATGTTTTTACTTCCTTTACTCCTTACCCCACCCATTCGGTCCTCATCCTTTTCACACTCCCTTCCCTTGACCATCTTCGTTCGCTCTTTGTTCCCTGTTATTCTACCTCTTTATTACGCCTCCGTTTATTGCATCTCCCAATTAGGGTGTCATACGGAGGCGAATTTTTTTTTTTGAGTTTGAAAAATCGGCCCATGGTATTAATGATGTAGTTCTATGTGCAGAATCATGTGATATCTTCAGATTTGAAAAGTTTTTATTTTTTGCTAGGTAAATTTTAACTTGAAATCTTATGAAAATTTAGTATTCCCACCCTTTTACCAACACCACTAAATAGCTTATTTAAAGTAAAGTAAATGTATCAGGTTAATTTATTAGGATGAAAATGATCCAGAATAGTGAAACGAATGATCTTGACACATTTATTAAATTTAATATTCCTTTTGAAAACAAAATCATCAAATACAAAAACCGGTTTTACTACTACGACCCGGTGTTGCTGCACACCATAGAGAACATGTCTTTCTTGCTTCTGTTTCTACTCATCACCTCCCTGCTGACCACCTGAGCTCGGATGTAGCCTTCCCTCCTCTCCTGGCTGTACACGTGACTGCTGGCCTCGCTCACTTGCTGTACACAACGCTCTATACTCTGGGTGTGCGAGGGCCAGGCAGGGACATGCATGGGGTTGTCCAGGAAAGCTCTGACTTGAACATTGGTGAGGCTGCAGGTAAGAGGGGGCTCACTGCCAGCCTGGATGTTATCCAGATCTATGAGATCAGTGAGGGTCTTGGCACCTAGATTGACTTCAGGAGTCTTCCTGACCCTGAAGGAATCGTCACCAACTGATTCGTCATGCCCAAATCCTCTCATAAGTCTCATATCCAAGATCTTTTTGACTGCCACTCTTCTCTCCTCCTCATCCTTACTGCAGAGCATTGTCTGCAGAACTGCCTCGGGATGAGCATACCAGGAAGATCTCCTCACAGTCTGCTCCACAATCTGAACAACCTTCCTTGGCTGACTCCTCAGGAGCTCAAGCTGGAAGAGAACATGCCTCGGACCTTCGGAGAAAGATGACTTGACCTTGGTGTTGAACCAATTTGGCAAGTAGACACTCACGATGAATTGGACAATAAGTTTCAGGTTGTGAAGCTGGTTCCCTTTCAGTTTATGATGAGCGACCCAAATTCTGCAGAACCTGAGAGCCGTTGTGAGCCACCTAGAATGTTAGACTGGACGTATCTGCAGGTAAGCAAGTCTATCAGGCATGACCCCAGTTTTGATGGCACTGCAAATCATGTAACCATAGTACTGGCCAGTACTCAGGTCCTCAATGACAGTATGTGCATGCTCAACGAGTGGAGGGCCAACTGTGATTTTTTCAAAGCTGGATTTATTTCTAACTCAGTGGCAGAGTCCAGCATCTTGCCAAGAGGACCAGACCATCTGTTGTTTGAAAGAGTCTTGCCATCCAGCTCCTGGATCAGATGACTGAGTGGCAACTCTTTGGTGTAGAGGTCACAAACAATCCAGACCAGCTTCCTCCCAATCTTCCGCTCTATCCACTGTATGACCCCCCCATGCCACCCTGTGTTCGCGTTGGTGCTGTCCCCTCCAATGGCCTGCAGGGTCTGGTCTACGTTCCTCTCTCTGAGCCAGTTCACAATGTTATCTGCCACTATCTCAGCTGGTTTCCTGATGTCATCTTTCTCTGGAGTGAAATGCCACAAATACTTTCCTCCAGGTTCACTGCAGCAGGAGTAGTGTTCCTCCTTCACCATGGCAGGGAACAACTTGTCAGAATCTCCAACTTTCATGAACACTTTAGTGTCATCCCTTCTCCCATCAAAGAACAAACAATTGATTCCATTTTCTCTTATCCCCTTATCAAACTCCTCTTCTAGGTTACTGACAAGTTTCTCCTGAGCTCTCCTTACTTTGTTATGATCTATCACCAGGTGAACATCATCAGGTGTTATCAAACCACCGTCAATCCAGGCAGCTGTTGCTATCTCTGCAGTTTCTCTGAGACCAGTGTGGTGTCGCATGCTGGCCAGAGCTATGCTCGGGATATCTTTCCTGTTTCGAATCTTATGCCTGGAAGGTTTGGGATCATTATTTTCTGGGTTAAGGACAAAGTCACCATTCTCCTGGTTAGCACTCGGATCAGCCGTGGGGAAGTCATTAAACTCTGAATCAGCTTGACTCCAATCATCGGCCTTTTTTGCCTCACCCTGGGCCTTCTCAAGTCTCTTTTCCTCGGCAACTCTTCTCCTCTTCTGTCTCTCTGTGGCAGCCTCCTGTCTCTTGGACTCCGGAATATCTTGGCTAGAAATCATGAGAGCCCCTATACTGCCAGTCTTCTCTCTCTGTGCTTTGACAAATGCCAGTTCGATCACAGGAATCTTCAGTTCACGCTTGCAAATACAGGAGATGTGGGCCTCGGATTTACAGTCACGATCGCATCCAAACCCAGGACAGAGAACAATTGGGCACTTGCAAGTAATTATGTCAAATAACTGGTCCAGTTGCTTGGCAAAGCTGTCCTTAACTGCAAGTTTTCCTCTCCCAAGAGAGATATCTCTTGCCTTTTCCCAACTGGCTAGCAGTCTCTCACTAATCTTCTTCTGACTTGTTATGACTGGAGGGTTGAACTGAGCGTTAGCCAGAGTGTACTGTGCCAAGACAGCTTTGGTCATATCACTGGCAATGTCTTTGTTTGTGTAAGTTCTTTGGTTCTTTTCACTGATTTGCCTGATTAAAACACCGTATCTCAAAGCATCTCTCAATGTAGGCAACTCCGACTTCAGGAGCTCTCTCCCAGACCCAAGATAGTGACTGAGATGGCTGGATTTTTGGTTCCTCGTCCTGACACAAGCAGCCATCGCAAATATTATCAACTTACAAATGCATCAGAATCTGAAACAGAAAAAAATATTGTTAGTTGGGTTGTTAAAGAATGAAGTCAGAAAGCAATGTTCACTATTTAATTGTAATGCACTAATGCAACTGTACGTTAGATTTTCGATAAATTTCACGCTAAAATTTACCTAGCAAAACGTTGCAAAATATTGAAACTGAAATTATTTTCTGTTTATATACACTAAAATCTACCAAAAAAGTGATGGGCCATTAGTTTTAGCTGATCTTCCCTCCTATGACACACCCTATCTCCCCATGGTCTTTCTCTCTCTTAACATCTCATATTTTCTCCCTTACCCGTTCTTGTCTCACCTCTCCTCTCTTCCCATACCATTCATTCTCTTACCTCTATCTCCTCCTTTCTCTCTCTCCTCATGTTTCTCTCTTCACCCCCTCTCTCTCTCTCTCTCTCTCTCTCTCTCTCTCTCTCTCTCTCTCTCCAAATATTTTCTTCTATCTCCTCTTTCTCACTCATAACTCTCTCCCACCATACCGCTTCCCTTCCCTTCCCTCTCTATCCTCTATCTTTCCATTCATTCCTTTTTTCCTTCACACTTATCCATTCCCTTTCTCTCTTTCCTTCCATCTTTTCCTTCCTTCCCTCTTCCCCTTTCACTCAGCCCTTCCCTTCTTCTCCTCCCTCACAACATGCCCTCCATATCCTACCTCATACTCTTCCCTCCCTATCCTCCCTGCCAACCTAAACTCTTTGTCCCTGTCACCCAACGTTAAAAATAGTTCCTCCAGGGATGTCACATACCGGCAGGTAATGTGTTCTGAAAGGTCTCTGTGTCAACACCCTGGCGATCGTGTCACTATAGCAGATAAAGGTGGTGGATCATAACACAACAGAAGGTGGATGTGGTGGATCATAACACAGTAGGGGGTGGAGATGGTGGATCATAACACAACAGAAGGTGGAGGTGGTGGATCATAACACAGCAGGGGGGTGGAGGTGGTGAATCATAAAACAGAAGAAGGTGGAGATGGTGGATCAAAACACAGCAGAAGGTGGAGGTGGTGGGTCATAACAGAGCAAGCGGTAAAGGTGGTGGGTCTTAACAGAGAAGGCGGTAGAGGTGGTGGGTCAAAACACAGCAGGAGGTGGTGGGTCATAACACAACGGGAGGTCCAGAACGGGAGGTCGAGGTGGTGGATCATAACACAATCAGGAGATGGAGGTGGTGGGTCATATCACAGCATTAGGTGGAGGTGGTGGGTCATATCACAGCATTAGGTGGAGGTGGTGGGTCATAGCACACCAGGAGATGGAGGTGGTGGGTCAGAACACAGCGGGAGGTGGAGGTGGTGAGTCATAACACAGCAGTAGGTGGAGGTGGTGGGTCAGAACACAGCAGGAGGTGGAGGTGGTGAGTCATAACACAGCAGTAGGTGGAGGTGGTGGGTCATAGCACACCAGGAGATGGAGGTGGTGGGTCATAACACAGGATTAGGTGGAGGTGGTGGGTCATAGCACACCAAGAGATGGAGGTGGTGGGTAAGAATACAGCAGGAGGTGGAGGTGGTGAGTCATAACACAGCAGTAGGTGGTGGTGGTGGGTCATAACACAGAAGGAGATGGAGGTGGTGGGTCATAAGGCAGCAGGATATGGAGGTAGTGGGTCATAACACAGCAGGAGATAGAAGTGGTGGGTCAGAACACAGCAGTAGGTGGTGGGTCATAACACAACGGGAGGTCGAGGTGGTGGGGTCATACAACAGCAGGAGGTGGAGGTAGTGGGTCATAGCACACCAGGAGATGGAGGTGGTGGGTCAGAACACAACAGGAAGTGGTGGGTCATAACACAACGGGAGGTCGAGAACGGGAGGTCGAGGTGTTGGGGTCATACAACAGCAGGAGGTGGAGGTAGTGGGTCATAGCACACCAGGAGATGGAGGTGGTGGGTCAGAACACAGCAAGAGGTGGTGGGTCATAACACAACGGGAGGTCGAGAACGGGAGTTCGAGGTGATGGGGTCATACAACAGCAGGAGGTGGAGGTGGTGGGTCATAGCACACCAGGAGATAGAGGTGGTGGGTCAGAACACAGCAGGAGGTGGTGGGTCATAACACAGCAGGCGATAGCGGTGGTGGGTCAAAATACATCAGGAGGTGGTAGGTCATAACACAACGGGAGGTCGAGAACGAGAAGTCGAGGTGTTCGGGTCATATAACAGCAGGAGGTGGAGGTAGTGGGTCATAACACAGCAGGAGGTGGAGGTGGTGGGTCATAAGACAGCAGGATATGGAGGAAGTGGGTCATAACACAGCAGGGGGTACAGGTGGTGGGTCATAACACAGCAGGAGGTTAAGGTGGTGCGTCAAAACACAGAAGGAGATGGAGGTGGTGGGTCATAAGGCAGCAGGATATGGAGGTAGTGGGTCATAACACAGCAGGAGGTACACGTGGAGGGTCATAACACAGCAGAAGGTGGAGGTGGTGGGTCATAATATAGTAGGCGGTTGAGATGGTGGGTCAAAACACAGCAGGAGGTGGAGGTGGTGGGTCAAAACACAGCAGGAGGTGGAGGTGGTGGGTCATAAGACAGCAGGAGATGGAGGTAGTGGGTCATAACACAGCAGGAGGTGGAGGTAGTGGGTCATAACACAGCAGGAGGTGGAGGTAGCGGGTCATAAGACAGCAGGAGGTGGAGGTGATGTGTCATAACGCAGCAGGAGGTGGAGGTGGTGGGTCATAATTTAGCAGGAGGTGAAGATGGTGGGTCAAAACACAGCAGGAGGTGGAAGTGATGGGTCAAAAAACAGCAGGTGATGGGTCAAAACACAGCAGGAGTTGGAGGTGGTGGGTCATAAAACAGCAGGAGGTGGATGTAGTGGGTCAAAACACAGCAGGAGGTGGAGGTGGTGTCTCATAACACAGCAGAAGGTGGAGGTGGTGGGTCATAACACAGCAGAAGGTGGAGGTGGTGGTTCATAACACAGCAGAAGGTGTAGGTGGTGGTCATAACACAAGAAAAGGTGGTGACTCATAACACAGGAGGAGGTGGAGTTGGTGAGTCATAACACAGCAGAAGGTGAAGGGTCAGAAAGCAGTAGGAGGTGAAGGTGGTGAGTCATAACACAGCAGGAGGTGGAGGTGGTGGGTCAAAACACAACAGGAGGTGGTAGGTCATAACACAGCAGGAGGTGGAGGTGGTGAGTCATAACACAGCAGAAGGTAGAGATGGTGAGTCATAGCACACCAGGAGGTGGAGGTGGTGGGTCATAACACAGCAGCAGGTGGAGGTGGAGGGTCATAACACAGCAAAAGGTAGAGGTGGTGGGTCATAACACAGCTGGAGGTGGAGGTGGTGGGTCATAGCACACCAGGAGGTGGAGGTGGTGGGTCATAACAACAGGAGGTGCAGGTGGTGGGTCATAATGCAACAGGAGATGGAGGTGGTGGGTCATAATGTAGCAGGAGGTGGAGGTGGTGGGTCATATTGCAACAGGAGGTGGAGGTAGTGGGTCATAACATAGCATCGGTAGAGGTGGTGGGTCATAACACAGCTGGAGATGGAGGTGGGGGTCAAAATACAGCAGGATGTGGAGGTTTTGGGTCATAATACAGCAGGCGGTGGAGGTGTTGGGTCATAATGCAGCAGGAGGTGGAGGTGGTGGGTCATAACATAGCAGGCGGTTGAGGTGGTGGGTCATAACACTGCAGGAGGTGGAGGTGGTGGGTCATAATGCAGCAGGAGGTGGTGGTGGTGGATCATAATGCAGCAGGAGGTGGATGTGGTGGGTCATATTGCAACAGGAGGAGGAGGTGGTGGGTCATAGCACAGCAGGAGGTGGAGATGGTGGTTCATAGCACAGCAGGAGGTTGGAGGTGGTGGGTCATAATGCAGCAGGCGGTGGAGGTGGTGGGTCATAATGCAGCAGGAGGTGGAGGTGGTGGGTCATAACATAGCAGGCGGTAGAGGTGGTGGGTCATAATGCAGCAGGAGGTGGAGGTGGAGGTGGTTGGTCATAATTCAACAGGACGTGGAGGTGGTGGTGTCATAATGCAGCAGGATGTGGAGGTGGTGGGTCATAACACAGCAGCAGGTAGAGGTGGTGGGTCATAATGCAGCAGGAGGTGGAGGTGGTTGGTCATAATTCAACAGGACGTGGAGGTGGTGGTGTCATAAAACCACAGGAGGTGCAGGTGGTGGGTCATAATGCATCAGGAGGTGGAGGTGGTGGGTCATAATGCAGCAGGAGGTGGAAGTGGTGGGTCATAATGCAACAAGAAGTGGTGCTGGTGGGTCAAAACACACCAGGAGTTGGAGGTGCTGGGTCATAATGTAGCAGGAGGTAGAAGTGGTGGGTCATAACACAGCAGGCAGTAGAGGTGGTGGGTCATAACACAACAGGAGATGGAGGTTTGGGTCAAAACACAGCAGGAGGTGGAGGTGGTGGGTCATAACACAGCAGGAGGTGGAGGTGGTGGGTCATAATACAGCACCCGGTGGAGGTGTTGGGTCATAACGCAGCAGGAAGTGGAGGGGGTGGGTCTTAACATAGCAGGCGGTTGAGGTGGTTGGTCATAACACTGCAGGAGGTGGAGGTGGTGGGTCATAATGCAGCAGGAGGTGGAGGTGGTGGGTCATAACACAACAGAAGGTGGTGAGTCATAACACAGGAGGAGGTGGATGTGGTGGTCATAACACAACAGAAGGTGGAGGGTCATAAATTAGTAGGAGGTGGAGGTGGTGAGTCATGACCCAGCAGGAGGTGGAGGTGGTGAGTCATAACACAACAGGAGGTGGAGGTGGTGAGTCATAACCCAGCAGGAGGTGGAGGTGGTGAGTCATAACACAGCAGGAGGTGGAGGTGGTGAGTCATAACACAGCAGGAGGTGGAGGTGGTGAGTCATAGCACAGCTGGAGGTGGAGATGGTGAGTCATAACACAGCTGGAGGTGGAGTTGGTGGGTCATAACGCAGCAGGCGGTGGATGTGGTGGGTCATAACGCAGCAGGAGGTAGAGGTGGTGGGTCATAACACAGCAGGCGGTGGAGGTGGTAGGTCATAATGCAGCAGGAGGTGGAGGTGGTGAGTCATAACACAGCAAGAGGTGGAGGTGGTGAGTCATAGCGCAGCTGGAGGTGGAGGTAATGGGTCATAAATCAGCAGGAAGTGGAGGTAGTGGGTCATAAAGCAACAAGAGGTAGAGGAGGTGGGTCATAAGACAGCCGGATGTGGAGGTGGTGGGTCAAAACACAGCTAGAGGTGGAGGTGGTGGGTCATAGGACAGCAAAAGGTAGAGGTGGTGGGTCATAACACAGCTGGAGGTGGAGGTGGTGGGTCAAAGCACACCAGAAGGTGATGAGTCATTACACAGTAGAAGGTGGAGGTGGTGAGTCATGACCCAGCAGGAGGTGGAGGTGGTGAGTCATAACACAGCAGGGGGGTGGAGGTGGTGAATCATAACACAGCTGGAGGTGGAGATGGTGAGTCATAACACAGCTGGAGGTGGAGTTGGTGGGTCATAACACAGCAGGAGGTGGAGGTGGTGAGTCATAACACAGCAGGAGGTGGAGGTGGTGAGTCATAACACAGCTGGAGGTGGAGATGGTGAGTCATAACACAGCTGGAGGAGGAGTTGGTGGGTCATAACACAGCAGGCGGTGGATGTGGTGGGTCATAATGCAGCAGGAGGTAGAGGTGGTGGGTCATAACACAGCAGGCGGTGGAGGTGGTAGGTCATAATGCAGCAGGAGGTGGAGGTGGTGGGTCATAACACAGCAGGAGGTGGAGGTGGTGAGTCATAACGCAGCTGGAGGTGGAGGTGGTGGGTCATAACACAGCAGGAGGTGGAGGTGGTGGGTCATAACACAGCAGGAGGTGGAGGTGGTGGGTCATAACACAGCTGAAGGTGAAGGTAGTGGGTCATAAATCAGCAGGAAGTGGAGGTAGTGGGTCATAAGACAGCAGGAGGTGGAGGTGGTGGGTCAAAAAGCAGCAGGAGGTGGAGGTGTTGGGTCATAAGACAGCAGAAAGTGGAGGTGGTGGATCATAATGCAGCAGGAGGTGGAGGTGGTGGATCACAACACAGCAGGAGATGGAAGTGGTGGGTCATAACACAGTAGGAGATAGAGGTGGTGGGTCATAAGTCATAACACAGCAGAAGGCCTTGGTGGTGGGTCATAACACAACAGGAGGTGGAGGTGGTGGGTCATAACACAGCAGGAGATGAAGGCAGTGGGTCATAAAACAGCAGGAGGTGGAGGTAGTGGGTCACAACGCTGCAGGAGGTGGAGGTGGTGGGTCATGTTACAGCTGGATGTGGATGTAGTGGGTTATAACACAGCCGGAGGTGGAGGTGGTGGGTCATAACGCAGCAGGAGGTGGAGGTGGTGGATCATAACACAGCAGCAGGTGGAGGTGGTGGGTCATAACATAGCAGGAGATGGAGGTGGTGGGTCATAACACACCAGGAGGTGGAAATGGTGGGTCATAACACAGCAGGAGGTGGAGGTGTTGGATCATAACACAGCAGCAAGTGGAGGTGGTGGGTCAAAACACAGCAGGAGATGGAGGTGGTGGGTCATAACACAGCAGCAGGTGGAGGTGGCGAGTCATAACACAGCAGTAGGTGGAGGTGGTGGGTCATAACACAGCAGCAGGTGGAGGTGATGATTCATAACACAGCAGCAGGTGGAGGTGGTGGGTCATAACACAGCAGCAGGTGGAGGTGATGATTCATAACACAGCAGCAGGTGAAGGTGGTGGGTCATAACACACCAGGAGGTGGAAGTGGTGGGTCATAACACAGAAGGAGGTCGAGGTGGTGGGTCATAACACAGCAGGAGATGGAGGTGGTGGGTCATAACACACTAGGAGGTGGAGGTGGTGATTCATAACACAGCAGCAGGTGGAGGTGGTGATTCATAATTCAGCAGCAGGTGGAGGTGGTGATTCATAACACAGCAGCAGGTGGAGGTGGTGATTCATAACACAGCAGCAGGTGGAGGTGGTGATTCATAACACAGCAGCAGGTGGAGGTGGCGATTCATAACACAGCAGCTGGTGGAGGTTTTGATTCATAACACAGCAGCAGGTGGAGTTGGTGATTCATAACACAGCAGCAGGTGGAGGTGGTGATTCATAACACAGCAGCAGGTCGAAGTGGTGGGTCATAACACAGCAGGAGATGGAGGTGGTGGGTCATGACACAGCAGCAGGTGGAGGTGGTGATTCATAACACAGCAGCAGGTGGAGGTGGTGAGTCGTAACACAGCAGCAGGTGGAGTTGGTGAGTCATAACACAGAAGGAGGTGGAGGTGGTGGGTCTTAGCACAGCTGGAGGTGGAGGTGGTGGGTCATAACACAGCAGGAGGTGGAGGTGGTGGGTCTTAGCACAGCAGGAGGTGGAGGTGGTGGGTCATAACACAGCAGGAGGTGGAGGTGGTGGGTCATAGCACAGCTGGAGGTGGAGGTAGACTGTAGCACACTACCTGTGTCTCCTTTATCTCTCTCCAGTAAGTCACCTTCATCCATCACTACAGTACTGTAGTGTGCCTCTTATTTCTCACCATTAAAGGTGTCGCTCATCTCTCACCATTAAAGGTCTCCTCATCTCTCACCAATAAGAGCCTCCTTGTCTCTCTAAAGTCTAAAGTCTAGACCCATATAATGGAGTGTAGTCTTCTGTGTCTGTCTTAATATAGCCACAGCGACAAAATGCCTTCTCATTTGTTGCCTAAATTTTAACTCTATCTCTCTCTCTGTCTCTCTCTCTATCTCTCTCTCACCACTCTTGCCAACAACATACACCACCGCCACAAGGTATATGTTCCCTCAAGCTAAAAATATCCGAACCTCCCATGAATTTCCCCGTGGCAGGATTTTTCGAAAGGTTTGTCGTGTCCTCCATGGGAAGCTACATCAAGAGATTCACTCAAAATCAAATGGAAATCGGAGTCATTCTGCATCAGAGGTCGACATTTGAATAATCTGGCGCTGTGCTTGGTTGCGTTCCTCTTAATTTGGTTTACTCAGATCGAAAAAAAACGCATCAGAATTCCGGAACTGAGAAAAAACTCCCTTTCATAAGTGTGATGAGTGATATATAGTTTTTTGTTGTTGGGTAATTCAACTTGCAGACGAGTGCATGATATAAGATGTTTGTGGGTGTGATTGAACTTGCAAATGAGCTAAAAAAATATATATATTCTGGTGGATGATGACTTTAACTGTCGAGTGAAAGAGATGATTATGGTTACCGAAAGAGAAAGGAATGGAAAAGAAATGGGGGTTGAGGAAAAGTGAATGAGGAGAGAAAAGGTAATGAGGGAGGTGAGAAAAAAGAAAGTGGTTGGCAGGCAGCTGCAGCCCTGTCACCCGCCCTCCTTCCTCCTTTCCTTATTTCTCTCTCCCTCCGTCCTTCCTTGTCTCCTTCCCCCGTTCCCCCTTTGCTTCTTTCCTTGCCTACTTGTCACTTCCATCCGACCCTGTCCACCTCCTTTATCCCTCCTTCCCTCTCTCCCTCCTTCCCTCACTCCCCACCTCTCTCCCTGCCCTGTAGCCTTTATCAGATGAGGACGTGGGGTGTGAGGACTGACAGATCGTGCAAGGAACTATCAGAGGAGTTCAGGAGTGAGAGAAGCATCAGATCAGAGGACCTTGATTATAAGTTGAACAAAACTCTTAATGAGACAAGTTGGTCTGGGGAGTTTTTCCATCACTTGCTCAGCGTCAACAAGGACGCTCGTCTCTCCAGGGACGCTGGTGTCATTACCTAACCCACCTACTGCTTTGTCCCCTGGAGGATTATTAAGGAAAAATATATGTCCTTCGCTTGTATTGAAAAGTTATGCAAATAGTATAAACTTAAGATACTGTACCAACCAATATTAATGTGCTCTCCTCGGGTGTAAAACAGCAAATGCAATCGGAATAGCGAATGAATTTCATGCATTAAAAATGAATTTTAATGGACCACAGCAACACCAAGAAAACTGACATGGTTGTGTCGCTGTGTTCATGGTTGTGTTGTGTTCCTGATTGTGTCGCTGTATTTATGGTTGTTTCGCCGTGTTCATTGCTGTGTAGCTGTGTTCATGGTTGTGTAGATGTGTTCATGGTTGTGTAGCTGTGTTCATGGTTGTGGAAGCACTATGAACAGTCGTTGTTGGTATAGGAGCATCAGAGATATTAAGAACCACAGCAGTAACTCTCACGGCTTTTATGTGCAGTTACAAGGCAGCATTAACATGCGCCTCATTAAGCACTGAAAACCTGTGTCTGTATCAGTAATAATAAATTACCCGACCAGCATGTTACCTGGTCCCTGATACATACAAACAACTTATTTTTATCGTTCTTAATGTGCTCTGTAAATGACAGTCACCAGTCGTCATACTTCAGGTGAGTATTTGAGGCCCGCATATGCAGTACTGTAAGAAATGTAGGAAAACACTAACAAAATCAAGTTAAACCTAACCTCAACTCACCTAACCTAACCTAACCTCAACTCACCTAACCTAACCTAACCTCAACTCACCTAACCTAACCTAACCTAACCTAACCTAACCTAATCTAACCTAACCTAATCTAACCTAACCTAACCTAATATAACCTAACCTAACCTAACATTGACCTGACCTAACCTAACCTAACAAAAGCAAGTTAAGCCATTCTAAGCCACAAGAAAGTCAAAATGGTACGAATTTTTTATCAAGCCAAATTGAGGAACATGACGGCTTGTACCATAACTATAATTCCAGTGAGAGGACTCTAAGCCGTCTGGCATTCATCCACTCCACAACAATGCCAGACGCACAGTATATCCGCCCGCCTTCTACTTACATCAGTGGTGATTTATTATAATAACACCAGAACACCTCAGTGGCATTCACAAGACTGGGTGGTGACAATGGCCAGGTGGTAGAACAATATCAACCTCAAGAAATAGATTCTCTCATATCCTAAAGTCTATTGTATTTAGATTCCTAGATACAATAGAGTCATAGACCGTCTTCCAGCTTACAACTTCTAGATCACACACGTATTACACTAACACTCACAGATAACACACAAAGCCAAGTACGATTATATTAAGACACACACACAGGGCAGTGAGCTGGGAATGATCTGGGATACCTGATATTATACTGCCGCCAATACGTAAGTTGCCAGGTGGTGTGTCAACAGCGGCCTCTCTACATGGCTGAGGTGAAGAGTGACAGGTGCTCTTAGATTACGTCACAAGAGTTAACTGTCTTTGTTTTGGTGTGTCAGAAGTTTTATAAAAGCTGTTCCAATACTTGGCAAAGATACTGCTCCTGTTCCTCATCCTTTGTCAATGCACCGTTGAATTTCTGAAAGAGAACTACACCACGTTCATCAAGCTCATCAACAATCTTCACGTGCTGAACAAAGCCCTGAGCAGCAGTGTAGGTTGCTGTGCCTCACCAATTTCCAAGATCCTCGGCTAACAGGTTAGTCGGAATTTGTAGACATGTGAAAAAGTCCTACGTCCGGGTAGTGTAGAATTTGTATTTTTTTCTCGATTACGTAAGCACTTTACCGCTTTTCTTTTTCTCCACTCAACGAGAACTTTAGTTTACGAAATCTTATAACAAAGGACGATTAGGTTTATGAGTCCCACCTGTGTGCACCTCTTTCTCTCTCTCTCTCTCTCTCTCTCCTCCAGCAAGCCCCTCCTCCTGCTCCTCCGCCAACCCCTCCACCAACGTCTCCTTGAGCCACACCCCAGCTCCTCCTTCAGTCCCACCTCCACGCCATCACCCCCCCCCCCCCCTCCCAAGCCTCTCCTTTATCCTGGGAGGCTCTTAACAACGCCACATAAAGCACCAAAATGAGGACGAAGGTTCCCTTTCTGTAGGACCGAGGACCTAGATTCTCAAAGATTCATACGACATTTTCATCCCTACGGCTAGTGATAAGAAAATGCGCTCTAGAGTCTTTGTTTAATGGTTATGCTTATTTAACCGCCATCTTAATGTCGCTGTTAAAATGCACTCGTTTGGAATAATTTTCGTATGTCTTCTGAATTACTGTTAGATTTTCAAACATACATGGATGTGTACTTGCTATAGTTAAGTATGTTTTATGTTGTATTGGATCCACATGAATGTACTGCAGCCTGGGATTGTCTGAGGGCTCGGGTACGAGATGTGGCATCGCAGCGCCATAGTTGGGGCTGAATGAATGAGCGTGAAACAGTGAAATTACCCTGTTTTCGTGGCCACACACCAATGGTAAAAAACACTTTTCACAATGATGATTTATTTATGTTATGCAGCTTTGTTGTGTAGCTACGACCGAGTGACTAGGGCTAAACTACGGGGAACTGCTGCGTTGCCACATCTCATCTCACGCACTCCCAGGCCGTGGTACGTTCATGTGGAGACAACTGTACACTCGCCAACAAAAGTCCTGTTGCCTCACCTGCCTCTTCATGCTATAAACAGTCTCGCCAGATTATATAACTTGCTGTTCAAAACCGATTTATAAATGTGTTTATGAGAAGCTATTTCAAGGGGTATATAGTGTGAATCAATAGGCTCAATAGTGGGAATAAACTTGAACAATTGCTTAATAAACAGTTTCAGGATAAATTTTTCTTTTAATTTTGGGAAAAAGAGAGAAGTGAATCCTTTGTGATCCTTGGCTCAAATGCCACCGACCTACCCCATCTAGGACTGTGAGTTTCTTTATGGTAATTCTCTATATTCAGCGACGTCTTTATGGTACGTTGTTGATGCTGGGGCAGCTATTTTAAGAATTTAGGCTTTGTTATGTAGGAAGAATATTCCTTTTCTTCTTTTCTCATCAGACGTCACCTGAAGACACCACACATTTTATACGTTTCTTGTTACAGGGAAGAGACAGGCATGTGGCGACCATTTTATATCAGGTATCTTATGATTCAAATCTTTGAGTATGAATTAACCTTTTGAGGACGATGGTTTAACACTTTAGCCCTTTGAGGACTTTGATTTAATCATTTGATTACGATAGTTTAACCTTTTAAAGACGATGGTTTAATCCTTTGAGGACGACGGTTTAATTTTTGAGGACGATGGTTAACCTTTTGAGGACGATGATTAACCTTTTGAGGACGATGGTTAATCCTTTGAGGACGATGATTTAACCCTCCACGACTCAAAAGGTTAAACAAATCCCAGGTAAGATATCTGGTAGTCTCCTCTACCTATTGTGTCCTTCACTGGTGCTCTTGAGGAGGTTCTCCACGAGGGGGAACCATTAAGAGAAGATTCCCAGCAGCTCATTAAAGTGGAGAACTACAGTTTCCACTTTTAGGGTCATTGTGAGAAAGGTCACTTCCTCGCTGTCACTGAGAGAGTTGGTGAAAGAGACACAGAAAGAACGACTGAAAGGCAGCACTTGCGGCCCTTATCATATTATTATAATTAAATGAAAGGAAAGAGAGAGACAATCACTGTAGGGTGCTCCTCCATAGCTATAGTCTTATGAGGAGAGAGAGAGAGAGAGAGAGAGAGAGAGAGAGAGAGAGAGAGAGAGAGAGAGAGATCTAAGTATGGAAATCAATAAAAACTCTACCCCAGTCACCTTCATCGCCATGTGCAGTATTATATAAATAGATTGTATGAAAATCTGACTTCCCTGTGATACATCTTGAGGCTGTGCAAGATTTGGTGAGTGGCGATAAGGAACAGAAGCTCTTTAACTCATTATCTTCTTTGTGTGCAAAGAGAGTTGTAAGGAGGAGGGAGGAAGAGTTGGAAGTGGAGAGTAAAGTGGGAGAGGGTAAGAGAGAAAAAAGAGAGAGAAGGAAGGAAGGATGGAGGAGTGAAAGAGAGAAGGAAAGAAGGAAAGAGGCAGGAAGAGTGGAATGAAAAGAGAGAAGAATGGTGGAAGATTACGAGGAATGTAAATACAAATCGATAGATAGATAAAGGAAGGGAGAAAAGAAGAAACAAATGCAGTTTCGGTAACTCTCCTGGAAACTAAGTTAATTCTTCCTCATAGTCATGTGAAAAAATATGTGGCTGAGACGTCATGAAGAGCAGAGTTCAGTAGTTCAGCAACTTTACTGGCGAGATCGGAGAATAGTTTTGCCTAATTAAGGTAGTTCAGTCAGGTCTTGCCACTGAGGATGCCACACAAGGAAAGAGTTCGTACATAAGAGGTGATGTCTTTACGCGTCACAAGTTTGAAATAACAATGTGAACAAATGAGCTTAGAATAAGTTGTCAGGATGTTTTAGAGGAATCCTGATTCAGAGAAGTATTTACATAAGTGACCTCTGGTGCGGGAGAAGAGATTTGAGAAGAGCAGAAAGACGAGGGGAGACCCACTGACGTCCAGGTATAGTGTTCGTAGTGACTTTGGTGTGTGTGTAATAATAATATCGCTGGAAATATTTGATCTAACACTCGAATCTTTGGAGCTTTTGCTTTTAAAATTTCAAAATTTTGTTCTTTAGATTTAACTTTTGCAGTTTCTTGAGTCAGGTGAGATTGTTCAAATGTTGAGGTCATAGGTTAGTGGTTACCAAGACGTTCTCTGCCAGACAACCACGAAAGGCTGGGGAGCTCATCATATCCAAAGGACGCGAATGGTGTTTGTACACAGAACAAGAACGTTCCTTGACAAGGGAGGCGGGCGCAGCCCTCTTGCTTAAAGGATATAAGTGGCATCTTTATATTTGACACTCTACCTCCTTGCCCACAGAAACATGGTTGACTTGGAGCTAAAGTCAAGGAAGCAAACAATCTTCTTGCGCTGGGTGAGGAGACTCCCTGAGCTAATGAATAATGAAAGACCGGATTATCCCTTGTACTTACATGAAGGTCCTAAATTCTTTTATTCTAAAAAGCTGATAATTGTCACATTGTCTTTACACATAGACATTTAAAATCATGAGATGAGGTGTATAATTACGTGTAGCGCGCCCAGCACTGATTACGTTAGTGTAAAGATCCAGCACCACTTTCAGTTTGTGTGTTTCACGGGATATCTACAGTTAAAGATACTTTATAAACGAGACAACCTACATCTACCAAAGAGTCATCCACATAATGGTGAAATTTGTGCTCAGGATCTTTGCGTCTTGGGAGATGTTTGGCCTCTAACACCATGGCAATGTAATAACTACAGCACAGTGATTTTGGGGTCTTCCTTTTCCCTGAAGTCAAATTCTCTATCAGATCAAACTTAGGTGTATCTCCATTTGTGTATCTCCACTTGTTGTTTTGTGAGAGAGGTACTGAGGGATTGGTTAGAGGGAAGTAATAAATATATAGGTTGAGGTATATTGGTTTTCGAGTGGCTGGTAATATATACTGGTGTGTCGGGGATGACTCGGGGTAATATGTTAGGAAGGTGTGGAGGGGTTGACTGCAGGGAGGAGAGGGAGGGTGATGAGGGAAGTATCGGATAACGAAGATAGGGAGACTTTGCTAGTGTAAAACATATATTAGCGTAAGAGAGAAGCAGAAGTGGGGGATATAAAAAAGGAAGAAGTAAGAACGAAAAATGAGAGAAACAAGAGAGTAATGGTGAGCAGCAATGGGGAGGGAAAGACTAAGAAAAGAATACAGACAGAGGAGGAAATAAAACAGGATATGGAAAATAAATAATAGAAGAATGTTGGTTTAAGCGAATATGGTGGACCGGGAAAAACAAGTAGAGGGTCCGGAGAAAGAGAGGAGATAAGGGAGCGGATAAAGGAAATAAGGAGGTGGGTAAACAATATGACATCACACAAATAGATAAACAAATGGATATATGAAGACAGAGATGGAAAAAATAGAAACAGATAAATTAAAAGAGAGAAAGAGAAGTGCATACACACAATCAGACAAAGAAAATAGACAGAGTGAGTGAGTGAGTGAGTGAGGATGGGTGGGAGGGAGGGAGTGATTAAGCTAACTGAGTCAACTAAAGACACTGTGAACACGCAACCCATTAATCAGAGGTCACACGTAGAGGGAGGGGTGAAGGAAGGGAGACGGAGGGGTGGTGTACGAAAGAAGAGGGGAGGTGGGAAAGGAAAGAAGGAAAGGGAAGTATTGATGGTGCGAGAAGCAGGAGGGAGGTGTAGTGGTGCATGAAGGAAGCAAGGAATGATTGAAGAAAGAAAGGAAGGAAGGGTGGTGCAGGAAGGATGAGGGAAAGGTGGTGGTGCAGGAAGGAAGGAAGAGGGAGGGGTGATAGTGCAGGAAGGAAGGGGGAGGGGTGATAGTGCAGGAAGGAAGAGGGAGGGGTGATAGTGCAGGAAGGAAGAGGGAGGGGTGATAGTACAGGAAGGAAGGAGGAGGGGTGATAGTGCAGGAAGGAAGGAGGAGGGGTGATAGTGCAGGAAGGAAGAGGGATGGGTGATAGTGCAGGAAGGAAGGAGGAGGGGTGATAGTACAGGAAGGAAGGGGGAGGGGTGATAGTGCAGGAAGGAAGAGGGAGGGGTGATAGTGCAGGAAGGAAGAGGGAGGGGTGATAGTACAGGAAGGAAGGGGGAGGGGTGATAGTGCAGGAAGGAAGGAGGAGGGGTGATAGTGCAGGAAGGAAGAGGGATGGGTGATAGTGCAGGAAGGAAGGGGGGTGATAGTGCAGGAAGGAAGGGGGAGGGGTGATAGTGCAGGAAGGAAGGGGGAGGGGTGATAGTGCAGGAAGGAAGGGGGAGGGGTGGTGGTGCAGGAAGGAAGGGGGAGGGGTGATGGTGCAGGAAGGAAGGAAGAGGGAGGGATGATGGTACCATCATTGATCACCACCACCATTAGGGAAAGGCTCAATTACCCCAGGCCACTCCTCCCTCCCCTGACACCAGAGACTGAAAGACTGCCCCTAAATTACCGCCAGACTTGCTCGTATTACCCCAGACTGTCTATCACTACCGTTATCCATCTCTCTCTCTCTCTCTCTCTCTCTCTCTCTCTCTCTCTCTCTGTATTATATATAAAGAGACGATTTGACTTTTTGTTTTTTGAACAATATGTGACACTTAAAAACCATTAGCTTCAGTTCCCTTAACCTCTCTGTAGGTGTACACAGAAAGTTTTCGTTCAGAAGCTTGTAGGTGTCGTATCTCAGTTAATCACAGCGGAGGCGTGTTTGTGTGTAATAGCGTCAGTGATATTGTTATGGTGTGGGAAGATTTGTTATATAAAGGGAGGCTGACCAGTGCTAAGTAAGGCGGCCGGGTTTGTGTTTTCCCTCCAGATCCCCAAGAGCCTGATCAGACCATAGCAAAAAATCGGAGATTAAAAAAGAAACACGTGCAGTGAATAGATTGGCTGGCAGCTTGAACTGTTAACGACGACTCTCAGGACACGAGCAAACAAAGGTCATTTTATATATATATATATATATATATATATATATATATATATATATATATATATATATATATATATATATATATAAAACGCATAGCGAGATAAGAAAAATGTTGTTGTCAGCTTGATCTATTCACCAAGGCTTCCTCTTGCGAATGACTTAACATATTTGAACAGGGTGATAGTAAATGATGGATATTATATAAAAGGACAAGCGCTCTGAGGCAGGAAAGGCCACACAGTACCAGTCGGGCTATATGTTACTTTTGTTGAATCAAGGTTCTGCAAAATTGAATTTCAACCGAAAAATGAAAGAGAGTAAGAAACAGGCTAGAAGTATAAAAATAATGACAAATCAGAGACAAACTGAGAAGTAGTTAAAAAGAGTGAGTAGAGAGGCCCTCCAGGGAGTCACCGGATAGGGAAATGGGATTTTTTGTCCCTCCCCCAATATTTGTCTGAGTTTTCTACCTGCCGTTGAATATATATATATATATATATATATATATATATATATATATATATATATATATATATATATATATATATATATATATATATATATATATATACCGGCTCTTTAAAGATTTGGGAGGCATTAAGAACTTACTGAAACCCCAGAACACAACAATACATCATTTACCTTCACTATTATATTCCTCCTTATGTATTGGTTAATTGAAACATCGATATACAATTTATACAGACAGCCATATATTTGCAAGTACACGAAAATACAAGAACCACACAAAAACACCCATCACTCTAGACACTCCTGCTTAATATGGAGAAACTTAGACACTATAATATATTTATAAAAAAAATAAGGAACGAAGTGATAACCGTGGTAACATTCGGATAATTTCTTACTAACACCATGTTTCGTGCACTATTCTAAATGTTACTAAATGTTACAAAATTCTTCGAGATAAATGTACAATATATACCACTTGCCTTGAAAAGAGCTCCGGCTCTCAGCTGGCTCAGCCATGTCAATATTGTTGATATTATCCACTCTGTATCTGTATTTTACTGTCAAAATAAACTGTTTCAATATCAATTCAATATCTAATTGGAGGAACCCTCCTACCTTAAAGAAAGATACAAACCATCATGGTAGCTACCCACGCAGCGGGGAGGACCGCAGGTGAGCGTGAAAAGATGAAAGAGAGTGGATAACCCCACAACAGGAAACAGGAGGCAGCTCCTATCTCCCTGGTGTACGGGACCCAACTGAGAGAGAGGGAGTGTACAGAACAAAGACTATATAAGAAAGACGGGAAAGCAAGGCAAAAACCAGGTAAGCCGCATAGCATATAGTTGGCTGCGGGATCAACAGATTGCACAGTGTGCAAGTCGCGGGTCGTATGTACATCGTTTGTTTGTTTACACTTTACACGAAGACCTCAGTCGCGGTCTGACCACATAAGAGGACAGATGTGTGCCCATAGGTGCTCCTGTCCTCCCGATCGTCACACAAAGGCCACCTCAGTCTCTACCTACCCCTTCGCCGGCAAGTTGCCAACGCTGGGGGGGGGGACGGGGTCGATGTAAGCGCCCCAGAAGAGGCGTCCTCTCTCTCATGGATATAGACATTTCTGAGACGGATCGTCATAGTGCATCCCACACCCTACAAGAGTCAGACTTCAGTGATAGTGACAGTAATAGTAATGTTTCTCTGGGAAACACTTGCCAAGGGCAGCGAGTCTTCCCTCGCCACCCACCCCTCTGCCAACCAACCAAGTGAATTGCATCTGCACTTCCCCAAGGACTCACTGAAAACCGTCGAGGAACAGTTTAATTGGACAACAAAGTATTGGAGACAACACGGTCTCACCATTCAATTCCGAAAAGGTAAGAACCGTAACTTTATCAAGTGTCAGACACCCGAGGTCTATGAAACACTCAGTACTATTTAATTGTAATGCACTAATGCAGCTGTACGTTAGATTTTCGATAAATTTCACGCTAAAATTTACCAAGCAAAATGTTGTAAAATATTGAAACTGGAATTATTTTCTGTTTATATACACTAAAATCTACCAAAAAAGTGATGGGCCATTAGTTTTAGCTGATCTTCCATCCTATGACACACCCTAGTGGTGTAGGTACTGTGGGAGGTAGTGTAGGTACTGTGGAAGGTGGTGTCGGGTGATTATGAAGGAACTGTGGGAGGTGGTGTAGGTACTGTGGGAGGCGGTGTCGGGTGATGATGAAGGAACTGTGGTAGGTGGTGTAGGTACTGTGGGAGGTGGTGTAGGTACTGTGGGAGGTGGGGTAGTTCCTGTGGGAGGTGGTGTCGGGTGATGATGAAGGTACAGTGGGAGGTGGTGTAGTTACTGTGGGAGGTGGTGTCGGGTGATGATGAAGGTACTGTGGGAGGTGGTGTAGTTACTGTGGGAGGTTGTGTCGGGTGATGATGAAGGTACTCTGGGAGGTGGTGTAGGGTGATGATGAAGGAACTGTGGGAGGTGGTGTAGGTACTGTGGGAGGTGGTGTAGGTACTGTGGGAGGCGGTTTAGGGTGATGATGTAGGTACTGTGGGAGGTGGTGTAGGTACTGTGGGGCAGTGTAAGTACTGCGGGAGGTGGTGTAGGTATTGTGGGAGGTGGTGTAGGGTGATGATGTAGGTACTGTGGGAGGTGGTGTAGGTACTGTGGGAGGTGGTGTCGGGTGATTATGAAGGAACTGTGGAAGGTGGTGTAGGTGCTGTGGGAGGTGGTGTAGGGTGATGATGTAGGTACTGTGGGAGGTGGTGTAGGTACTGTGGGAGGCGGTGTAGGTACTGTGGGAGGTGGTGTAGGTATTGTGGGAGGTGGTGTAGGGTGATGATGTAGGTACTGTGGGAGGCGGTGTAAGTACTGTGGGAGGTGGTGTAGGCACTGTGGGAGGCGGTGTAGGTACTGTGGGATGCGGTGTAGGTACTGTGGGAAGCTGTGCAGGGTGATGATGTAAGTAGTATGGAAAGCGGCGTAGGGTGATTATGAAAATACTGTGGGAGGTCGTGTAGGGTGCTGATGAAGGTACTGCAGGAGGTGGTGTAGGTACTGTGGGAGATGGTGTGGGTACTGTGGGAGGTGGTGTGGGTACTGTGGGAGATGGTGTTGGTACTGTGGGAGGTGATGTGGGTACTGTGGGAGGCGGTGTAGGTACTATGGTAGGCGGTGTAGGTGTGTTGATGAAGGTACTGTGAGTGGTGGTGTGGGTACTGTGGGGGATGGTGTGGGTGCTGTGGGAGGCGATGTAGGGTAATGATGAAGGCATTATGAGAGGTGGTGTGTGTACTGTGGGAGGCGGAGTAGGGTGATAAGAACATAAGGAAATAAGAAGTCTGCAATAGGCCAGTTGGCCTGTGCATGGCAGCTCCTGTCGAGAGTTATAACATCTCTCCATCGTTCATGAATCTATCTAGTCTCCCTTTAAAACTTTCCAGCGTCCCAGGACTTACTACAAATCTGTTAAGTTTTTTTCCATTTGTCTACAACCCGATTTTTTAACCAGTTTCCTCCTATCTCCCTCCTAAACCTAAACTTGTCCAATGTAAATCCGTTTCTGCGAGTTCTATCCTGCTTGGATTTTATAAGAACTTTATCTCTATCTCCTTTATTGATTCCTTTCACCCCCTTAAATACTTCTATCATATCTCCCCGCACTCTTCGTCTTTCTAGGCAATGCAAGTTTAGTTTCTTTAATCTATCTTGATAGGGAAGGTTTCTAAGTCCCGGAATCATTTTTGTCGTTCTTCGCTGCACCGACTCCAGTGAATTGATAACCCATTCTATAATAAGGGCATTAGAACTGAACAGCATAATCGAGGTGCGGCCTGACTAGCGCAAGATATAATTGCAATATGACCTCCGCACTCTTATTACTTACACTTATAGATATAAAACCTAAAACTCTGTTTGCCATATTTCGAACATTAACCCACTGTTTTCTAGGCCGAAGGTCCTGGCTTACAAGTACCCCTAAGTCTCCTTCACAAGTCGACTTCTCTAGGTTGATGTTGTTAAGGCTGTATTCATTGACAGTTTTGTTCTTCCAAAATTAAGTACACTGCTCTTGCTAGTATTGAATTTCATTTGCCATTTTTCTGACCACTTTTGTCCTGCCCTGAATTAATCTGCCGCCCTATTTTAGTGTCATCCGCAAACTTGCTTATGTCACTGCTGATCCCAGTATCTAGCTCGTTTATGTAGATTATGAATAAGAGTAGGAGCAGTACTGACCCCTGGGAAGCCCCACTAGTTAAACATCCCCCACTCAGATTTAAGACCATCTCCACTGACCCTCTGTGTTCTATCGGTGAGCCATGATTTTATCCAATTTAAAACTTTCCCCGCGATACCATGAGCCTTAACTATTCTCAGAAGCCTCTAAGCCAGTGGTTCTTAATTTGGGTGACGTCAATAATTTCCAGGGGGGGCGCAAGCCCTAGGGAAAAAGTAGGAATTTCTCTAATTATAATTATAGTTTTTATTCTCTTAACAAGAGCGTGGGCTAATATTGAGAAGTTTATGAAAAAATGCAAAAGTATCGCCTTATAACTTAAGTTTTCTATAGGCTACTTTTTTTACTTAGGGCTTACCATTTTCTGTACTTATTGACCCCCCTCCCTATCCCTCGAAACCCATGGGGGGAGGGGCTGTTAACTCGTCCTGGACTTGTATACTGCTCGTTGGTGACTGGTGAGCCCCGTTCTCTCCCAGTCT
Source organism: Homarus gammarus (assembly GCA_958450375.1). Taxonomy (NCBI): domain Eukaryota; kingdom Metazoa; phylum Arthropoda; class Malacostraca; order Decapoda; family Nephropidae; genus Homarus; species Homarus gammarus. The sequence continues at coordinate 130,337 of CAUDMG010003841.1, forward strand.
TCTGCACACGTCCGTGGCAATAATTCCTCTTCTCTCACATTTATTCAGTTAAGGCTGTTGAGGTATGTTTTATCCCAGCTGTTATATTTACCTAAAAATAGTAAGCAGTCATAAGTTTATTGGTGAATTGTGAACACGTATGTGTTGCTCTGTTTGTTATTCGCAAGTTTTGAATTCCGTTTGAATTTTATCAGAAGATGGTGGTGCTTAAAATCATGTGGTGGTAACAGGTGGTTATGGTAAAGTTGTATTTATGATGATATTGATTTGTTTCTAAATAATCATGTGTTTATGATCATGATGTGTTTACTATAATGTTGTGGTGTTTGTTAATATTTGCTTAATAATTATGTGGTGGTGTTTATGATCATGTAGTGGTGCTTATGATCATGTTGTGATCATTGATGTTTGTTAATAATCTTGTGGTGTTTATGATCATGTGATGTTTGTTAATAATATGGTGGTGTTTATGATCATGTATGATTGTAGTCACTTGTAGTGTTTACGAACTTTACGATCATATGTTTGTTATTGATCATGTGGTTGTGATTATCATGATGTTGTGGTGTTCATGAGCACGTGGTGATGTTTATCTTACCTTACACGAGCCTTATGTTTTGTTCACAGATTTGTGTTGTCCACTGCACATCAAATAATTCGCAATGAGTGCAAAGAAGCAGAAGTATCTTGACGAATATATTCGATTTGGATTCGTGTCTCTCCAAAAGGGTGACACAGTGTGTGATATGTTACAAGACTCTGAGCAATGATGGAATGCGGCCCTCACGCTTGGAACGCCACTTGAGGACAACACATCCTGCTCTAGTTGACAAGCACAAGGCATTCTTTGAAACAAAATGACACTCCTTGAAGCAAGTTAAGTTGGACGGCAGTGGGGCATTTCGGCAACAAACTTCAAAGGTTGTTGAGGCTTCCTATGAGATCGCCATGTTGATTGCAAAGAGCAAGAAGAGCCATAACATCGGAGAGTTTCTCATAAAACCAAGCATACTCCGTGCAGCAGAACTCGTTCTGGGGAAAGATAGTGCAAACAAGCTTTCCCAAATTTCACTATCAAACGATAGTCAAGGGAAGGATCGATGAATGGTCTCAAGACATCAAAGATCAAATTATCGACCAAGTAAGAGATTCTCCTGTTTTTGCCATCCAGTGTGACGAAACGACTGACATCGCTCAGTGTTCTCAGCTACTGATGTATGCTCGTTTCGTGTCAGGCAACAGTGTAAAAGAGAAAATGCTGTTCTGTCACCCCATGGAAAGTTGTACAACAGCAGCAGCTATTTTTCATGATGTATCAAACTTCTTTCAGGAAAAGCAACTTTCGTGGGACTCGCTGGTAGGGGTGTGCACTGAGGGAGCTCCAGCCATGTTTGGTCTGCAGTCTGGATTCATTACAATGGTGAAAGAAAAAAATCCGTCTGTTGTAGGTACACACTGCATACTTCATCGTGAATCCTTAGTATCCAGAACTTTACCTGCTGAAATGAGGGATGTCCTGAACGTGGCTATCAAGGTAGTCAACTTTATCAAAGCTGGAGCCTTAAACAATCGTCTCTTCAAACTGCTGTGTAAGGATATGGAATCTGAACATGAAACCTTGCTTTTTCACACGAACGTACGATGGCTATCAAAGGGGAACATGCTTGGACGGCTTTATGAACTACGAGAAGAAGTAGCAATATTTCTTGATTCGAAGCAGAAGGCAGATCTCCATGACAAGTTCCAGTCTGAAGGCTTTCAGCTATCTCTAGCTTACCTGGTGGACATCTTTGAAGCGTTGAATGCTCTCAACCTTAAACTACAAGGGAAAAACATCAACATCATCATGCACCACGGCACCATTCGAACCTTCATGGCCAAACTCGACCTCTGGAAGTGTCGAATTCAGCAGGGAAATACAGCCAGTTTTAGTAACTTGGCTTCTGCTCTCATTCACGGTAACCTTGATTCTGAGTTAAAGAAACACATAATCATTCAACTAACTGACTTGAAAACAGAGTTCATCAGATACTTCCAAGAGATAGATGAGAAGCGTGAAGCCTGGAAATTCATCAGGAACCCATTTCAATGTGAAGTAGCTGATGTTTCGGATGAAATGCAAGAGGAGATCCTTGAGTTGAAGTTCAACTCCACAGCTAAGGAAGACTTCAAAGAACTGGATCTTGAGACGTTCTGGGTCAAGTACCTTCCTGTTTACCCTCTGATCTCACATCAGGTTCTTCGGATTCTAACTATGTTCGGATCCACGTATCTTTATGAAGCTGCATTTTCCACGTTCGTTGCTGTCAAGACCAAGTACAGAAACAGGCTGAACGTTGAAGGGGATTTACGTTGTGCACTCTCTGGCATTCAACCACGCATTCAAGATCTAGTAGCTAAGAATCAGTGTCAAGTACCTCACTAATTTATACTCAATACAAAGACTAAAAACACAATATTTTTCATTTTTCTTTAAAATCAGGGAGGGAATTTTATTCATAGATGCAAGGGGGGCTTGGAGGGAAGGACCAATTCCTAGAGGGGGCGTGGTAGTAAAAAGGTTACGAACCACTGCTGTAAGCAAATACCATCGTAATTTTCGTTATTATCTACTACCTCATAGACTTTCCTAAAAAACGTCAGCAGATTTGTTAGACAAGATTTTCCCTTTGTAAATCCATGGAGAGAGTCGTAGATTAATTTGTTTTTCTCTAAATGCGCTCTGATGCTATTTGCTATAATTGATTCAAGAAATTTCTCCACTACTGACGTCAAACTAATCGGCCGGTAATTTGACGCTGATGCTGTCTCCCTTTTTGAATATGAGTACAACATTTCCCTGTTTTCACAAGTCTGGCACAACTTCCGTGTCTAATGATTTTGTAAATAAATTTATGAAGGATCCGCTAATCTGTTCCTTACACTCTTTCAAAACTCGAGGGAAAATTTCATCCTGCCCTGGGGATTTTGTCTTCTTTAATTTATTTATCTTCTTAAGAACATCCTCTTTTCTGATAGTGATATCCTTTAGTTTCTCATTTTCATTTCCCCTAAATATCAGTTCCACCTCTGGCATTTCCTAGAGAATTTCTTCTGTGAAAACTGATAAGAAGTAGGTTCTTAATGATTTGCTTATATACTCACTATCATCGATCACTTCCCCTCTCTCTGACATTAAAGGCCCCACTTTGTCCTTGACAGGTAGTGGTGAGCTTGCACCAGCCTTTAAGCTTACAATGTAGGCCATTACTTTACATCTGTGATAATATTCCAAAAGTTTTTTATTTGTATATATAATGTACAGTATTTACAATGTACTATAGTGCGTTTTTTCTGAGCTGAAAAAAGGTGCCCCGCCTCCTCCCCAAGAGTTACATCTGATTGTCTGTTGCAAACCTGTCCGATTTTGTCCTGGAGTAATGATGTATTTATAAATGAGTTTATTCATAATCGTTGGGATGACCGTTTCTGACGAGAGAGATATTTAGCTAAATTATATAAAGATACATACATTCATTATTTCAAACATAAGCACGTAGGAAGTTTATCAGAAGAATTATACATGAATTACCTGTTAAACTCTGGTACCAAATTCACGCTTTCGTAGGATGCATTTAATAAATGCTTATTTTTACCCACAATAAGGCATACTAAGACAAATTACGTATCAGTAATACTACATTATGCAAACACAAAATTTTTAAAGATGAGAATCACATTGAAATATTACACGACCGTTAGCAGAGGCGGGAAAAATATGATGTTGTTCGCAGTCATTGGACGGAAATAGACAGACTTAAAGAGAGAAACAGACTCAGATACAGACACCAATAGTAACAAACACAAATGCACAGACTTACAGACAAGCAACAAGTTTACAGACACAGAAGAAAACAGACAAACATAAAATTACATAGAATAATAAGCAAACAGGCACAGACAGAAATAGCCATAGGAAGACTGCAATTAGTATTGGTATTTCCTTAAGATACTCTGTGGTGGTACTTAATGGGTTACGTCAGCTGTGTGGAGCCCGGAGGCGGGTTTTAGAATTCTAGTTTGTTTACGAAATAAATGTGTAATGTAATATACGGATCACCTGTAATTTCCCGAATAATTTACTAAAATCAACATTATATATCCATGGGTAAACAGATACACAGTTACATGACTGACTGACTGACTGATTGACTCGCTGACTGATAGGTAGGTAGACAGATAAGTATATAGATAAGTAGAAAGATGATCTGATATATAGATCAATTTACTGTATTGGTAGACATATTAGCTAGTAAAACAAATGAAGAGCGAAGAAACAAAGAGACTAATCATAAAGTAAATGTTGAAAGAGAGAGAGAGAGAGAGGGGGGGGGGGTGAAAGTAGGAGAATTAGTGAAAATAGACAGATAGACAGACAGCTGAGAAAGAGCATTCAAACTCTTACAGGTAGAAGAAAATTCCTGCTTGTGTGCGGCTCCACGTGGAATGGGAAACTTTCTTGTTAATTAAAGATTTTTTTTTCGGGGGGGGTGGGGGGGGAACTCACCAAAGACTCACTAAAAATGGAGAGAGAAGAAAACACAGATTGAGAGACGAAATGACAGACAGACAGATGGATGGGCAGACACACAGACTCGGAGATAGACGGATTGACGGAGACACACAGACAGACAGATGGATGGACAGACACACAGACACGGAGATGGACGGGCTGACGGACAGACACATAGTACAGCGGCATTTTATGATGAAAGCATTAACTTTGGCACAGATATAGAGTAATACATGGTGAATATTTTCAGATATGGAACCACTGGAAATTCAACCTCTGTGGGCGCCATATTTAATTTCAAGATGGCCACCGTTCAGGATACGCTAAACTATGTATTTCTGTTTTTAAGGTTGCATATTTCATTCCGATGCATCAATATACATAATCCGGGTTACGGAAATCATTTGTGATAGTTTTCGAAGTTTATTACAATGAAAAAGACATGTAAAAGCATTACACAGGAAAATTAAAATAAAAATTTTCCGAACTCCCAAAACTTAAAAAAAAATTCTGAACATTCGGCTATTGAGGCCGAATCTCTGTAGATATTAGGCCTTAACAGCAACCTTCACATGCACAAAGTCCAGTGCATTTAAGTGCAGCTTTTTTGCACCTACAATTGCCACTGCAGTGTTTTCTGCAACCGCAAGAGATGAGCTCATGGCATGACTTTGACACTTCAGAGAGTGTGGTCCAGAGTGGTTCCAGCTCATCACCCGACTTCATCCAACCCCAGTCACATGGTGATGGCAGACTGACAAACGCTATTGCGGCCTGTCCCCAGATATATCCAGCCTGATAAGCAGCTCTCTTTATGTGCTGCTCCAGAGCTGCTCGTGTTGGTGGGAGGATCCTCCAGAGATCTTGATTTTCTTGAAAACAGTTTCTTTCTCAGCACGTTCACGTCACAGCATGTGCTCGTACGGTCATAGAGCAGCACGATGAATCTCTCCAGTGTCGACAGGACACCATCAGGCAGCTCACTTGGGGTGGAAGCCAGACTGAGGAAGGCGGTTGTCACTTCCGGAAATGCATTCCATGTGACCCAGGCTGGCTTCTTGCTATGACCTGCAAAGACAGATACCGTGTCGCAGCCCGTTATTGCGTGAAACACTGGAAGAGATCTCGACTTCTCAGGTCCCAGGGCCTTTGCAATCTGATGTGCTGCTATGTAACGTCGATTCTTTCCTGTGCCAAAAGTAAGCCATAGTTCATCTAGTAACTCACTCCGTTCATTCGCTAGAGCAGCTGCAAGGATAACAACATCTGTATCGACGGTACGAATGAGTATTCGCCGATGACCACATTCCAAGGCATCAGCTGCATGAACCATCATCCTAGAGTCGGCCTCTTCGTGGTTGCATGGTGCCAAATTGGCAGTGTCCTTCCGAGGTGGAACAGTGAGTACCTGTTTCTTGTCTGTGACAACCAGCTATTTACTTTCTTTGAAAACCAACTGCATAACCTGTTCTGACAGGAAACTGAAGAGTTCCTCTTTGTTGTCACTGTTGCGGAGAAAGTTTTGCCAGTTGCTAGGGAAAGGACCAGAGGCAGTGACGCGTCTTCGAATGCCCTTGCCATGGTTTCATCTTACTGTTGCTTTTAGGCTTCCAGATTTCAGGTTGCAATCCCATACCAGGTCAAGTCGAGATCGATATTCGAGCTGTGATTCAATATAGGGAATGAATACAGCTGTGCTGTATTCTTGAAATGTCCTACTGCCTCCTGGCTTGAACATTTCCACAACGGCAGATCCATCGAGTATAGTTGAGGTGACATGTGGAGCGTCAGTGATCTTGTCAGCAAGCTGTTCAAGGGGTGTGAGTAAGTCGGCCTTCTTTCTGAAGCGGAGTTTCCCATTACTGGAGAGTGCTGGTGGATAGGCCCGGTTTTCATGCTTGAAGAAGTCGTCCGAATCACCCTCTCTTGTTTGACAGGCTATGTAGAGCCTGGAGAAAAGTCCACAGTCATCTTTTGCGAAGGCTAGTTGCTGCTTACTCCTAGTTGGAGACTTGGATTTCATAGAACTGAATAGTGTTAGCGTGTTGAGCTTATTAATGTCACCAATAGGCTTAGACTTGTCTTCAAGGCGTTCTCTTACACATGAATGGAATTGTTCTCGTCCAAGCTTGACAACATTTTGCACACTCTTCACGGCTTCTGGACACAAGATTTCCTTTATATGAAGTACCATTAGGTCAGCACTTTCTTCTTCAAATGGGTTTCCCATTTCTTCCATGACAAGTGTAAGTGCTTTCACATCCTGAAGAAACTTATCCTGCGTTGTGTTGGTTTGCTCATGATGGTGGAAGTTAGCCTTGGTTTGCTCAGCTTTCTGCAATGATTCAAATTCAGCAATGACCCGTGCTACTTCTGGACCTGCAACCATACACCGTCGAAGTGCACTAGGGTTTCCAGTCAAACCGACTGCACCACCATCACCTTTGATGCAGGCATTGTTCTGCTCATGGGCCTGGTCTAGTGCCATTGCAGAAAAACGGCGGGCTGTCTTTTTTGCTGTGAAATGTCCAGCTTGAAACTTTGCAGCCACATCAGGATGCTTGTCCGAGAGCTCTGTCATGTCCTGCAGGTGGACTGGAACCCACCGAGAATAATGAGTATGATCCGAGGCGAAGAACCACTGACACAGTTCAGCCAGAGCATCCATGTATAGCGAGAAATTTGATTCTCGTAGTGATCTAACAAACATAAAGATACTTAGCTCTAGGTTGAGGGTAACCACCCTCAACCTAGAGCTAAGTACTGAAACTGGGGACAACATTCAGCCCTTTGCTGACACCAGACACCAAACTCTTGGGGCTCATGACCATCACTTTGGGCATCTTCAGTGTATATGCCATAGGCCTTGTGCTGTAGGATGTTCAGGGTTGCTGCTGTTATCTGATGGCCTCGCCTGGTGCATGTGACGTGAGCAGCCTTTAGGAAAGAGTTCGCAGTTCCTGGGCTGGCAATATTGGCTTGCACCAGGGTTTCTGCCCACCGGCTACCCTACGACCAACTGCCTGCCATCCTCAGAGCCGCCATTTCAATGTGGAGACCGCCCAGAATCATAATAAATTTATCTTTGCCGTAATTTTCGGGCCAATTCCACTGAATCTGTTTGGCTATTGCAAACAATGGTTGGTCCAAGGTGATTACTGGGGTTTGACCTTTTCTTTCTTCCTATAGCTTATTATTTCCCTATGCTTCGCAGTATTAGACGGTCTCACAGGAATAAGACAGTAACGTGGTGAAACCTGAATTTTTTTCCTGGATCCGCCCCTGATTTATAGTGGCCACTCAAATCCAGTATCCAGTGGTTCCATATCTGAAAATGTTTATTTACCATTACTCCATCGCTGTGCCAAATTTGGTGCTTTCATCATTAAATGCACAATTGTCATAAAAATTGTAACTATGCCGCTCCACTAACACAAACTCGGAGACGGAAAGACAGTGTGACTACGTCTATCTGTTTTTCTGTCCATGTACGTCTGTCTGTCTGTCTGTCTGTAGTCTTGTGATCACATTTTAATTTGTAAGTAATGAATCTTTTTAAAATGATTTTTTATTCTTTCTCCCTTCGATAGATAATCCAGAAATTTCAACCCTTACAAATTCCCAGTTACATATTCTTGCATTTAAGCTGAATATTAACGTTTTATATAACCTAATGTCCGTAATTAGGGAAGTGATACATCTTAACGACGTGTTCATGTGAGTCATTAAGGATAATTGGTAGTTCCACTGGTGACAACGAGACATGTCATTGTAGGTAACTGTGGTTCCACTTTAGGAAAGATACCGGTAATTGTTTTATTTTTCTTCACAAGTAATAAATGGTTAATCGCCAATCATTGAGTTCTTGGTCAGTTAGTTTTGCAATTTTCTTTAAATTTTGTCCGTTTTTATTTTTTATTTTTTTTATTTATGGGCCATAACTCAAACCCTCTAAAACGTTCTTTTGTGCTGCTGTTCGGTCATATTTAGACCAGTTAACAACAAAGCTTTAAAATTACGGTTTGTTAAGAGGTTTTTTTATATTTGTTATCATCTCATACACATAAGCTTTAATAGAAAGATACATTAGTACATATATTAAGCATTGTTACACGTAGTCTGTAGTCTGTGTATTGTTAGCTCTCCCCGGAATGAAAGTTTACCACTGTACAGTTTGGACATATGGATCCATTATTTCAATTTATTTTAACAACTTTCATTTGAGACCGGGAACAAAGGTGCATTATTGCAGCGCAAAAAAATTAATAATTGGCTATTTTGACCATTTTGAGGCTTGAAGTGGTGTGGCGGATACAGCACTTTCCTCCTAACTCAACGATCACTGGTTTGAATCTCATACCCAGTCCCAGTGACTTGAGTTCGCCCCCCCCCCCCTCTTCCCCCAATCAACTCAGCTGCAGTTAGGGAAGAGGAAAAGAAGTAGAGTATAAATGTCGATCACGCTGTCCCTTTGTTTACCGAAGGCATAGTGTTTACTACGTTAAAATCACACTGCTCCTAACGGATTTTAAGGCCCACTTTCACTACTATTTCACGAGAATCATAAGGCTCCAAAAAGCATATTACATATACTCGTGAATTATGAACTCAATTCAATTTCAATTTCAAGTGTTTATTCCTTGATAGAGGAAGCGGGATCCTAGTGCTGTCACTAGGTACCCCTGTACAATAACACCAGAAGCATCTGGCAAGTGTGACAAGTATATACAGTATAAATATTATAAAGGGGTTTACTAAAGCCAAAGGAAGGAAGGATATTCCCCTAACACATAATCAATGTTATTTACATAATATCTGGCCAGTATGGGGAGGATCATCGTGTCTCCGTCAGGGGGTCGTGGAGTGGTGGTCCAGCAGACGTCACGGAAGCGTTGTGTGTGGGGACATCTTTGGGGGTAGTGGATAAGGGTGCGACTGTCGAGTCTTCTGCATAATGCACAAAAGCGTTGCTCAGGGGATGCGGGGATACCAATCTCCCAAGCAAAGTCATACCCAATGATGATACGGGCAGCAATCACGTCCCCTTTCCGCGATCCTTTCCCATAGACATACGAGAGGTCAGGAAGTTTACGGAGGACATCGTACCAGGTGGGCGGGGAGTCCAGGGGGATGGCTGCTTCCCAAGCTTCTCTCTGTTTGCGGCGAATTTGGGTCCTAAGCTGTAAAAGTGTTCGAGGAACAACGTAGTCAGGTGTGGCCTTGTTGCAGCCAGTCTTGGCAAGGCCATCTGCTGCCTCATTCCCCAAGGTACCGACATGACTGGGTATCCATAGGAATGTCACAGGACGGCCTGCATCCTGAAGTGTGGATGTTAACCCTCGTATTCGGAGGATGAGGTCCTTATTTTCCCCTGATCCAAATGCAATCCCGTCGAGAGCAGACCTGGAATCGCAGCAGACAAGCAAGGGGCAAAAGCCATCTGCTTCTTCCTCAGGGGCAACAGGACGGGAGATGTAGACACCAGCCCCGGCCCGACCTGTAGCGGGGTCAACAGAACCATCAGTGTAGAGGACGACCCTACCTGGGGACCAGTGGGCGATCCTGGAGAGGTGGTATTTGCAGAGAATAACAGGGTTCACGTGGGATTTCGGGAGCGGTCCACCGAGGGCAATCACTTCTGGTTGAAAATCCAGCCAGGGAGAAGGAGACGAACCAACAGCTGGGGTCACAACAATATCAGGCAGGAGGTCGTGTTCCTGAAGGGCTCGGATGAGTGACCCTCGCCACTGTCTTCTAGATGGAGGTCGGCCTCGGACAGCAGGAGTCAAGTTGGCTTGGACATAGTTGCCCCGAGGATCCCGTAGAATGGAAACGGCAGTTTTTAGGTAAAACTCCTGGACACGTTCCTGTAAGGGGGAAAGACCAAGTTTGGAATATAGAGAAGTAGAGCGTGTTCACTGAGGAGCCCCAAGGATGATACGAGCAGCTTTCCTCTGGATAACTTCGAGACGTTTGACAGCAGTCCGACTAATGTTGACGAGGGCAGGGGCGGCGTAGTCGACACAGGAACGGACAAAGAACTTGTACATGGTAAGAAGTACAGGGATGGTGGCACCAAGGGAACCCCTGCACATGGTAGAGAGGGGAGCGAGACGCCGAAAGCATATGTCTCGAAGATAGCTGACGTCAGGGATCTGACAACGTGTGCGAGTTACATACACACCCAGGTATTTTGTCTCATTAACCCAGTCCAAGGGCGTTCCTGATAAGAAAAGGGGAGGGGTACAACACGACCGTGCCACATGGCTTTTGTTGTCGCAGTTGAAAGAAGGAAACCAAGAGAATCACACTCTCTGGACACCAGATCAAGGGCTTACTGCATGCTGAGGTAGTCAGGAGCTTGGAGGAGGACATCGTCGGCATATCCTGAGTGGACAACTTCTGTCGGCCACGGGAGAGATGCAATGGAGTGCATGAGAGTGTTAAACAAGGTGGGACTCAGGACTCAACCTTGAGGGGTGCCGAGGTTTATTTCTTGAACAGGAGATATAGAGCTTTCAACGCGAACCCGGGCCTTACGTCCAGTGAGGTAAGAGGCGATCCATTGAAGAAGTCTCCCTTTAACCCCAAACAGCGCAAGTTCAGCTAAAATGAGGGCAGACTGAGCCGTATCAAAGGCTCCCTTGATATCAAGGAAGACGGAGACGCGGGCAGTCTGATTGCAATAACAGGAAGCAATGGAGTGTGCTGTGCTGCGATGTTGTATGAAATCATTGAGGGAGTTGTGGAAGCCGCCTACGGTGTGAAGAAGGCGACGATGGAGTATCCTCTCCATCATCTTGCAAACACAGGAGGAAAGACTAATGGGTCGATATTTCCCAGGATCTCCCGGCTTAGGGATGGGGATAAGAGTGGCATTTTTCCAGTTAGACGGGAGAATCCCATGTTCATAAGACATATTGTAGAGAGCAAGCAAGGGGCCGTTAGGAATATTAGTACAGGCGTTGAGGACGGAGTAGGTTATCTGATCATCCACAGGAGAGGTGTCTTATCTAGAGCGACGAGCACTGTCAAGCTCGAACTGTGTGATGGGATGATAAGTGGGGGCCGGGGAGGGAAGAGCAACAAAAACAACAGGCTCAGACGCATGGATGCGAGCCTGCACTGCCTCCTGCATTGGATCTGGAAGTGCCTCAGGGGAGGAAGCTCGCGTTCAGTCCACCATTAAAGAGCAGGCAAGGGTGACGGGGTCAGGGTGGGGAGGAGGCCTCCGTCGAGTACCCCGTATAGCATTAATCCGATTCCATACATAAGAGGGTGACGACTGGAACGATAGAGACCCCGTGAAGGGTAGCCAGTCCGCCTCACGAATCCGACGACGCTCCTGAGTTGCAAAGGAGCACCAATTTTTAAAGTCTTCCCAGTCCTCTGGAGAACGAGACCTCTGTATGGCAGAGTGGAGATCATGGGTTACCTGCCGGAGATGTTTCGTGGCAGGGATACTTCTGGGGTGACGGGGAAGGCGTGGTGGGGTAGAGCGATTGACAGAGTCATACACTGCATCAACAAAATCCACTCTGTAAGAGTCAAAGAACTGGGACCCAACATAGGAATCCGCCCAGGTAGAAAGTGTTACGAACCACGCCATCAATTGTCATGATCTACCTACCCAGCACTATGAACCATGCCATCTATTGTCCTGATCTACCTACCCAGCACCACGAGCAACGCCATCTAGGGACAAAACCCGAGTATGACTAGTCTTAGTTACCACTCCCGGGTTTCCCTTCTCCATATCCTGGTTGTTGCGTCACCTCCTCCAAGTCTTCCTCATCAGCTCCAGATCGAGAAAAGTTCAGTTCACTCTGGGAAGTGACCACACTAGGATCACCTATCCTGGAAACCTACGGCACAGTGACTACCTACCATCGTCTTCAATACTCAGCCTTACTCGTCAGCCATCTCAGCACTGCACTTAAGTATTGGTTATCCTATATTGCCTCCCCGTGTCCACTTGCTTCAGATTATTGTATGTAGTATAAATATGTATATATTGTTAAGCCAATGTTGCGTATGTTTAGGTTAAGTATGGTTAAGGGTAAATAATAGAAAGCTGAATATTTTGTTAAGGAATTTATGGTACTTTATTATACACAACAAAAACTCGCATCCTTTGTCTACCCTTTTATAGTCCGATTGTCTTTGTTTTTTTTATTGTTGTTGCCTGTTGGGATCTGGGTAGACTTTTAACTATATTCTAAATCCCCAACTCGTAACAAATGGCGACCGTGACAGGACTCAACATTAAGTGCCATATTTCTTTCCCCCTTGTTACTCCTTGTTAATTATTCCTCCCAGTCACTTCTGTTTACAATTGCTGTACGGTGGTTTAAAGTTCCTTCATATGTGTGTGCATATATTGGTATCATCGTACAGTAAGAGTGACAGACGTAGGATATTAGGTTCCAAGTGTCATAAGGCTTACCTGTTATTACACGTGGCAGTCGTGTAGTAAGTCTTATCGAGTGTAGGGAAGTATCCTGATCTGTTTAATGCCTTACCCTCGCTCCAGAGTAGGCTGTTCCATAGTCACTAGTTTAGGGTGAAGTGATATCTTAGGAGGTCCCTCTCTACCAGGACCCCATAATTATAAAGCCTCAATTATTGTTCTTCTCATTATCTCATTCGGGGTCAATAATAAAGTAACTCAAGGGTTGTTTATCCGGATCTTTATATTAATGCCATAATACGGCCTTCCTGTTTCAAGTATTTAAGGGTTGTTAATCCGGATCTTTATATTAATGCCGTAATACGCCCTTCCTGTTTCAAGTATCTAAGGGTTGTTAATCCGGATCTTTATATTAATGCCGTAATACGCCCTTCCTCTTTCAAGTATCTTTCCAAGTCTCTTATCCTTATCTAAGGATCTTATCAGAAGAACAATATTCATAAGTGTAATTTCCCTAGGTATAACTTGGGTAGTTTCCGGGACTTTCTGGTTATCCACTGCCGTGATATTTTCTAGGGTAATCCACTTATCTTATCTTTTGACCATTAATTAATTTATCTAGGTTTTCATAATGGCCACCTCAGGATTTGTTAAACTTGGCAGTCCTCGAGGAGTGGAAGAGCAAGATACCATTTCACATCTTGAAGCATGTGGAGGTGCGTGGAGAGGTAAATTTGGGGCGTACTGCTGAGCTGGCTGATGTGTACGCCTTGCTGGTGGAGTCACTGGGCAGTAGGGAACGTGGTACTTTCCGGCATGTTAGGTCCTCCTCTGATGATAACCTTGGGGACGTGAGTGGTAGATCGAAAGGTCCCACACCTTCCCCCCCTGATGCAACCAAGTTTTATTGTTCTTACTGTAAAAAACCAGGCCATACGATCTTGACTTGTAAATACCCTGGATCCCAAATTTAAACCAATAGCAACCACCAATGTGGAAAGGCCCCATCAGGATCTCTTCTCTTCATTCACCTGTGAGAGAAAAATTTCAATCATAGAGGGGTCTCATTCTTTCCCTATTCGTATACTACGTGATACGGGCGCAGCACAATCTATCCTCCTGTTTAACGTCTTTCTTGATATATCTACCGCATTTACTAATGAGAATGTTCTAATTTTAGATCTCTCATCCCATTCTTCCTATCCCATAGCAAAAGTGCACCTCCACTGTCCCTTGATTACTGGGGAAGTGTAAGTAGCCATTAGGAAAGATCCAATCCCTGTGAGCGGCATTGATTTATTATTGGGTAATGACTTGGTAGGTGATCTAGTGGTTCCCAACATAAAGACAGTCGACTCTCCCTTACCTGTCAACTCCACCACTGACCTTGAAACTACTCCTCACCTTTTCCCATCTTGTGCTGTCACCCGGTCACAGAGTGTGCAAAATGGGCCCTCTTCATCCAAAACCACCTCCAATATCTTCCTACCCACAGAAGATCTGTACAATAAGACCATTAGTAAGGATGAGCTCATTAAAGCCCAACAATCTGATCCATCTTTGTTCAAACAGGTGATGAAAGACCTCATTGTGGACCATTGTACATCTTCGGCTTACCACCCACAATCCCAAGGTTGCTTGGAACGGTTCCATCAAAACTTTCAAATCAATGCTAATAAACTATCTCCCCTCAACTATATAGTCCATACTCCTGATCGCAGAAAATATTCACAACTTGTTCACATTAATCTCATGAAACTGTACCATTCCAGGCAGTCAGAGGAAGACATCCCAGAGGCTATAAGCCTACCTGTATTGCATACGGTTTTGTCAGGGCCGGAGACGGAGACAGATGACATGGACCTATTGGAGAATTTAGACTACCCTCTACCTTAAGAAAACCCTGCTAACAGTCACATACTCAACAACTTGGATGAGTATTTTTCTGTTCTGAATACATCTCAAGCAAAAGATCTCACTAAGTTATTATCAACATTTCCTAAAGTCACGTCAGACCTCCCAGGGTTTTGCAATATACTTAAACATGATATTAAGCTAATCTCAGATGAGGTACAACCCATTAGGCAATCAGCATATCGACTAAATCCACAAAAAAGAGTGATTATGAAAAAGAGGTGGAATTTTTGTTAAAACATAACTTAGCTGAGCCTAGTACCTCCCCCTGGGCTTCACCTTGCCTTCTCATTCCAAAAACCGATAGCACTTATTTTTCTGTACCGATTATCGTAAAGTGAACCAGGTCACTGTCTCAGACTCCTACCCTTTACCTTTGATTGAAGATATAATAGACAGCATAGGCTGTGCAAAATTTATATCTACGGTGGACATGTTGAAAGGATATTATCAAGTGGGACTCACGGATAGGGCAAAAATAATCTCAGCATTTATAACTCCATTTGGTCTTTTTCAATATTTGGCTATGGCGTTTGGCTTTTCTAATGCTCCGGCCACATTCCAGAGGGCAATCAATTACCTGATTCAGGACCTAGATGGGACGTTCGCCTACCTGGATGACCTGGTGGTGGTATCGGACAGCTGGGACGAACATCTGGTGCGTTTGGAGATACTGTTCGCACGACTGCAAGAGACTGGATTCACCATAAACCTGGCTAAATCTGCTTTTGGCCGGGCCTCAGTGACTTACATGGGACATATCGTTGGGCATGGTATGGTGAGACCCAAGGACGCAAACGTTAAAGCCATCTTGTCCTTCCCCACTCCAAGAACGAGGAAGGAACTCATGCGCTTCCTGGGGATGTGAGGCATACACCGTCGGTTCTGCAGTAACTTCTCCAGTGTGGCCGGACCCCTCACAGACCTTACCAGTTCTGCGGTTCCTTACATCTGGAACCAGAGGTGCAACCAGTCTTTCCACCGCCTCAAAGCCTTCCTTGCCTCCAAGCCTGTAGTCCACCCCCCTGACTACACCTTGCCCTTCCATCTGCAAATCGACGCTAGCGGTGTCGGAGTGGGGGCTGTGCTCCTACAACCCGACCCAACCACTGCTGTCCTTCACCCTATGGCATACTACTCCGCCAAGTTAAAAAAACATCAGACCAACTATTCGACCATAGAGAAGGAGGCCCTGGCTCTGGTGTTGGCAATAAAGAAGTTTGAATGTTACCTCCAATCTCGCCCACAAACAACCCTAGTCTTCACCCACCATAACCCCCTCACATTCATCCAAACCAACAAGACCTCCAACCAGCGAATCCTCCGCTGGGCTCTCCTCACCCAGCCCTATAATCTACAAGTCCGGCACATAAAGGGGGTGGACAACCTGATTGCAGACTCCTTATCCCGAGCTCCAGTGGAAATGCAGCAGCTACTCTCCAGACGCACCAGGTAATCACCTCCTTCTCGCCCGCGTTAAGGAGGTCTTTGGAGGGGAGGGTGTGTTACGAACCACGCCATCAATTGTCATGATCTACCTACCCAGCACTACGAACCACGCCATCTATTGTCCTGATCTACCTACCCAGCACCACGAGCAACGCCATCTAGGGACGAAACCCGAGTATGACTAGTCTTAGTTACCACTCCGGGGTTTCCCTTCTCCATATCCTGGTTGTTGCGTCACCTCCTCCAAGTCTTCCTCATCAGCTCCAGATCGAGGAAAGTTCAGTTCACTCTGGGAAGTGACCACACTAGGATCACCTATCCTGGAAACCTACGGCACAGTGACAACCTACCATAGTAGGGTGTGTCATACGGAGGCGAATTTTTTTTTTTGAGTTTGAAAAATAGGCCCATGGTATTAATGATGCAGTTCTATGTGCAGAATCATGTGATATCTTCAGATTTGAAAAGTTTTTATTTTTTGCTAGGTAAATTGTAACTTGAAATTTTATGAAAATTCAGTATTCCCACCCTTTTACCAACACCACTAAATAGCTTATTTAAAGTAAAGTAAATGTATCAGGTTAATTTATTAGGATGAAAATGATCCAGAATAGTGAAACGAATGATCTTGACACATTTATTAAATTTAATATTCCTTTAGAAAACAAAATCATCAAATACAAAAACCGGTTTTACTACTACGACCCGGTGTTGCTGCACACCATAGAGAACATGTCTTTCTTGCTTCTGTTTCTACTCATCACCTCCCTGCTGACCACCTGAGCTCGGATGTAGCCTTCCCTCCTCTCCTGGCTGTACACGTGACTGCTGGCCTCGCTCACTTGCTGTACACAACGCTCTATACTCTGGGTGTGCGAGGGCCAGGCAGGGACATGCATGGGGTTGTCCAGGAAAGCTCTGACTTGAACATTGGTGAGGCTGCAAGTAAGAGGGGGCTCACTGCCAGCCTGGATGTTATCCAGATCTATGAGATCAGTGAGGGTCTTGGCACTTAGATTGACTTCAGGAGTCTTCCTGACCCTGAAGGAATCGTCACCAACTGATTCGTCATGCCCAGATCCTCTCATAAGTCTCATATCCAAGATCTTTTTGACTGCCACTCTTCTCTCCTCCTCATCCTTACTGCAGAGCATTGTCTGCAGAACTGCCTCGGGATGAGCATACCAGGAAGATCTACTCACAGTCTGCTCCACAATCTGAACAACCTTCCTTGGCTGACTCCTCAGGAGCTCAAGCTGGAAGAGAACATGCCTCGGACAATAAGTCTCAGGTTGTGAAGCTGGTTCCCTTTCAGTTTATGATGAGCGACCCAAATTCTGCAGAACCTGAGAGCCGTTGTGAGCCACCTAGAATGTGAGACTGTACCTATCTGCAGGTAAGCAAGTCTATCAGGCATGACTCCAGTTTTGATGGCACTGCAAATCATGTAACCATAGTACTGGTCAGTACTCAGGTCGTCAATGACAGTATGTGCAAGCTCAACGAGTGGAGGGCCAACTGTGATTTTTTTCAAAGCTCGGGTTTATTTCTAACTCAGTGGCAGAGTCCAGCGTCTTGCCAAGAGGACCAGACCATCTGTTGTTTGAAAGAGTCTTGCCATCCAGCTCCTGGATCAGATGTCTGAGTGGCAACTCGTTGGTGTGGAGGTCACAAACAATCCAGACCAGCTTCCTCCCAATCTTCCGTTCTATCCACTGTATGACCCCCCCTTGCCACCCTGTGTTCGTGTAGGTGCTGTCCACTCCAATGGCCTGCAGGGTCTGGTCTACGTTCCTCTCTCTGAGCCAGTTCACAATGTTATCTGCCACTATCTCAGCTGGTTTCCTGATGTCATCTTTCTCTGGAGTGAAATGCCACAAATACTTCCCTCCTGGTTCATTGCAGCAGGAGTAGTGTTCCTCCTTCACCATGGCAGGGAACAACTTGTCAGAATCTCCAACTTTCATGAACACTTTAGTGTCATCCCTTCTCCCATCAAAGAACAAACAATTGATTCCATTTTCTCTTATCCCCTTATCAAACTCCTCTTCTAGGTTACTGACAAGTTTCTCCTGAGCTCTCCTTACTTTGTTATGATCTATCACCAGGTGAACATCACCAGGTGTTATCAAACCACCGTCAATCCAGGCAGCTGTTGCTATCTCTGCAGTTTCTCTGAGACCAGTGTGGTGTCGCATGCTGGCCAGAGCTATGCTCGGGATATCTTTCCTATTTCGAATCTTATGCCTGGAAGGTTTGGGATCATTATTTTCTGGGTTAGGGACAAAGTCACCATTCTCCTGGTCAGCACTCGGATCAGCCATGGGGAAGTCATTAAACTCTGAATCAGCTTGACTCCAATCATCGGCCTTTTTTACCTCACCCTGGGCCTTCTCAAGTCTCTTTTCCTCGGCAACTCTTCTCCTCTTCTGTCTCTCTGTGGCAGCCTCCTGTCTCTTGGACTCCGGAATATCTTGTCTAGAAATCATGAGAGCCCCTATACTGCCAGTCTTCTCTCTCTGTGCTTTGACAAATGCCAGTTCGATCACAGGAATCTTCAGTTCACGCTTGCAAATACAGGAGATGTGGGCCTCGGATTTACAGTCACGATCGCATCCAAACTCAGGACAGAGAACAATTGGGCACTTGCAAGTAATTATGTCAAATAACTGGTCCAGTTGCTTGGCAAAGCTGTCCTTAACTGCAAGTTTTCCTCTCCCAAAAGAGATATCTCTTGCCTTTTCCCAACTGGCTAGCAGTCTCTCACTAATCTTCTTCTGACTTGTTATGACTGGAGGCTTGAACTGAGCGTTAGCCAGAGTGTACTGTGCCAAGACAGCTTTGGTCATATCACTGGCAATGTCTTTGTTTGTGTAAGTTCTTTGGTTCTTTTCACTGATTTGCCTGATTAAAACACCGTATCTCAAAGCATCTCTCAATGTAGGCAATTCCGACTTCAGGAGCTCTCTCCCAGACCCAAGATAGTGACTGAGATGGCTGGATTTTTGGTTCCTCGTCCTGACACAAGCAGCCATCGCAAATATTATCAACTTATAAATGCATCAGAATCTGAAACAGAAAAAAATATTGTTAGTTGGGTTGTTAAAGAATGAAGTCAGATAGCAATGTTCACTATTTAATTGTAATGCACTAATGCAGCTGTATACGTTAGATTTTCGATAAATTTCACGCTAAAATTTACCTAGCAAAAGGTTGCAAAATATTGAAACTGAAATTATTTTCTGTTTATATACACTAAAATCTACCAAAAAAGTGAAGGGCCATTAGTTTTAGCTGATCTTCCCTCCTATGACACACCCTATTGGATATGACGGGGTTGTTCTTGTGCCTCCACCTGCTGACGCAGCGGAATATTGCCACATCCTAGTTAAACAATTCCCCCTATACGCTGAAGTCGAAGATGCTCGTGACTTTAATCCACGTATACTCAGTATACTTCGACACTTCCGAGGGAAGACCCCACAAGCAGCTGTCATAGTTAAATGGAAGGGGAGGGAGTGCCCAACCACTGTTGATGCCCACCCAGTCCTCCCCCCACAGTTCGCTGAACCATATCACCCCAGGCATGCTTTTTGTGTCATCTGCTCACATTGGGGTCACACCTTCACCGCCTGCTGCCGACGTAATCGTCCCAGATGTCGCTTCTGTTCACGTAACCATCACTCCTCCGTCTGTGCCCAAAAAATCAAAGACCACCTCAATAGGGGTGGTGTGGGCTATGTTGTTGACCCCAGGTGTTGTAATTGTGGTGGCTGGCACAATGCTGACTCACAACAATGCCCCAAACGTCCGTCTGTCCCAGGAGAAAAGCCTTCCTGAAGGCAGCGTCAATCTCAACCTCTCCCCCAGCCTACCGAACCTTCTTCAACAACACCTGCCCTTGCCTGGCCTCACCTGACTGCAACACAGCAATCCCGGCCGTCTCTTAACTCAACTACAACTGGGCCTCCTCCCCGTCTCTACTCAGACGCTGTCAGACCTTGTGCCCCCTCCTGTGACACGACACAGATCATATCCCTCTTACACGAATTTACCAACCGTATTGAAAGACTCTTTGATACACTCTGTACTACCATCTCCAGCTGCTACCCAGTCACCCCCCCTCTTCTGGTTTGACACAACCTGGTAGCCCCCCCTGTGTGCCCCTCATGCTCACGGCCTACTCCACCGCCGCCTGGCACTACTGCTGGCGTCCACACCGAGCCTGCGCCGTGCCCGGCTGCCTCCGTCCACCCACCGCATGCTCATGGACCCGAGGACACCACCCCTGGCTCCCTGTCCCCCCCGGCGTGCCGGCACCTAGGGCCCATCCACTCCAGTTCTCCACATCAATTAACCACCCTGCGGACATGCCAGTGGACTACGTATCTACGCCAGGAAGGACGTCCCCTACCAACCTCTCGACGTCCCCCTTGAAGCCGACACTACCGACGTACACGCCATCACAATCACACTAAAAGGTATGTCCCTCAATATTGGCAATGCCTATGGCTATGGCCTGGCACTTGACATTATTAGGGACCTGCCATGCTTTGCCATAAACAGATAAAGTGTACCGGGAAATTTCCCCCACACACTCATCATTCTGTCACTTTATGTAACTTGCTGACAAAACCCATGACCCTTCAGGCTTTTACACCTTACTGCATGAGTCGTAAAGGCAAGCATAAACTCTGCATGCTTCCCAGATGGGCACTGTAAACGCTTCTGCGCTTCACCTTGCACAGGATGTAAGGGGGTGCCCAATAAACTAGCCCCCTCCTGGCAAATCTAAAAAAAAAAAAATCTACACGACCGGGAAATTTAACCATGAGTGGGCGTCAGCATCACCCGTGTGCTGTATGAATTGAGTTGAATTGAATTGAAACAGTTTATTAAGCCAGAAAAATACAGATACAGAGTGGATAATAATAACACTATTAACATGGCTGAGCCAGTTGAGAACCTGAGCTCTCTTTGAGGCACCTGATATATACTATTCATTTATCTCAAGGAAGTATTATGTAACATTTAGTATTATCTGGAATAGTACAATAGCATGGTGGTAATAAGAACATCTCATGATATTACCACGGTTATCACTTCAATATTTAATAATTTTAATTATTTATTATTTTTTTGGTGTATTTATTTATTTTGTATATACAGTATACACAAATTACAGTGGAATTGAAAAACATAAGTATAATGGGGGAGCAGTACAACATGGGTTGTACAGTAATAAGGTTGATCAAGAGGACAGAGCTGCCAGGATTATGTCTAGTTGGCAAATATGTTTATTGCAATGGTATAATTACTTATATATTTACATGATAATTTTCGATAAAACGGTTTTGATGGTACAATAAAAGCAGGTACTGTAAATATAGTAGGTGTTACAAGAAATATTAATACTTAGACAATAGATATTTTTTAAGAGATGATTTAAAGGAAGGGAGCGTAGTCTTTGCTCGGATGGGTGGGGGTAAGTTGTTCCACACGTACAAAAATAGATCACCCTGAGCACGTGTTTCACGTTTTCACGTTGCTATATATCATTGATCATATAGAATTTACTGTGTGATAGTGTGTGTGTGTGTGTGTGTGTGTACACATGAGTACACATTAAGAACGTCAAGGAAAAGACGTCAGGTAATATCAGCTTACTCCACTGGTTACCATGGAAACATGGACACGCCACCCTCACTAGCCGCGTTCCCAACAGATGGCGTTGATGGGAGCTCAGTGGCTCATGTTTTTTATCGAAAAAAAAAGGGTAGACGCTTTCCCGTCTTTCTTATATAGTCTTTGGTACAGAACACGTGCGACTGAGTCAAAGGTTGTCTGATAAACAGGTGGAGATTTCAGGAATTTTAACACCCGCAGGTATTTTTTTTGTTACAAACCAGTTAATAACTTTTTGAAATTAATTCAGGTGTGCTGAGTTTGAAAATCGCTTTTACCAAATATTCTTGGTCAGTTGAGACACAAAATGACGTATCAAAGATGGCTGCCCTGAAACTGGATATTGTGGGGTAATTACGTGAATACAATGGAATCTGTGATGCTAATATGTATTGTTTCTTTTCATATCTGTTATAACTAGAGCAGAAAAACTTACATATAAAACATAACTCAAAATACTGAAAATATTACAAACAAAACTGCTACTGTGAACATTTCAATGACAAATTTGATCTCATATGGAATAGACACTCGGTCAGATTGGATTAACAAGCATGCAGAGCTCAATACATCACCGCCATCATGAATACTAAATTCACTTAACATACAACCAACATGCCTAATCACTACCCTTCAGTTATCTACTCTTACACCACTTTACAATAAAGTCGTTATTTACTATTGCACTGTTGTCCGTTATGATACAACGTTGACTAAATAACTGGAGTTACTGGTCTGCATTTACACTGTAGTTCCTCACTTATGTCTGTGCACTCACATGTCGGGGTGAAGAGTAATTTAGATGTTCGACACTTGCATAGCAGAGTCTTGCAACCAGTTCTGCACTGGCACGTCAGCATTTCCATGCAGTTGGCTGGAATGTCACTAAGCTTCGTCAGAAAAGAGACGAGTGTCCCCTCATCATCAAGCATCCATCCACTGTCCTCTGGCAAAGAAGGCTGGGTTGTGGACAGTTTGCAGGATTCCAGACCATGCTCTGGTGTGCTCGCATTATGTGGTGCTTCAGGGCAACGCTCGTTGGCGGTAATGATTCCGGTTTCTTTGCTGTGGAGTAAAGTAGACATGGAGCCTGGTTACTTGTATCCACATTATAGGGCACATTGTAAGCTTTACACAGAAATTTTTCAGCTGACGCAGTAGCTTCCTGTGTAAGAACTTCTTTTCCTATGCCGCAGAGATGTTCGTGGTGTGTTTTGAACATCTCCCAGAGTGTCTTATTTGTGTGACCAACTATGAATGATGTCGTGTCACAGCCGGCCAGTTAAATGTGAGAATGCACCTGTCTAACAGGGATGAATTTTGGTTTCTTGGATGTATACAATCAAAGACAAAAGTCGTGTCGCGGTTTTGTCCGAAGATTAAATATAACTCCTGAAACATTATGAGAGCCCTTTACCATAAGGCAGAGGGCACCAAAAGTTTAGCCCATCGGCATATGTTTTCACCAATTTCACGACACGATTTTAGTCTTTCATTGTACCTGCTTCCTTCCAGAGGTCATGACAACCCATCTCTTTACTGTGTGCAATTAACAGCAGAAGGATCTCTGCATCCTTGGCCTTGATAGCAATGGTGTTGGCATTACTGTGAATTGCATGGAAAGCCAGGCGGGTGTCTGCCTCTTCGTGCGTAGCTTCCAACATGTCCAAGGGTACGGACTGATTGTTACTTCTAACTTTACGCTGGTCAGCAAATCCACCACCAACAACGACAGTCTTGTCAGCTGGAGCCTGGTTTATCAATGCCTTGGCCAGACACGTCGCCAGATCTGCCTTATTTTCTGATAAGGCTGTGAAGTTTGCGCGATTTACTGACATGGGTTTGTCTTGGTTTTCAATAATGAACCTAATTGGTCGAGTTGCCTTGGTCCTTCTTTGCCTGACTGAAGCCTTGATGGAATAATCCCTGTATCTGTCTAACAGAAGATTGTATTTGACACTTAATGATGTCACCCTATCAACAAAATTAGTCGCCATGTCTCCAAATGTCTTGCATCCCTGGGGTTTACCCATTGCAGTTATTAATGCTTGGCCATCAATGAGAAGACAAGCTGCACCCTGGAAAGTGATTGTTGCTGGACATATGATGTTAGCAGTTAGGCATTCAGCAACAATATCCTTAGAACCAGTTCTTAGGTATCCATTTGTTTCAGCAAGAGAGATTTGTACTGACATCAGTTCATGCTGAAGTACATTGGCTAGCTTAACTTCTCTGCCTTCTGCATAGGCAGCAATCAGACGTTGTAGGTTAGCTGATCAACCTTCATGACAGGATGTTTGTCTTCCTGTTTTCTTCTGAAATCATATAGGATGTAAAATGTTGGGGCCTTATTCCTTTATATCTTAGCGTGAACAGATTTCCTGGTAGTGTCCCTATTATCTTCTGTCGCTTTGGTTAACCTCTGCTCAACAAAAATGTTCAGCTGTTCCTGAACTAGGTCTTCAGCGTTCAGTAGAGATTCCCTTACAATGATAAACTGAATGAGAAATAACACTGTAGTTTACATAAGTGAAACCAAAAGAAAGCATAATTATGTATAAATATAAACGTATTTTGTGGTTGTGCAAGATGGAGCGTTTCGTGTGAGATGAAAGAGACGTTTCACGATCAGACTTTCTCATATTATAATTATATCTAATGGAAGTTATTTAATAGTTATCTCATATATTCTTGGATACGACAGAATAAGACAGAACTTGTCCGTTCGGTGGAATTATCCTTGTATAGGTGTACAAAATTCATTACGTTTATAGAGTTCGCCGTTATATTTTCATTACCGATTTAAGGCAACTTGGGATGAAAATTTGTTCCGGTAACAAGCAGATTCGGATTTAGCACCCTCTAAATAAATAATACCTTAAAACGGCTTGTTACCAGCTTCTAACACAAAATGCCTCAGGAACTTTATCTAGGCTTTTTCTCATTATTTCTCTTGTCTAAGACCCAGCTTGTGAGAGTGGGAGGAGTATAGGGAATAGTTCATCCCACACTGTGCAATGTAACAAATAATTTACATAAATGAAATCAGTAATGTATGAATGTTAAGAAAAGTCTATAAACGCGAATATTGTATACACAATGTGATCAAAACATTAGTTCATTTTAACTATTAATATTTTAAACATTTGTTACTTAAACTTAGGTCAAAGTCTTGTTAAAGACAACACTGTACATGGGGCTGCTCCTTGAGGATTACAATGCAGCTGGCAGGGCGGAACAAGGGATTGAACCTGAACATGATTACCTGGTTCATAACTAGAGGTCGAAAACGGTGTACAGGTCGACAGATGTAGTAAACTCAGGAGAATCATTCATAAAAGAAGAACAGTTTGTGAACCCAACAAAACGCTAACTTCAAGGTTCGGTATCACGTGGTGGGTCACGAATACGCCAGAGCAGTCGAGCGAAGATCGGAAACCTCTGACTTTTTTTTTTTTTTTTTTTTTTTTTTTTACAGGGATTAACCCATCCGGGCACGGGTCAATGGCCTAATCAGGGCCTGGGGAGGGGGGGGGGGGTGGCGAAAATAATAATAATAATAATAATAATAATAATAATAATACATGTAATAATAAAATACCATAAAAAATAAATTATCAATAGTAGGAAACGATCTACAGTATGTATGTTGTGTTGTCAAAGTATGAGAAACAACTCAGACCCTGCATTGTGTGTGAATGAGACAGAAAGTCAGATCACAATTTTTGTGATGCCATGTGGCAGCAGGGTCTACCATTAGACAACAAAATAAAATTATAATGCTTCCAATATCTTTCCAGGCGGTAGTACCTCCCTGTTTGATAACTGCCTACTATCTATTCTTGATTCTTAGTTTTACATAGTCAAGGTTAGTCTGATTATGTCATTAATAAGTTTTATATATTAATAGTTTAGTACTTTCTGAATACTTAACTTGAATTAACTTCTTATATGTGGACAAATATGTTAACAGAAAGGCATATTTCAGGGACTATTGGCTGTTTTGGTGGCCCTGCTGTGGCAGCTTCGTGGGTGAGCGAGGCGTGAAATTGCGTAAAATACGATCGTAATGTTTCCGGTGTGTGGCGAATGAAGGATGTGTGTGTGTAAAACTGAACACTGATTTATGTGAACCAATGTGAATTTTAATTCTATGGACATAATTCTTTAAGCAGTGTGTATTTCAAAACAAACGAATCTACCACAGACATAAACATACTCGTACATAACTTTATGCCCACTACTTTGAAGAGCGCCGGTCAAGGATAAAATGATATACTGTAGTTAGAACTGTAAATTATGTGTATCTGTCCTAAATGGCTTGATGGATGAGGTGGCTGTTGTCATCGGAAGTAAATCATTTATGTTATATTACTACCGTTTTTCAGATGTGAATTGGAATAGTAATCCTCTACTGAATATTTTTAGCAACGTTCATTTTTACCAAATAAAGCGTTTGATATGTTATCTCACGTCGGCAGCAGCTTTTATTTTACCTTCCCATTTTTCCCACAAAAGTAATATTAATGTATTTCCAAATCTCTGTGTTAATTACGGAAAATCCGTAGATCATAAGGACAACCATGCCTTTAATAGATTAATTATTTTAAATTGCAAAAACGGGACGTGAGTTAGACGTGCTGACATGTTGTGAGTGCAGGTTGATTCCGTATTTGTCCCTTGCTTCCTTTGTCAGAAACCTTAATTCAAGATTAACCAAAACTTTCATATGCAGTACTGAATAGTTTTTATATAATTATGACAAAAACGTTGGTATTGAAAACTCGAAAATAAAAAGCAAAGCAATCGTGAATTTAAACACTTCTATAACTCTTGCTGGGTGCAATAGTGGATATATAAACTCGCATTCTGGTTTTCATTCAGCTACTCCCACTTCACATAGTTTTAAATGGGTGTTAAATTGGAGAAGTGCCTGCCATTCTGCCTCTTTGTATACCAGAGGCTTTGTATGGAGCCTGTTGTAGTCATACTATACGTCAGGCCTAAGTGATCCATTATCACACGCTCACTAAACTGGAATTTGGTAATGTTATTATTGTAACGTAATAATGATTCCCGTGTGTCACCAGCCACCTTATCCGTGACTTTAATATAAAATGGAGAAGACTGGTATAAAGATAGTCTCATTAGTGTAGTGGTAGTAATGGGATTGTTAGTGTATGGGGAGTAGGTGTTATCAGTGGGTGTTGTCAGTGTAAGGTGTGGGTGTTGTCAGTATGGGGTGTAATTGTTGTACTGTGGGGATGTAGATGTTGTCAGTGAGGGGGTGTAGGTGTTGTCAGGTAGGGTGTAGGTTAGGGGGCAGTGAAATTTTGCTCAAAGCTGCACTCTTCAGGCATTGTTCCTTATACATATCTAAGACTCCATGCCAAATTTGAAGCTGATATGTCGAGGTTTAGTCTGCCGCATTTTCTACTGAAATTTTTAAATTTACCTACAGTACTAGCCAAACAGCCGCTGTGGCGGTGCAATGTTCTGTTCAGTGTTTATCAACTTTTTTTTCACATCTCTTATTTCATTTAAGTTGTCTTGTTGCAGATGAGTATGGTGCTATGCCTATATTGATTATCAGCCTTTTCTGATGCTGATTTTGTCCCTGATCCAAGGGCTCTGACAGACACCAGTTCACAGAACCGGACAAGACTCCCTACACTGGCTGCCACTTGTGACCGATACTTGATTAGTGATTATGCTGGAGCTGCCATTGCTACTGCCACCTTAACTGACTATGGCATTATCACAAAGGATGACAAGAGTCAGGTTATTGGACCACATAAGCTGCGGGATGCGAGACAAAAATACCGATTTAAGAGGCAAGAAATTGAGATGGCTAGTTTAGATAATTTGACGTCACTCTATTTTGATGGTAAGAAGACCGCCACTCGTGTGATGATAAAGAATGAGAAGACCGAGAAATGGAGTTCGATGATGATGGTGAAAGATCATGGGT
Source organism: Homarus gammarus (assembly GCA_958450375.1). Lineage (NCBI taxonomy): Eukaryota > Metazoa > Arthropoda > Malacostraca > Decapoda > Nephropidae > Homarus > Homarus gammarus. The sequence goes on from CAUDMG010003841.1 coordinate 158,318, forward strand.
GAGCCTGGCAATGAATATCTCACACATGTGACTCCCAAGACTGGACACGGAAAGCAGATTGCCAAAACTATTCACGAGTTTCTGGTGGAGAAAAATCTAACCCAGCAGCCCATTGTGTGTGTTGGTTGTGATGGAACCAATGTAAATGTAGGATCAGAAAATGGAGTCATTCATCATCTTGAAATGTTACTTGGTCACCCGCTCCATTATTTCATATGTCAGCTTCACGGAAATGAGCTACCTTTCCGCGCAGTTTTTTGTCACTATGATGGTAAACCAAGTGGTCCTGAGCATTGGCGTGGTCCCATTGGAAAGCAGATCAAGGAGTCTTTGTCTGAGCTTCCAGTTGTCGCCTTCCAGCCAGTCAGTTTCCCTGATTTCCCTGTGTTTAATGATGAAGTGGAGAAAGATCTGTCCTGGGATCAGAAATACCTGTATAGGATTTGTAAAGGAGTTATCACAGGTGTTGTTGAAGATGACTTGGCTGCTATTGAGCCAGGTCCTCCCTGTGTGTCAAGGTGGAACACCTTATGGAGTAGAATCCTCAGGCTGTATGTAGCAACTTCAAGACCCAGCCAAGAGTTGAAAAGAAATGTCATTACAATAATAAAGTTCAGTGCTCCAATGTGGTTTTACATCAAGATACACCCTTACGTAACACACGGCTCAAGGAACGTATTCCAGTCCCTGCTATATATGAAACACCTGAATAGTGAGGAGAGGATAGTGAAGAAGGCTGTCCAGAGAAATGCATACTTCGCCCACACAGATCAACTTCTTCTTGGTATGTGTGCAGATGAGGACATGACTGTTAGAGAAAAAGCTGTCTCAATGATAAGAAAAATTAGAGAGGAGAATCAGCAAAAGGAAGAATGCACTGGCAGATCTGAAGAGGAGGAAGAAGATTCTGATGCTGCTGTTGACGAGAATTTGTTAAACTATACTGATGAGGAGGGTAAAGACGGAGATGGGAATGAGGATGTGCCTCCTGTAGTCAACATGAGAAAGGTGGTGACTCCGAAACTAAAGTGGCAAGCAAAAAACTATCATTCCATGATTAACTGGAGGAATGAACTCAAGGCTGAGCCTCCTTACATTGCTTCTCTGTCAAATCTACAGGTTAATGACATTCTTGAGACACCATTAGTGGTGCCCAAGTGGCCAAACAGCACTCAGGCGGTCGAGAGAGGCATAAAAGTGATGACTGAAGCTTGCACTGAAGTGACGGGATACGAATCGAGAGATGGATATATTAGGCAAAGATTATTGTCTTGGAAAATGATGCCAAGGTTCCGCACAAAAAAGAATTTCAATATGAACTTGTAATGATTTTCTATACGGTGTACCTGTAAAATAACATGTGAATTAAATCGATGTCACCCATGTAAAATTTATCATTATCCTGGAAAACATTAAATGACACCTAATTTTTGGTATACACTAAAAGTTGACAAAAAGTCGTTCGCGATGCGGCAGGGTAAGTATGCATGAAATGGCATGAAATTTTGCACAGGTGTTTGTTGCAGCCATACAAACGATGCCTGAAAAGTGCAGCCTGCAACTCAAATAAAAGTGTTTTTTCCCTGCTCCCTAGTGTAGGTGTTCTCAGTGTGGGGTGTAGGTGTTATCAGTGTAAGGTGTGGGTATTATCAGTGTGGGGTGTAATGAGACAAATCTCACAAGAAGATTACATATAGGTAGAATATTGATAGTATAAGAGTATAAAAAGAGGAAGATTTTGGTAGAGTGGCCGTGATAGTTATTTACACTGTCAGTACACTTATCGTATCTTATACGTCAATACACATCTATTAACGTCTTAAGGGCGACTTCTCAAACACTGCTTCGTTACAACTCTTTATTTATTACGAACATGACATGGACACATTAATAACACCTTCTATTGAAGTTACTAGGACATTATATTTACGTTACAAGGACATCATATTACGTTACTAGACACTGATTCTCGGACACGAACATGAAATGAATACACTTCCCACGTAAGTAACTCATCCCATGGAAAGCTCTGACAAAAACTCACGTGACCTAGGGAAGGCCTAGCAGGGAGACTGCTTAGCAGGAACACTGGTGTCGGGAGGGCGACTGCTTAGCTGGGACACTGGTGTCGGGAGGGCGACTGCTTAGCTGGGACACCGGTGGGAAGTCGGGGAGGGAAGTCCTGCATGACTCTCCTCCCGTGAGCGGGACTCGGCTGTGGTGGACCACCTCCTCTGATCCCTGTGTCTCTCTCTGACTGACTCTCCCTGAGGGAGGACCAGGACGTCCTATATATTGGGAGGCGAGCCGCCAGGTTGAGCTGGTCGGGGGGGCGGCGGCGAAGGGTCTCCTTACATTTGCCCTCGCTAATGCAGGGTCAGGTCTGGACCCCTTCAGAGACCATAAGTTGTATCTTCTGGAGAAGTCATCAGGTGGGGCCGTGTGTATATTGGGAGAGAGCTTGCCGGTGCCCCCTTACATGTGTGACATGGGAGGGGAGCCTGGCTGATTTACAACCCTTGGTCGGCCGTGAGAGTTACCCTACACTTGACCCCCCTAATGTCGGGTCAGACTGGCCTTCCTCTGCGGTGTAGGATATTGTGTATATTGGGAGAGAGTCGGCTGGTGCCTTCTTACATGTTTGTTGGCCGTGTGACATGGGAAGGGGAGCTAGTTGATTTGTAACATCCTTGAGCACCCGCGGGGGATACCCTTACACTTGACCCCCCTAATGTCGGGTCAAGTCTGGCTTTCCTTGCGATGTAAGCTGTGGTCTGACAACCCATCACTACAGGGGTGTAGGTGTTGTCAGTGTAAGGTGTGGGTGTTGTCAGTGTGGGGTGTAGGTTTTGTCAGTGTGGGGTGTAGGTTTTGTCAGTGTAAGGTGTGGGTGTTGTCAGTGTAAGGTGTGGGTTTCTTCAGTGTGGGGTGTGGGTGTTGTCAGTGTAAGGTGTGGGTGTTGTCAGTGTGGGGTGTAGGTGTTGTCAGTGTGGGGTGTAGGTTTTGTCAGTGTAAGGTGTGGGTGTTGTCAGTGTAAGGTGTGGGTGTTGTCAGTGTGGGGTGTAGGTGTTATCAGTGTGGGGTGTAGGTGTTGTCAGTGTAAGGTATGCGTGTTTTCAGTGTGGGGTGTAGGTGTTGTCAGTGTGGGGTGTAGGTGTTGTCAGTGTGGGGGTGTAGGTGTTGTCAGTGTGGGGGTGTAGGTGTTGTCAGTGTGGGGGTGTAGGTGTTGTCAGTGTGGGAGTGTAGGTGTTGTCAGTGTGGGAGTGTAGGTGTTGTCAGTGTGGGGGTGTAGGTGTTGTCAGTGTGGGGGTGTAGGTGTTGTCAGTGTGGGGGTGTAGGTGTTGTCAGTGTGGGGGTGTAGGTGTTGTCAGTGTGGGGGTGTAGGTGTTGTCAGTGTGGGGGTGTAGGTGTTGTCAGTGTGGGGTGTAGGTGTTGTCAGTGTGGGGTGTAGGTGTTGTCAGTGTGGGGTGTAGGTGTTGTCAGTGTGGGGTGTAGGTGATCTCAGTGTGGGAGTGTAGGTGTTATCAGTGTGGGGGTGTAGGTGTTTTCAGTGTGGGAGTGTAGGTGTTATCAGTGTGGGAGTGTAGGTGTTATCAGTGTGGGGGTGTAGGTGTTATCAGTGTGGGGGTGTAGGTGTTATCAGTGTGGGGATGTAGATGTTATCAGTGTGGGGTGTAGGTGTTATCAGTGTGGGAGGGTAGGTGTTATCAGTGTGGGAGGGTAGGTGTTATCAGTGTGGGAGTGTAGGTGTTGTCAGTGTGGGAGGGTAGGTGTTGTCAGTGTGGGAGTGAAGGTGTTATCAGTGTGGGGGTGTAGGTGTTATCAGTGTGGGGGTGTAGGTGTTATCAGTGTGGGAGTGTAGGTGTTTTCAGTGTGGTCGTGTAGGTGTTATCAGTGTGGGAGTGTAGGTGTTATCAGTGTGGGGTGTAGGTGTTATCAGTGTCGGGGTGAAGGTGATGTCAGTGTGGGAGGGTAGGTGTTATCAGTGTAGGTGTTGTCAGTGTGGGGTGTAGGTGTTATCAGTGTGGGGCTGTAGGTGTTGTCAGTGAGGGGGTATAGGTGTTGTCAGTGTGGGGTGTTAGGTGTTATCAGTGTGGGGGTGTAGGCGTTGTCAGTGTGGGGATGTAGGTGTTGTCAGTGTAAGGTGTGGGTATTGTCAGTGTGGGGTGTAGGTGTTGTCAGTGTAAGGTGTGGGTGTTGTCAGTGTGGGGTGTTGGTGTTGTCAGTGTGGGGTGTAGGTGCTGTCAGTGTGGTGTGTAAGTGTTGTCAGTGTGGGGTGTAAAGGTTGTTAGTGTGAGGGTGTAGTGTTAGTGCAGGGGTGCAGATGGTATCAGTATGGGGGTGTAGGCGTTGTCCGTGTGTGGGCCCCAGGGGAGTGTAGGTGTTGTCAGTGTGGGGGTGTAGGTGTTGTAAGTAGGGGGTGAAGGTGTTGGCAGTGTGGGGGTGTAGGTGTTGTCAGAGTGGGGATGTAGGTGTTGTCAGTGTGGGGGTTTAGGTGTTGTAAGTGTAGGGTGTAGGTGTTGGCAGTGTGAGGTCTAGGTGTTGCCAGTGTGGGGTCTGGGTGATGTCAGTGTGGAGTCTAGGTGTTGTCAGTGTGGGGGAGTAGGTGTTGTCAGTGTGGGGGAGTAGGTGTTGTTAGTGTGGGGTGTAGGTGTTGTCAGTGTGGGGTGTAGGTGTTGTCAGTTTGGGGTCCCTGGGGTGTAGGTGTTGTCAGTGTTGTAACAATGTCATTAGTGTGTCCCACCAAGCGTGAGCCAATCACAGTGACCTGTGGTGGTGAATACCTTAGGCCTGAACCAATAAGAGAACTTGTGAGACGTGACGTCATGAAGAGGTGGCACCATTTGTTGGCGACGCAATTTGAAAAAGACAGTCTGGCGAGAGGTACTGAAGGGTAGACGGGTCGTGTTGTAGATTTCCCCAACATGGTAGGATATCTCTCCAGTGAGTACACTTAAGGTTTTATCCGTTTCATGAAATGTATTGTGATTCATGTGACCCCTGTTTAGCTAGCTAGAAAGATAGGTTATTGTTTTGAAAGTGTAACTTTTCATTTTCAGTAATGTCATTAATAAGTGAAGAACTGTTAAGATTATTTCTCAATTCCCTTGTGTATGGAGTAGAGTATTGTCCTATCTAAGTGTCTTTGGTGTATGCAGTAATGCAGTGAGTCCTAAATAATAACTATTTCATATTTCCCTTCTGTTAAGTTGTTGTATCTTAAACTTATTCCCCAGTTATCAGCCTTCCTCTACCTCTCCCCCATATAAGATTACCATCTGGTGTGAGCAGTTCATCTATGGGCACCGTAAAGGAAGGTCACACCCGCTCGTCGTCCTCTGACCTGACTTGGCTTCAGCGCTGTGTGAAGTTTGGTACAGGTGTGAGAAGTAACCTTGTGTGCCTTAGTTATCTCGGTACCTCGACCCTATAAACGTGGACTGTATAATTATGTACCATAACAAAACTGTTTAGAGGAAAATACAGTGTGACGTGATACAGTGAAGGTGGCACCCAGTCCCCGCCATTAAGGTTGAGGTCAGAGGTCAGACACTGAGGTGCCAGGCCAGCGTTCTGCCTGCTGCCGCCTGTCCACCGCCTGCCTACCTACCTCCCTCTAACTTATGGGACTATAGAGGTCAACTTACCTCGCATCATAAGAGGGTTGCGCCTCCCAGCCACCGTTCACCACCTGTGTGCCACACATCACACACTAAGGAAAACCAAACCAACTTATGCAGTATTTCGAGCATTGTGAAACAGGGTGTTATACTTAGTGACTTCACATCAGTGTCAGTGAGCTATGGTCATGTGTAAAGTGGTATTTGTGGGTGTAGTGTAGTAATCAATGTGACAGCTTCTGGCATCCACAGTGCCCTGGTGCTCGCGAAGCCTACTCCCGGGCCATGTGGCTCCCAGCCCTCGCTCCACTGGTGGTTGGCGCTTACCACACGTGTTAATGACTTCATGTGGTGTCTTACGTGACTACGATGGTTATACCGGGCTGGTGGGAACAGGAATTTAACAGTGAGTTGGTGAACATTGGGTGTAACTCCTGTCAGTGTTATTCAAGGCTCACTTCAAACAACTCAACCCATTCACACAAGTCCCTGTTACCTGGACACCGCTGGCCTACATATCACCTCTCTGCCCCAGTGTATAAGACCTGGATTCCATTTTAATCTAACCAAGGCAGGAGTCGACGCCAGGCGGCGCTCTGCTGATGTTCCTGACGAAGGAGATGAGGAGGACAGTCATGGCGACACTGAAGCTGGCTTTCAGAAATTTAAGACTCGTCAGCAGAAACGCAAAATGAGGGCCCAGGGAAGGAAGCAGAGTACAGCCAATAGGTGCATCCCTCCCATCGCTCCCCGGGCTAACTACATGCCTTCTCCTAGAACACAACCAATTTGATGAAGATTAAGTGGTTGAGAGCCCTGAAAGAGGAATATTGCAAGACTACGCTGAATGTTGTCATGCCAGGTAGCGCTCCTCGTTTCGCCTATGTAGGCCGAGAGGAGACAGATGCTATCCAACGCTTCATTGATGGAAAGGTCGGCTCACTACATCTCATTAAGCGAGATGAACCTATCCCACCCAAAAAAATGAAGGAATACCTTGTCACCCACTTCCCCAAAGGTATTCCCCCCAGTGGCACTCTGTCACTTCCGGGCATCCACGGATCAAGAAGACTTTATAAGGATGGTGCACAACTTAGTAGGATCATCATTGTTTGGAAAAGGAAGGAACCACCTCCTGAGGTATACTGCTTCTTCGGCAAGTATGGTACCCCTAGTAACATCAGCCGGTGGACTCCACCCCCCCACCCCCTCCCACTCCTCATGTGGTATGCTACAACTGTGGCGAAATACTGTCACAAGACAGCCACCTGCGGCATCTGCGCAGGAATGCATAGCATGAGGAGCTGCCTCACCAAGGAAGCTGCCTCTCGGGAGCGGAGAGAGCAGGCTTCCCCACCTGAGAGGCAGTGTCCCAGGTGCAGGGAGGAGGGTGTGACGGCCTGGCACCCAGGTTGCCCTGGGAGGCCGCCCCACCCACAACAGCGGTCACATCCAGTGATGCCAACACTGCCGGGTCGCCTCCATCGCCTGAAATCAACAGCCACACCTCCCCACCAGGAGGCAGTGTCCCAGGTGCAGGGAGGAGGGTGTGACGGCCTGGCACCCCGGTTGTCCTGGGGGGCCGCCTCCACCCACAATAGCGGTCCCACTCAGTGATGCAAACGCGGCTGGATCGCCTCCACCACCTGAAGTCAACATGCACAGTGACTCTCCTTCGTTAGCCAATGCAGGTCAGGTTAAAGCCTGCCAAGTAAGTGTATGAGTGAACAATCGCAGTGATAGTGTCACTGGAGCTTCTGAAGAAGCTGGTGCCTCCTCTCATAATGATGCGAGACCGATAGTGATGGAAGCATAAATAGGGAGAATGAGCCCCAGACTGCCAGCGTGGTCTCTTTAATAACCCCAGGTCTGAAATCAGTCCATAACCCTGTACTTCTTCCAATATTTTCGGAGGAGGAACTCGCAGGACTAATAAAGGAACCTGTGTATAAAAATTCTACTGGAATAAGGGCTGTGATATGCAAAAATTATCAAGAACTCCAGGGGTGATGAATTTGAAACGGTTAACTTATTGGTCAGGTTGATCTATGAAGCCAATGCACGACTCTCTATACTCAGTTCAAGACTAACACTAACGCTTAGGTTTATTTCATGGAACATCCGGAGTGTTAACCGCAGAATTAATTACCTACAATGGTTTGTTAAAGTTTGTAACATTGATGCAATTGGTTTACAAGAACCTTACACGTCCAGCACCCAGAAGAAAGCGCACCCAGCATAGCTGGGTTTACAGCATACAATAGTGGAGCAGGAAGTGGCCTGCTCACTTATGTAAAGAATGGTCTGGTCTGTAAATGGATCAAAACTCACAATGATGAAAGTATTCACTATCGACAATTTACAGTAAAGACAGCAAACAGTCAATTTTCGCTGTATAACATCCATGTTCGGTGTAATGAGCTGCGAGCGGACGTGTTACCAAAGCCATCAGGTGACAATGCTATGTTGTGTATGGGTGACTTTAACTCTCGTCACACTGTCCTCCGTGAAGTCCAGTGTAACTCTAATGGGAGGGTGTTCGTGAATTACATCAATAATCATAATATCACTGTATACGACACAGACAAAGTGACACATCTGATGGGGGGCAGACTTGATTATGTGATTGGGTATAACCTAGTAGACAGTAATGTCAAGGCTAAGGTCATCTCAGACCACCTAGTCAGTGATCATTATGCAATACTTACCGAGTACACTGTTGCTGATGTCAAGTGTGAACCCCATCCTAAGCTTAAAATTAACATCCCAGATAATCATAAACTGCACTTCAAGGCCTACATCCACAGATGGTATGCTGGATATACACCTGGGTCAGTGGATGAATTTTGCTGTGATCTTGTAAATGTCATTACCACATATTATACCACCTGGGTTAAGTCAAGGAGGAAGGGGGGCAGCACTAAACCACTCTGTGGACACATGACCCCATCCTCACCAAAGAAGGAGAGAAGGTAGAACAGCTTGCCAACACTTACAGTATCAGCAAAATAAAACTAGTGATAACCTCCTGGCATTCCTCAAAGCTAACAGAGCATTTCATGAATTCAAAGGTCAGGTGAGAAACACCTGTTGGGAACAATTCTTACAGGGGATTAATATAACAACCACTCTAGCAGAAGTGTGGAACAAAATTAGAACCATTACCAAGTCACCCATCCCAGTCCAACTTCATCACAGCCCTGCAGAATGTGCTGACATGCTATTAGACCAATGGTCAAGTCACTCAAGTGTGTCACAAATCACTTCCCCTGCCTCCTGACATACATCAACATCTTAAAAACACACATTAATAGGGGTTTCAATATTGAAATAGCCTGTTCCTCACCAGACCTTACCGACCAGTTTCCTATAACGCACCACGAACTAACAACAGCACTAATAAATGGAGAATCATCCTCCCCTGGTGAGGATGGCATAACCTATATCACCCTGAGACTTAAATGAGGTCCCTAACCATCCACTGCTTGACCCGTATCAAATGAGCCTCACACAGGGTATTCTGCCTAAGACATGGAAACATAGTACCAATCCCTAAAGCTAACTCTCTAAACTTCAGGCCAATTTCACTCACATCCTGTATGTGTTAAGTCCTTGAAAGAGTTGTTCTCAGCCGTCTCATGTTTCAAGTCAAAGACAAACTGGCCCCTAATCTGTATGGGTTCATGCCCGGGCGCAGCACACACACGCTTTGCAGAATATCTTGTTCACTGAAAAGATAAGACACAAACAGCCTTCATAGACCTTAAATCAGCATTTGATGGAGAGAATAGAGACATTATACTTGAGCAACTAGCTAATTTTGGCATCCAAGGTAACCTCCTGACATGGATAAAGGGATATTTGTCCAACAGGTATGCCAGTGTTCTGTTTAGAGAAATCAAAAGTGCCAGAATGAGAGCATTTGAGCTTGACACCTCAGGGAGGAGTGTCAAGTCCTATGCTCATTAATATACTGATACACAAGCTTATTGCTGACATTCCAGTTCAGCCAAACGAGGCTGTAATATGCTGCGCTGATGATATGTGCATTATAACACAGACCAAGCTCAAGCTCCAAGCCTTGCTGAATGTATTTGCTCGGAGGACTGTGGACTCATAATATCTGTTGACAAGACGAGGGTCCTCAATCCTCGTCCTGTTCACCCTCTGCCTCTTGACTTTAACATTAACAGCATGCCCTTGGAACTATGTACAGCAGCTCTTATAAATATCTTGGAATTTGTGTGAATGATGCAAACTTTCTCGGCAACCTTTGTGCCAAACTAATGCAGTGCATTAAACCCCTCAGAACCCTCGTTGGCAAGGGCTATGGAACTAACATCACCTATGCTCGTACTTTCTATTTTCACTTCATTCGTTCTGTAGTTGACTATCATGCTCTCCATCTTGTGACTATTCCTCCTAAACAACTCAACAGCCTTGAGGTAGTGCAAAATGAAGCCATGCACATCATTCTAGGATGCCCAAAATCAACCAGAATTGTAAACATGAGGAAAGAGTTCGGGCTGCCCTCCCTATCTGAGAGGATAGCTCTACTTAATACCATGTTTTGTGTCAAAGTTTTGAAGAACAGTGGTCCCCAAACTACAGCTCAAAATGAGTTGATGTTCTAGCTAAGTAATCCCGACTATCTCGCTAACCTTCTACTAAAGACTCTCTTTGGGTCGTGTCTTCATAAAAGTGTTGCAGATCTCTTGAAACTGAATGTCCCAATCACCCCAGATGAACCAATTAATGCCATTCCTCCTTGGCTGGCTATATCAGTTCCTATTAATTACACTCCTGTTGGTAGTAAGCAAATGTTAAACACCGATGTGATGAGATGTGTCACTCTAGAAACTACTAACAGACACAGAGTATTAAATCAAGTGAATGTTATGATTTTACTGATGATTCTGTGCAGATAAACACAGGTAGAACAGGCTGTGCAATTTCAATATATAAAGAAAAAGAGATGATAGTGTCAAACAAGCAAAGGCTGAAAAACTGGGCCAGCACAGCACAAACTGAACTAACTGGAATCTACTTAGCTACAGACTACCTTAAAGAAAATGGAGGTAGGGTGATATTCTGTGACTCTCAAAGTGCTTTGAGTTGTATGTGATATTAAAAAAAATGTGATAACAGCCAATGAGAACAACTCTCGTATCAAATTTTTATGGATTCCGTCCTATGTTGGAATTAAGTATCATGACCGTGCTGATAGACTGGCCATGAGGCATGTAAGAAAGAAAATGTTGACTGTAGGTGTTGATAGTGTGGGGATGTAGGTGCTGTCAGTACGGGGGGATTTAGGTGCTGTCGGTACAGGGGTGTAGGTGTTGTCAGAAAGGGGGTGTAGGTATTGTCAGTTTGAGTGTATGGGTGTTGTCAGTTTATGGGTGTAGGTGTTGTCAAAGCCGGGAGGGGTGTAGGTGTTGTAATTGTGGATGGTGTAGGTGTTGTCATTGCGGGGTATGGGTGGTGTCATTGCGGGGATGTAGGCGTTGTCAGTGTGAGTGTATGGGTGTTGTCAGTGTATGGGTATAGGTGTTGTCAGTGTGGGGTGTAGACGTTGTAATTGTGAGCGGTGTAGTGGCTGTCAGTGTGGTGGTGTAGGTGTTGCCAGTGTATGGGTGTAGGTGTTGTCAATTTGGGGTGTAGTTATTGTCAATGTTAGGGTGTGGGTGTTGTCAGTGTGGGTGTGTAGGTGTTAATTTAAGACTGAAGGTGTTGTCAGTTCTGGGGTGTAGGAGTTGTCAGTGTGGGGGTGTAGGTGTTGTCAGTGTTAGGGTGTAGGTGTTGTCAGTGTGAGGGTTGTAGTTATTGTCAGTGTTACGGTTGTTACAAGTTGGGGATTTAGAATATAGTTATACGTCTACCCAGATCCCAACAGGAAACAACAACAAAAAACAAGGACAATCGGACTATAAAAGGGTAGACAAAAGACGAGAGTTTTCGTTGTGTATAATAAAGTACCATAAATCCCGTAACAAAATATCCAGCTTATAAATTACCCTTAACCAAACTTAACCTAAACATTAACAGTATATACATATTAATAAAACATAAAACAATAGTGAAGCAAGGTGGAGGTGGGAGAGGCAATACAAGATTACAAATACTTAAGTGAGGAGCTGAGATGGCTGACGAGTAAGGCTGAGTATTGTAGAAGACGGTAGGTAGTCACTGTGCCGTAGGGTTCCAGGAAAGGTGATCCTGTGGTCACTTCCCAGAGTGAACTGCTCTCTCCTCGAATTGGAGCTGACAAAGAAAACTTTGAGGAAGTGACGCAACAACCAGGATATGGAGAAGGGAAACCCGGGAGTGGTAACTAAGACGAACCATACTCGTGTTTCGTCCCTAGATGGCGTTGCTCGTGGTGCTGGGTAGGTAGATCACGACAATAGATGGCGTGGTTCGTAGTGCTGGGTAGGTAGATCATGACAATCGGTGGAGGGGTTCGTAACACACCCCCCCTCCAAAGACCTTCGTAGCGCGGGCGCGAAGGAGGTGATCACCTGGTGCATCTGGAGAGTAGCTGCTGCATTTCCACTGGAGCTCGGGATAAGGAGTCTGCAATCAGGTTGTCCACCCCCTTTATGTGCCGGACTTGTAGATTATAGGGCTGGGTGAGGAGAGCCCAGCGGAGGATTCGCTGGTTGGAGGTCTTGTTGGTTTGGATGAACGTGAGTGGGTTTTGGTCGGTAAAGACTAGGATAGTTTGTGGGCAAGACTGGAGGTAACATTCAAACTTCTTTATTGCCAACACCAGAGCCAGGGCCTCCTTCTCTATAGTCGAGTAGTTGGTCTGATGTTTTTTCAACTTGGCGGAGTAATATGCCACAGAGTGAAGGACATCAGTGGTTGGGTCGGGTTGTAGGAGCACAGCCCCCACTCCGACACCACTAGAGTCGATTTGCAGATGGAAGGGCAAGGTGTAGTCAGGGGGGTGGACTACAGGCTTAGAGGCAAGGAAGGCTTTGAGGCGGTGGAAAAACTGGTCGCACTTCTGGTTCCAGATGTAAGGGACCGCAGAACTGGTAAGGTCTGTGAGGGGTCCGGCCACGCTGGAGAAGTTATTGCAGAACCGACGGTAGTAGCCGCACATCCCCAGGAAGCGCACGAGTTCCTTCCTCGTCCTTGGAGTGGAGAAGGACAAGATGGCTCTAACGTTTGCGTCCTTGGGTCTCACCATACCATGCCCAACGATATGTCCCAGGTAAGTCACTGAGGCCCGGCCAAAAGCAGATTTAGCCAGGTTTATGGTGAATCCAGTCTCTTGCAGTCGTGCAAACAGTATCTCCAAACGCACCAGATATTCGTCCCAGCTGTCCGACACCACCACCAGGTCATCCAGGTAGGCGAACGTCCCACCTAGGTCCTGAATAAGGTAGTTGATGGCCCTCTGGAATGTGGCCGGAGCATTAGAAAAGCCAAACGCCATAACCAAATATTGAAAAAGACCAAATGGAGTTATAAATGCCGAGATCATTTTTGCCCTATCCGTGAGTCCCACTTGATAATATCCTTTCAATAGGTCCACGGTACTGATAAATTTGGCACAGCCTATGCTGTCTATTATATCTTCAATTAAAGGTAAAGTGACCTGGTTCACTTTACGATAATCGGTACAGAAACGAAAAGTGCCATCGGGTTTTGGAGTGAGAAGGTAAGGTGAAGCCCAGGGGGAGGTACTAGGCTCAGCTAAGTTATGTTTTTGCAAAAAATCTACCTCCTTTTTCATAATCTCTCTTTTTTGTGGATTTAGTCGATATGCTGATTGTCTAATGGGTTGTACATCATCTGAGATTAGCTTAATATCATGTTTAAGTATATTGCAAAACCCTGGGAGGTCTGCCGAGACTTTAGGAAATGTTGATAATAACTTCGTGAGATCTTTTGCTCGAGATAGATTCAGAACAGAAAAATACTCATCCAAGTTGTTGAGTATGTGACTGTTAGCAGGGTTTTCTTTAGGTAGAGGGAAGTCTAAATTCTCCAATAGATCTATGTCATCTGTCTCCGGCCCTGACAAAACCGTATGTAATACAAGTAAGCTTATAGCCTCTGGGATGTCTTCCTCTGACTGCCTGGAATGGTAAAGTTTCATGAGATTAATGTGAACAAGTTGTGAATCTTTTCTGTCATCAGGAGTATGGACTGTTAGGTTCTGAATAATAAGTTCTATATACAGGAGCGAACACAAACACCTGTATAGTTTTGTAGGTTCGGTTTACTGGATAAGAGTATGTACACAAAGGGAAGCAGCACTCTCCCCGGCTAGGCTCCTTGTCAACTGCTATAGGCGACGTATGGCAAGTGATACATTAGCAGCTTCCATACGTCGCCAGGCACATTAATTAAGCGTGTGGGATATGGTAATAACATTGCCACACGCTGCTAGCTAGGCTGAATAAAAAATACATAAATGGAGCACATACTTAATATACATACATGATATATAATCCAGCATACATAATATACATACACCTCCCTCCCCCCTATACGCTCATAGCAAAGTCTTGAGCGGACCTTTTCTTTTGGATCCGTTCTGAGCGTCGAGGGACTTCATCACTGGGAAGGGTATGGGACTCAACACTGGTGGCGGGGCCAGCAGAAGGCATTGTTACGGGTCGGAGAAAACGGCGGTTCCTCCACCACACACGACCACTGGGTAACCGCGCCTGGTAGTCCCGTGACCTGCCGAGACCCATAACTACGCCTACTTTTTCCCAACGTAGGGAGGTCGGGTCCTGAACACGGACTTGGGTGCCGACACTCAACCTGGGGAGAGAACGGGAGTGGTCATTGTAGCGGGCGACGACGTCCTGAACACGTTCGGCGGCTCGGCGATCACAATCCTCTGTCTTGGGCTGCCACTCCTTGGAGAAGGATTGAGGGTGAGCAGGGACACAAGAACGAAGGGGGCGTCCATACAAAACCTGGGCAGGGGAGCGTCCGGTGAAGTTAGGTGTGTTGCGGAGTTCAAGAAGACCCTTGTCGAAGGCCTCGCAGTCAATGTTCCCAGAAGGGGCCACCTTAAGGATGAGGTGCTTCAGGGATTTGACAGCAGCCTCAGCGTGGCCGTTGGACTGCGGGTAATGGGGCGATGACAACACATGCCGGACTCCCCATCGGTCAAGGAACACAGCAAAGTCCCGGCTTGTGAACTGAGGCCCTCCGTCGGTTCGCAGGCGTACAGGAACGCCCACGTCACGGAAGTAGTGGCGGAACTTGCTGATGGTGGCGGCAGACGTCGTGTCATTACCGCACTTGATGACAACCGGCCAACCAGAGAGACGGTCGACGATAACGAGGAAGGACTTTCCTGACACACAGAAAAAGTCGGCCGACACAGACTCAAAGGGGCGGGTGGGGTTGTCGTCACTCATAAAGGGTTCCTGCTGCTGGCTGAGTTGTAATACTTGGCAGGGCTCACACGCACGGACAACATTGGAGATGTCGGAGTTGATGCCGGGCCAGAACACAGTCTGTCGTGCACGTCGTTTGGTGGCCTCAGCTCCACGGTGACTGTCGTGAAGGCGGGCCAAGGCGTGGGGAAGTGATGCAGCATGGACAACTACACGTGCTCCGTACAGAACAAGGTCTCCGTCGCAGTAGAGTTCATCGCGGAGTTTCCAATACGGGAGCAGGGTGTTGTGAAGATCGTAGCGGTTGCTAGGAAATCCATTCCTCACACACTCGACAAGTCGGACGTAGGAAGGGTCATCTCGGGCCGCTGTTCGAAGGTCCTCCATTGCCTTGTCGTCATCTGGTGACAGGTCCGAACGAAGGGATTGGACGGCATGGAGAGTCCTGACGGAAAGAGCGAGGTCGGCGTCGAGTACATGGTCTTCTGGAGTAGGACGGCTGACAGGGGAGCGGGATAAGGCATCAGGGATGCAGAGCTCCTTGCCAGCACGCCACACTGCAGTGAAGATGTACGCCGAGAGCTTCTCTTTCAGACGCTGGAGGCGAGGGTTCTCAACGGCGTCTAGCGTGTAGTGGTTGAGGATCGGGACAAGCGGGCGATGGTCGGTCACTAGGTGAAAGTATTGCAGGCCTATGAGGTAAAACCTGCACTTGGACATCGCCCAAACCGCAGCCAACAGCTCCAACTCAATAGTGGCGTAGCGCGTCTCAGTGTCAGAGAGGAAACGCGAGCCACACTGGACGAGCCGGAACTGCCCTCCACCATGATCCTGCAGTAGGGCGTATCCCACGCCATACAAGCGTGAGGCATCTGTCTGCAGAACTGTCGGCAAGGCTGGGTCAAACGTGGCGAGGACAGGTGGACGAGACAGGGCCTGTTTCACTTGCTGGAAGGCCTTGTCGTGGTCGGGGGTCCACAGGAATGTCCTCTTGGGGCTCATCAGGGGGCGAAGTGGTTGAGCAGCTGCGGAGATGTCCGACGAAAACTCTGCTAACTGGTTGACGAGACCGATGAAGGACCTCAAGTCGGTCAGGTTAGCAGGGGTGGGAAAATCCGTAATGACGCGGACCTTTTCCGGGTCAGCTGCGATGCCATTCCCTGAGAGGGTGTACCCACAAATGTCAACTGAAGAGCTGGCCAGAACAAACTTGTCGGCATTTAGGGTAATGCCGTGCTTCCGGCACCTGTTGAGTACCTCGTAGATACGGCAGAGGTGATCCATATAATCCTCGTCGTACACGAGTATGTCGTCGACCACTTTCACGCAGTTTGCCAGACCTTGTAGAGCCATATCACCTCGAAGACAGAAAGCGTCTCCTGTAGCGGCGAATCCCATGGGGCCACGGCAATAACTGTAACGTCCATGCGGGGTGATGAACGTTGTGAGTGGTCGGTCTTCTTCGGCAAGCTCTATCTGCCAGTATCCACACAGGGCGTCCATCGTCGTGAAGAAGCGCGCCTTCGGGTTCACACTGCGTATAGCTGCAAAGGGCGTGGGAGAAGGGTGCGCAGGACGAGACACCTGGTTGTTGAGCTTGGAAAGGTCAGTGGTGATCCGAACACCACCTTTAGGTTTTGCGACGACAACCATCGGGTGACACCATGGAGACGGGTCATCGCCGGTTGGTACAATAATTTCTTGGGCGACCATGGAGTCCAGCTCGTTTTTGACCGCCTCGCGGAAGGCCAGGGGAACCAGTCGAGGGGTGTAAATAGCGAATGGCTTCGCGTCGTCCCTCAGGTGGATCCTCATGGGGGGGCCTGCCATCTTCTTGAGAGGCTTGGATTCCAGAGCGGACTTGGTCACCAGAACGTCGCTGAATTCCTTCAGGAAGTACTTCCGAGCATCCGAAGGAGAGGTGTCACTGGCAAGAGGCAGGGGTAGGGCGGCAGCAGGGTCGTTGCTGCTCCCTTTTTGCACCCTGTTGGCGTGTTTTACCTCAAGAATAGGTTTGGGGAAGTCCTGGGAGATGATGGCCAACTCCTGACAATGTCTGTAGGACAGCAAAGGAGTCTGGACACCGTTATGCACATCAATCCAGGCTTGACACGACCTGTTGCCAAAGGTGACTTGTGCTTGGAGTGAACCCAGGGCCGGGGTCATCTGTGAACCATCTGCCATAAAGCGGAGATCCTTGGGGGGCGGTCCTAGATCACTTGGAGAGAGCCCCAAGCATTGCAAATGATGGGGACCGATGACTGTAGCATCAGCGCCGGTGTCGGGCAACATCTGAAGACGGGATGAAGCACTGCGGTAGGTCACAATGACACTGATGTACTGGGGGACTTTGGTCCTGGAACGCTGGGGGGAGCACACATTCCTAATGTGGCTCGAGCGTTGTCAAGAGTCGTCGTACCTCGGATTGGAAGGCTGTGGGCGGCCCTCTCTGGTGGAAGGGGGCTGAAGCTTCCGCCGACGCAGTCCTTTGGGTTTGTTGGAAGGGCAACACTTGTCATAGTGGCCCAGACGACCACACACATTGCACTGGACGCGTTTGGCTGGGCACCGTACTGTGAGTGACCAGTGGCCCTTACGGTCACAACTGTTGCAGGTAGACTGAGCAGCTGGACACACCTGTGTTCCGTGCTGCTTACCACAGTTGTTGCAAAATAAACCGGGCGTGGACGTGGTGGGCGAAGGCGTAGGAACAGACTTCTTGTCCTTCTTGTACCGGGACACAGCGCGTACAGCTGTAGGGGTTGCGCGAATGGCAGAGGTTGCACACCTGGCAGCCTCATAGGAGCGACATATCGTCGACACATCCTTAAGAGAAGAGGAAGAGTCGAGGGAGGTGAGGCGTTGGACAAGTTCCTCGTCCTTAACACCCATCAGGATCACCTGCTTCAACTGGGTCTCCTCGCACTGCTGGTGGTGGCCTGGACATATATCTACCTCTTCCGAGGCTCTCTTAAGATGCACGTAAAAGGCATCAAAAGACTCACCCTCCAACTGTCTGCAGCTAAACAATTCCCTCCTGCGCAGAGCTTCATTCTGCTGTCCTTTGATGTGCCGTTGTAGAACGTCCAGTACCTCCTCTACAGACAGCGAAGAGGTTGGGGGTACCTGCAACGTATGTTCCAAGACACGCTGAATTTCCAAGGACAGGCACATGCGCAGCTGGATGAGTTGTTTAGGCTGTGACAAACTCTGGAGATCCACCATTGTAGAATAATCAGTCCACCGTCGCCGCCATTCACGAAAAGTCGGGAAATTCACATCAGGCTTCAAGATGGGCGGTGTTTGAGCTGCTGCTTTAGGTGGGGCTAGGGGGTGTGAAGGAAGCATGGATGAGGTATCTGAACCAGTCAGTACCGAGGCAGTGTTAGTGCCAGGGGCTTGGTTAACAGTGAGGCGAGATGTCAAGGCTTCAAAC
The DNA here is from genome assembly GCA_958450375.1 of Homarus gammarus. Taxonomy (NCBI): domain Eukaryota; kingdom Metazoa; phylum Arthropoda; class Malacostraca; order Decapoda; family Nephropidae; genus Homarus; species Homarus gammarus. Next base: position 176,749 of record CAUDMG010003841.1, read on the forward strand.
CGTTCACTGTCTTCCAATCTCCGTTGGTGGTCTCGTTCTGCCTCTGCTTGCCTTCTGTGCTCATCCGCCAAACGTCTGTGGGCTTCATCCTCGCGTTTCTCATCTCTCATAAACTTCAGTAAAGCAATTATCTCTGGAGACAACGCTGAATATTGAGGTGAGGGACTGCGCGATGTGGGGGCTGGAGCGTCGTGGCCGGCCTGGTCATCCATCTCTGCGGGGCTATCACCCGCCTGGCTCATCCAGGCTCTGGGTCCATGGCTACGTAAGGCGTGAGACATAACTACTTCATCTGTGTACTATGTCTTAAATCAGTGTTGACCGGTCAGCCCGTCGTATCAACAAGATTTCAGACAAAAATTTAATTAAATACACAGATAAGTAGATTATATATATAAAATATATATAAGGAAGCCGCGCGGTCAGCGAGTGTTAGTACGTGTATGTGTGCGTGTGAGGGCAGTGGGAGCGGTCTCCTCGAGCTGTGAAGGGGTGTGGAGACGACGCTGTGAGGGGGTGGAGGGAGAGGCGCGGCGACTCCCAGTCAGTCCAGTTACCCTCAGAACGCGGTCAGAGACGGGTGCACTGAACTCTACTCCTTACAAATGCCCAGAACGTGCCGTATACCTTGGGAATCCTTTAGAACAAGGTCACACATGAATGGCACGAAACACACAATGCACTAAACACTTCACAGAAAATCACTGTCACTGACACTGCTCAAAGTTGCCGAGATTCTTCGAGGAGAGCTGACGCGTGGGAGTTGACCCAAGGCGAGGAGGAGTCCATCCAGCTTTCCACAGACTTTGCGCTATCACTCGTAATTATCCAGTAAGATCGGATCACTGCGCCATGTTAGGTTCTGAATAATAAGTTCTATATACAGGAGAGAACACAAACACCTGTATAGTTTTGTAGGTTCGGTTTACTGGATAAGAGTATGTACACAAAGGGAAGCAACACTCTCCCCGGCTAGGCTCCTTGTCAACTGCTATAGGCGACGTATGGCAAGTGATACATTAGCAGCTTCCATACGTCGCCAGGCACATTAATTAAGCGTGTGGGATATGGTAATAACATTGCCACACGCTGCTAGCTAGGCTGAATAAATAATACATAAATGGAGCACATACATAATATACATACATGATATATAATCCAGCATACATAATATACATACATGGACTATATAGTTGAGGGGAGATAGTTTATTAGCATTGATTTGAAAGTTTTGATGGAACCGTTCCAAGCAACCTTGGGACGGTGGGTGGCAAGCCGAAGATGTACAATGGTCCACACTGAGGTCTTTCATCACCTGTTTGAACAAAGATGGATCAGATTGTTGGGCTGTAATGAGCTCATCCTTACTAATGGTCTTATTGTACACATTTTCTGTGGGTAGTAAGATATTGGAGGTGGTTTCAGATGAAGAGGGCCCATTTCGCACACTCTGTGACCGGGTGACAGCACAAGATGGGAAAAGATGAGGAATAGTTTCTTTAAGGTCAGTGGTGGAGTTGACAGGCAAGGGAGAGTCGACTGTCTTTATGTTAGGAACCACTAGATCTCCTACCAAGTCATTACCCAATAATAAATGAATGCCGCACACAGGTATTGGGTCTTTCTTTATGGCTATTTGCACTTCCCCAGTAATGAAGGGACATTGGAGGTGCACTTTAGCTAAAGGATAGGAAGAATGGGATGAGATCTGAAATTAGAACACTCAATAGTAAATGCGGTAGATATATCAGGAATGACGTTAAACAGGAGGATAGATTGTGCTGCGCCCGTATCACGTAGTATACGAATAGGGAAAGAACGAGACCCCTCTATGATTGAAATTTTTCCCTCATAGGTGAATGAAGAGAAGAGATCCTGATGGGGCCTTTCCACATTGGTGGTTGCTATTGGTTTGGATTTGGGATCCAGGGAACTACTTTTAGCAATTCGACACTTTGGGCGTTTACAAGTCTGGATCGTATGGCCTGGGTTTTTACAGTAAGAACAATAAAACCTGGTTGCATCAGGGGGGTAGTTGTGGGACCTTTCGACCTACCACTCACGTCCCCAAGGTTATCATCAGAGGAGGACCTAACATGCCGGAAAGTACCACGTTCCCTACGGCACAGTGACCCCATCAGCAAGGCGTACTCATCAGCCAGCTCAGCCGCACGTCCTAAATTAACCTCTCCACGCTCCTCCACATGCTTCATCATGTGAAATGGTATCTTGCTCTTCCACTCCTCGAGGACTGCCAAGTTTAACAAATCCTGAGGTGGCCATTATGAAAACCTAGATAAATTAATTAATGGTCAAAAGATAAGATAAGTGGATTACTCTAGAAAATATCACGGCAGTTGATAACCAGAAAGTCCCGGAAACTACCCAAGTTATTCCTAGGGAAATTACACTTAAGATTATTGTTCTTCTGAGAAGATCCTTAGATAAGGATAAGAGACTTGAAAGGGGAAGGGCGTATTACGGCATTAATATAAAGCTCCGGATTAACAACCCTGAGATACTTGAAAGAGGAAGGGCGTATTACGGCATTAATATAAAGATCCGGATTAACAACCCTGAGATACTTTAAAGAGGAAGGGCGTATTACGGCATTTATATAAAGATCCGGATTAACAACCCTGGAGTTTGGTATGATTGACCCTGAATGAGATAATGAGAAGAACAATAATTGAGGCTTTATAATTATGGGGTCCTGGTAGAGCGGGGCGTCCCAAGATATCACTTCACCCTAAACTAGGGACTATGGAACAGCCTACTCTGGAGTGAGGGAACGGCATTAAACAGATCCGGATTCTTCCCTACACTCGATAAGACTTACTACACGACTGCCACGTGTAATAACAGGTAAGCCTTATGACACTTGGAACCTAATATCCTACGTCTGTCACTCTTACTGTACGGTAATACCAATATATGCACACACATATGAAGGAAACTTTAAACCACCGTAAAGCAATTGTGAACAGAAGTGACTGGGAGGAATAATTAACAAGGAGTTACAAGGGAGGAAGGAATATGGTACTTAAGGTCGTGTCCTGTCACGGTCGCCATTTGTTACAAGTTGGGGATTTAGAATATAGTTATACGTCTACCCAGATCCCAACAGGTAACAACAAAAAAAAACAAGGACAAACGGACTATAAAAGGGTAGACAAAAGATGAGAGTTTTCGTTGTGTATAATAAAGTACCATAAATCCCGTAACAAAATATCCAGCTTATAAATTACCCTTAACCAAACTTAACCTAAACATTAACAGTATATACATATTAATAAAACATAAAACAATAGTGAAGCAAGGCGGAGGTGGGAGAGGCAATACAAGATTACAAATACTTAAGTGAGGAGCTGAGATGGCTGACGAGTAAAGCTGAGTATTGTAGAAGATGGTAGGTAGTCACTGTGCCGTAGGGTTCCAGGATAGGTGATCCTGTGGTCACTTCTCAGAGTGAACTGCTGTCTCCTCGAATTGGAGCTGACAAAGAAAACTTTGAGGAGGTGACGCAACAACCAGGATATGGAGAAGGGAAACCCGGGAGTGGTAACTAAGACGAGCCATACTCGTGTTTCGTCCCTAGATGGCGTTGCTCGTGGTGCTGGGTAGGTAGATCACGACAATAGATGGCGTGGTTCGTAGTGCTGGGTAGGTAGATCATGACAATCGGTGGAGGGGTTCGTAACACGGTGTAGGTGTTGTCAGTGTGGGGGTTTAGGTGATGTCAGTGCGGGGGTGTAGGTATTGTCATTGAGGGGTGTAGGTGTTGTCAGTGTAGGGTTGTAGTCGTTGTCAGTGTAGGGGTGTAGGTGTTGTCAGTGTTGGGGTGTAGGTGTTGTCAATGTGGGGGTGTAGGTGTTGTCATTGAGGGGTGTAGGTGTTGTCAGTGTAGGGTTGTAGGTGTTGTTAGTGCGGGGGTGTAGGTGTTGTCATGCGGGGGTATAGGTGTTGTCATGTGGGGGTGTAGGTGTTGTCAGTACGGGGGTGTAGGTTTTGTGAGTTCGGGGTGTAGGTGTTGTCAATGTGGAGGTGTAGGTGTTGTCAATGGGGAGGTGTAGGTGTTGTCAGTGTGGACGGTGTAGGTGTTGTCATTGTGGGAGGTGTAGGTGTTGTCATTGTGGGAGGTGTAGGTGTTGTCAGTGTGGATCGCCGTAGGACGTGGCCTTGGGCAGACTTCACCATCTGATAACAACTTGACAATATTGATTGGGTCGTCCTTCACCCTGGCGTCTTCGTTCTTGTCATATTTTCATTATATTCATTCACCCGCCAGGCCACCAGCCTACCCACTTCCATCCGCCACCCCACCCACTTCCATCCTCCACCCCACCCACTTTTTCCATCATCCAGCACACCCACTTCTTCCATCCTACAGCCCACCCACCTTTTCCATCATCCAGCCCATCCACTTCTTCCATCCTGCAGCCCATCCACTTTTTCAATACTCCAGCCCACCCACTTCTTCCATCATCCAGCCCATCTAATTCTTCCATCATCCAGCCCATCCACTTCTTCCATCATCCAGCCCACCCACTCCTTCCATCCTCCAACACACCCATTTCCTCCCGCACTCCTCCCACTTCTTACACTAACCGCCCAATTCACCTCCTGTGTCTTACCTCCACTATCCTTCCTTCCCTCCACATACCTCTCACTCTCACCCCCCCCCCCCCCACCTCCCTCCTCACTACACCCTCATTTCTTTTTATTAAGTACACTCAACCTCCTTCACTTTCCAGTATAGTAAAAGTTATTTATGTGTTCACCGTTAACACACACACACACACACACACTCTTGGCTGGGTAGTGTGCCTGGATGACACACTTAATTTCTTATTACACATGTTATACCTTCTATCACAGTCTCTCTCTCTGATAATACGTAAGTGGGGTTATATTTATTGGAGTGTGTGTGTGTGTGTGTGTGTGTTTAGATGAAGGAAGTCATGATACTAGGTAAGATAGTTATACAAGGTTGCCAACACACACACACACACACACTTTAACCATCGGTGTGTGACATCACAAAATGTCAGTCACCAATAATAAATATACAATACTTGTTTAGGAGGGAAATATCTATAATATTTTCAACCAATTTCCTAGTCATATGTCATTAGAGAAATATATCTTATATAAAAGAAAGTATTAACAGAACTGTTTTGCCGTATTTGCTTCCCTTGTATTTGGAGATGTCTTAAGTATTATAATGCGACTGTCTGACCTCAAGACGCATTAGACTGTATGATGTTCACAGCTCTCCAACGAAAAATGACTATGAACAATGACAAGGTTTATTTATATATCATTAAATATAATAAAGTTCTGTTTAAAAGATATCGTAAGCATCTGCACGATTTATTAAAAAAAAAAAATTAAGAACTGGGTCGCGGTATCAAGCTTTTATTAAATGTTGCCATATTTGGGTTGAAAATATCGTTGTTGAACATCCTAGAATGTTACAAACAAGAAAGCGGAACTTTTGAAAAGTTAACAACTAAATTTATTAAACATGTGTTATTAATAGCCGAGGGAGTGAAAGACTTATTACTATATCCAGCCGTGGGTGTATGAGCTTCAAGGTACACACTAACTGTAAGTGCTCTGGAGATCACCAGTGGGGGAGGCTTACCACAGTAGCCAGCTGTTGCCGAACGAGTAAAAATGAAGATCCTCAAGGCATTTATCTTTTACACTACCAAGTACCAAGGGAGAAGAATGCGGACGGTCAATACTAATAACCTCCCTGTGTCTCTTGACGTCTTACTTCTGCTTCTTACAGCTTTATCACCTTTCTGACGGAACAAATATCCTTTAAATTTACAGTATCCCAGTTTAAGGTTTCTCCCTACTTATATTCTTTTACAATACTTATGTTTGATCTTTCCAACTTAACAACTCAACCTTTGGGCTCTTTGGTTCTGGAAAGTTAGTAGCCCCGGCACAGGACTCGAGTTGTAAACATTGATCCGCAGTGCGCCCGCCTGATAATTACTGTGCCCAAACCTTTTAGTAATATTTAGAGAAGCTTGCCCACGAAAGATCCCGGGGTAGGATTATATATTAATCAATAACGGATGGAAGAGTCCTCGCTGCCTCCTCCACATTTTGATATACCTGAGGTGTGTGCTTCCTTTTGTTACAGTCGATTCACTAAGTCATAGAAAAAAATCACTGGGGGAAGTCAATCATCCATTCACGTCTTTCAGTCTGTCAACTTGCATTTTGTTCTTTTTTTTATTTAAGAAATTGAAGACCATTTTTCATGCAAATAATAAATACATTATCATCTTTCTTGTCCACTGTGTACGAGGTAAATCGAGTTTGAAAAAAGGTCCCAGGTAGTTTTCATGTGTAAGTATGACGCTAAGGGGAGATAAACGGCGAGTCTTTGTATAGCTGGCAAGAGTAAACAAGAATTTTTCTGAGACAATCAACACAAGTCCACAACACAACATCGAACACAATGCGTCTCAGAGAATTTTCACCGACAAAACTGGTTATTACTTCTTTTGTGTAACAACAATAGATGTTTCACACAAACACACATCTATGGATGACAAGCCTAAAATGACAGGGATAACAAACTCAACTGCTGACGGACCTTGTTGAACCACCGGATTAAAAACACATACAGGTAATGACCGCTGAAATCCCATTATCATTATTTAAGACCAACAGTGTGATATATGCATAGGGAAATTGATGTTTAGAAGCGTACATTAAAGCGAGCAGGTGTAATTATGTGAGAATGGTTAAAAGTGTCAGCGTTAATTTGAGAACAACGCTCGTGAAATATGAATTTTCGTTGTAGTTAAACTATGGAACGAAAACATGAATAGCAGTTAAAGGATGAATGTGGCTATTCTTATTTATCTTATATGCTACTTGATGTAACATATATATATATACATATATATATATATATATATATATATATATATATATATATATATATATATATATATATATATACATATATATATATATATATATATATATATATATATATATATATATATATATATATATATATATATATAGGCTATATATATATATATATAATTCACCATTTTGGAGACAATTATCATCACAGCATCACAGCACCACAGCATCATAACACCACAACATCACTGTATTAAAACACCACGACTGTCTCTTACAAGTTAAACAAAAGTTTCACAAATTTGACTAATGTTTTACAGCACTTTGTATGTTAACTCTTTTATCAATAACTTTGACTAACACTTTCCAACAGTTTTTTTTTTTAGTTTAAGAATTTTTCATCACTTTTAATTAATTCTGTTGAATTTTCGTGTTTGAATATAAAAAAATGAACTAGTCTATATCAGAGTCGCCATGATTTATGAGCAGCAGCACAGCATAGTTTACTCTGAGAAATATTTAACAGGTTCTTCACACTTAATTGGTAATGGAGTCAGAAATTAACGTTGGTGAAAAAGAATACAAAATATTACGTTTAGGTCACATAGTTAAACAAGGTTGAGAATACGACTTATGTTAATGGAAAACTTATCGAGGAAAAGTACTAAGCATTATAGCTTGAAAACACAAAAAAGCTTAAAATGGTGAAGCTTGATAATAATTAAAGTATAAAAAGAGAGAATTGCTAGACGTATAAAAACAATGAGTGAGGTGGTAAAGAGTGGAAGACGAAATAAACTCTGGCAGTGGACTTACATCCTTCAAGGGGGGAAATAAACTAATTTCCTCCCGGACTGGGAATACTCTTCTGTCCTTGTCCACCAGAGAACTGACACACTAATTTCCTCTGCCTGGCCAGCAAGCCGCCGTGCATTATTTCAGCCAATAGTGAGGCCTGCCTGGCGCTGTGGTAAACAAGATAGGACCATAACACAATGCTGTGGTAGGCACCGTCTATAACACTTCTAATGTGTCAAAGTTGAAATAAAACAGACTCCAGCATTCAGTTAGACGCACTGAGGCAAAACGTATTCTATGCATGAAATATATGAGAAAGGCTTAAATAACTGTTTTTGCCGCAGAAGAGGATATAACACTAGCTAAGACATAATAACCTTGGCACTTGTTAGATGCTCCATTGTGTAGCGCTGAGGTACCAGGCAGCAAACAGTTAATCTCTTCAACGAATTATTTTAAAATCCTCTCTCTCTCTCTCTCTCTTAGTTTACTAAATCAACATTTCCTCGGTAATGCGTAGTGACACAAGTATTGCCGAAATATTTCCCTTAACGCAGGACGGGTCCTTCTTGCACATTTCTTACGTGAGAAGACACAGCTATGAGTTGTGGTCATGTTCACTTCATGGAACAAACTTAGTTTTCTATCATTCCATTTATCAAGGACGATAAATTATCGTGGCTTTAATCATCATTATACAGGAGTCCTGAAGACACCAATGATGTATGATGTAAGAACCATTCTCACATCATCAGTTGGAGAATAAAAAGGTAGAAATGATTGAACATCCGGGACATATAAAAAAATCGGAAAAAGTGCCAAACATACAGCACAGTTAGATGCAGACGAGAAGAGATAACAAAAAAAAAGATATTACACAGAGCTTCTAATCTTCATTTCCTTCCTACCAAAAATCTTGTGTTGCAGCGAAGGGCAACAATCTCCTTATTCTCTGAGTAGACTGTTGAGGGGCTCCTGACATGAATTCCACGTCCCACCCCTATTGCTGGACCTGTGTGTTGCTCGAGGTATAAAATCGTATGTCAGTTTGCTAGTGTTCTATATCACACAACACTCCAGCAACGCCATGTTCTATTTTCTGAAACCACAGTACCAAGTTTTCTGTGCCGACTGATCAAACGTAATCAAGACAAACAACACACTTTACTCCGCATTAACCAACGCAAACAGTCTTGCTGGGTCATTGAAACAAAGTAATTACCGTTAAGTCGTAATTGATTCATTGTGAAAGACACTCAGGACCATCGAGCAGGCTAAAACGTTTCAGAATATCATAAATATAACTAAAAGATTAACAAGTACTACACGCATCTTTTAAAACATTGAAACATTAAATACAATTAAAAACAGATCCAGTATAACAGATAAATAATTTAATACCATTATAAATATATAATACAATACTAAAACAATAGATACAATTATAATAACAGCTGTTCTGATATAAAAACGTTGCATAGCACTTTAAACACATCTGTTAATACTACATATAGCATGAAATATCAAAACGCTTAATAGCATTATAAAGACAGTTGCTATAACATTGAACTAAAATAGATAGTGACCAAAACATTTTATATTAAAAGAAAGAATGACAGCTCACGAGAGGCCATAAAGCAAATAATTAATGTGGTAAATACTGCCACCTATTCTCTCATAACCAACTTAAGAGGCGATAAGTCAGGATAAGTGTCACCTTCCTCATTTGTAACGATTATGTGTGTGGCACTAGGTGAGTGTGTGGCACTAGGGGAGTGTGACACTAGGGGAGTGTGACACTAGGTGAGTGTGTGGCAATAGGTGAATGTGTGGCACTAGGTGAGTGTGTGGCACTAGGTGAGTGGTGGCACTAGGGAGTGTGACACTAGGTGAGTGTGTGGCACTAGGTGAGTGTGTGGCACTAGGTGAGTGTGTGGCACTAGGTGAGTGTGTGGCACTAGGGGAGTGTGACACTATGTGAGTGTGTGGCACTAGGGGAGTGTGACACTAGGTGAGTGTGTGGCACTAGGTGAGTGTGTGGCACTAGGTGAGTGTGTGGCACTAGGGGAGTGTGACACTAGGTGAGTGTGTGGCTCTAGGTGAGTGTGTGGCACTAGGTGAGTGGTGGCACTAGGGAGTGTGACACTAGGTGAGTGTGTGGCTCTAGGTGAGTGTGTGGCACTAGGGGAGTGTGACACTAGGTGAGTGTGTGGCACTAGGTGAGTGTGTGGCACTAGGTGAGTGTGACACTATGTGAGTGTGTGGCACTAGGGGAGTGTGACACTAGGTGAGTGTGTGGCACTAGGTGAGTGTGTGGCACTAGGTGAGTGTGTGGCACTAGGGGAGTGTGACACTAGGTGAGTGTGTGGCAATAGGGGAGTGTGTGGCACTAGGTGAGTGAGTGGCACTAGGGGAGTGTGACACTACGTGAGTGTGTGGCAATAGGTGAGTGTGTGGCACTAGATGAGAGTGTAAGGCACTATGTGAGTGTGTGGCACTAGGTGAGTGTGTGGCACTTGGTGAGTGTGTGGCATAATGTGAGTGTGTGGCACTAGATGAATGTGTGGCACTAGGTGAGTGTGTGGCACTTGGTGAGTGTGTGGCATAATGTGAGTGTGTGGCACTAGGTGAATGTGTGGCACTAGGTGAGTGTGTGGCACAAGATGAATGTGTTGTACTAGGTGAGTGTGTGGCACTAGGTGAATGTGTGGCACTAGGTGAGTGTGTGGCACTATGTGAGTGTGTGGCACTAGGTGAATGTGTGGCACTAGGTGAATGTGTGGCACAAGATGAATGTGTTGTACTAGGTGAGTGTGTGGCACTAGGTGAATGTGTGGCACTAGGTGAGTGTGTGGCACTATGTGAGTGTGTGGCACTAGGTGAATGTGTGGCACTTGGTGAATGTGTGGCACTAGGTGAGTGTGTGGCACTAGGTGAATGTGTGGCACTAGGTGAGTGTGTGGCACAAGATGAATGTGTTGTACTAGGTGAGTGTGTGGCACTAGGTGAATGTGTGGCACTAGGTGAGTGTGTGGCACTATGTGAGTGTGTGGCACTAGGTGAATGTGTGGCACTAGGTGAATGTGTGGCACAAGATGAATGTGTGGCATTAGGTGAGTGTGTGGCACAAGATGAATGTGTGGCATTAGGTGAGTGTGTGGCACAAGATGAATGTGTTGTACTAGGTGAGTGTGTGGCACTATGTGAATGTGTGGCACTAGGTGAGTGTGTGGCACTATGTGAGTGTGTGGCACTAGGTGAATGTGTGGCACTAGGTGAGTGTGTGTGTTTCTCTCTACATAAAGAAAATGCTAAAATATTTTGTAACTCTCTGTAATTCAATTCCGGTGAAGATAATTGATCATAACCTAACCTAACCTAACCTTTGTTGGATAATAAGAATAATTCGTTTTCAAGTTTTCATCATCACCTACAGTACCAGTTCCCACTATCATAATGTCTCTTGTAGTAGCGTCTTCATCCCTGCATCTTCTCTTAATTTTCTTATCAATAATGCCAATTTAATCGTCCTGAGCCTCCATCATCTCACCACATTTTCCATCGTAATCACTTATAAGAACGTTATCACTGCTAACACTTTTGACAACTTTTCCTTTGTCGTGATCATCTACAGCGTTCTAGTGATGTTGTGATCACCCATTACCTCCCTCCGGCTTGCAATATTCTTATAAGTTATACAGGTTTTATGTGTTTTTTTAATTTATCCTTCTACCTATAGCTGTACCTATCTGTTCCTCTGTGACGCCCCTCCCACCCTTCCCACCTGCTGCTAGTTATTTACCACCTCAATACCTCCCCTACCTACTACAGGTTTTATATCGCCCAGCCTCCAGCACCTGCACCATCCCCATTAACGCCCCTTCATAATTTTTTCCTATCTCCAGCACCTGCCCCTACCCCTATCCCAACACCGCCTACAACCCAATTATCGGTCTCAACCCCAACATCTCCCCAACCCAAACTTCTCTCCATCCCGACTCCTTTCCATAACCCAATAGTACCTTCCCCATCCATAGCCATCCATAGCACCTCCTCACCCACAACACATCCCCAACCTAAACACCTCAGCCACTCTCCAACCTTTCCCCCACCACTTCTCCCAGCCTCAGCACCTTCATAACCCCAACACCTCCCCTATCTCCATAAGCTTCCTCATTATCATTACCTCCCCCATCCGGCAGTACTTCTCCCAACCCCCAGCATTTTCTTAACTCCCTACACATCTCTTACCCCACACGCCTTCCCAATATCGACAACTCACCTCCACATCCCCACTCCCAACCCCAATCATAACACCCACCCCTAACCCTTACCACCCTCATCCCCAGCACTTTCCTCGGCTCTGCACCAGCCCTTAGTACTTCCCCGACCCCTCCCTCCCCAACTAATACCCCACGCAGCGCCTCCCCTATTTTACTTAGCGTAGTGTACGTGAGGATCAAAGAGGCTCCAGTATTATAGCGCCAGATAAAAGGAGCTCCGTCTGGTGGAGGATGTGATCACCTTAATGAAAGACCAGATTACATCCCTCCCTCCCTCCCTCTCTCCCTCGGTCGTCCTACTACGCCTTCAGGTTCACCACCCTCCCTAACTGCCATACCAGGCCCACTCTTCTGCAGGTTAGGACTTGGGAAAACAAAAAACTTTCTTTAGGAAAGTCTCTTAGTTTTAGGAAACTAACGCGAAGCGGCTGGGAGTGGGTTAAAGAGACAAAAATTGACTTCTTTATGTAGCGAAATATTATCTTACTGGTAGTTAAAATTATAGTTACTTTAGGGTAAATTAGTTGTCCTCCAAGTAACGTTTGTTTAGGTTAGGTAAGATATCCTACAAGGTGCTAAAGTTCTAATATACAGTATAACATTATCATCTTGTCAACAATGCCTCCAGACATCTATTTATGAAAATTCGAAAAAAAGGAAAATAGCTAGGGTTAAAATCATATATCCGTCTTACTAGTTTTACTCGTGTAGCAGCGCTATTTATCTGGCAACGATGTACAGTACTTGACCTTCAGTGACGCCGCCCACTTTTAACGGTTAGACCAATCATCTGTGTGGAATTTGCTTATGTACCAATTTGAGTCAGACATAAACGTCTGAAAAAGGTTCTCCAGCCACTGCTTTATCTCTTACTCTGTGGTGTAGGCTATGTAAATGAAGGAAATAATCGTTGCTGAGAATTTGATTAAGAATAATGTAAAATCCAGCAATAAATTCACCAATGTGGCAACGCAACCCAGCTACTGTAGTAACCAATCAGCTTGTCTGAGCCAAGGACTGATGATAGTGGGTGGAGTTTAGTCGATAAGTCAGTATTGTATTGTAATATTTATCCAATTTTAATTACGATGTTGTGAAACAGCTCGAATATTGGTTAATCTATATTTTAAAACCACTCTTTTTCTTCTACCACTCAAACTTGGTTTGAAACAAAACATTTTTTAAAATTGGTTTAGCTTACATTTGTCTTTCATACACAACTGTAATTAGTTTTCGAATTCAAATACCAGCATCTGACATTTTCAGATCAGCTCACCTAACTATTACACTCAAGTTAAAGTTGAATTAAATACCGACCTTTGAATGTTACAGTTGAGTATTCTCTCATTGTCTGCCGAGCATTAATATTATTATTATACAGTAGCGTAAATCCGTAGAGTAACTACTTACTATATGTACAGTGAGAGAATGAAATATGTTCCCGAGGTTTTGACAAATAAATCGCAGAATGGTTGAACCATTTGACATGTCCGCAAATAGTTAGAAGGCCTGTGGAACCTTGCAAAGGGGTCGCCAGTGACACCATTCACTGTTTTGGGTAGTCAGGTCCATTATACTTCAACTGTGTCATCTTAGGGATGCACATACACTACTACAACATTATGTACAGTATTAGGATGTGAAAAAAATCCAACCATACAGGAACAGTGAGATCACTACTTTAAAGAAACAAGTTTGTTGCATGATTAATAATGAAAAGGTTAAAATAATTCTTGTTAAAAAAAATTGCTCCAAGGATATGACATTTAAGTTTGTATAAGATTACATTATTTGTTCTTTTCATAATGTAGTACAGTATTGTTATAACATTTATAACTTTCTGTAACCCCCAGATGGGAATGGCAAAGGTGAAGGTGGGAGTAGTATATACCCTGTCCTTTTGATGTAATAGTTTTTATCGCCAGTAAAATATTTCAATTTCAATTTCTCACATGGTTTTGTATGATAGTATGATAATATATTATATGTGGTGTTATATGGCGGTATTAAACTCTGATACTCAAACAGCAGCGTATCGATTACTTTAGCGATTCCAACCCATCCTCTTCTCGTTAACCTTCACCCACGCTTGTCTGAATCCTAAATGATAATTGTTCCTTGCCTCTTCTTTGTAATATCCCTTTAACAGTAACAATGGTATTTTACCGGTTCATTATAACACCACCACAAAAAAATCTCTCCTCACCTGTTCTCTGTAACGTAACCTTTCGTCACTCACCTGCTCCTTCACACCACCATAACAAGTCGTCTCTCACCTGCTCCTTCACACCACCATAACAAGTCGTCCCTCACCTACTCCTTCACACCACCATAATAATAATATTTCGTACTTCACTTGTTCTTTATACCATATCACCCTCAAGGTGCCGGAGTCATTTCATGTAAATATAGAGAGGAGACTACAAGGGTTCTCTCACTAAGGAGTATCATATATATTAGTTCGAGTCACTACTCGTAGCATGTAATAAACACTGCCGCCTGATTTGTTTCACCACTGGTTCTGTAGCGATCAATTTAGTTTGTCTTAAGCAAGGAAGCGTGAGTAAACATATATTCTTAAAATTTTTGTGTTTGCTTAAAAAACATTAAAGACAATGGGAAGATAGAATAAAAAGCCAACTTTCACCATTAAGTCCAAAATCTCCTCAGCTCGTTGAGTCTCTAACGAGATATATATCTGCCAATTTCCTCCTAATTTGTTTAAATATGATCGAGCAGCAACTCATAATATTGTTTTTTTAGTTATTTATAGCTATTTGACCTTTGACCCCCAAAATTGTTAAAAGGGCCACATTAAAAATATAGGAAGTGGTCTGAGCGGATCAAACCGAGGTGATGCCTACCAAGTTATATATGGATTGACCCAGAACTGAAGCTGAAGGAGTGACGATTAAAATGTTGTTCATTAGAAGAAAGAAACACAAGAATAACAATGTGTCTCCTGCACTCTCATCATCTGTCAGTTAGTGTCCTTCATTAGCCGGGATGAACCCATATATTGATGTCACAGGATACCTATCTCGTCCGTCTGTGAGAACCGGCAACTGCTGCTGATCACGTGACAAGTCTTAAACACCGGGAACAGTCGAGGGTCGGTCAAATTTTGGCCTTCACATCTAATGGTAATGTCCCACAATACCATATGACAGTGAACACACTATTGCAACACTACGTGGTGTCCCCATAACACCACATGAGGTCCCCATGGCAGTACCAATGAACGAGTTACTGCAACACCACGTGCGGTCCCTCATGACGCCACCTGTGAACGAGGTACAGCACCACTTGTTTGCTGTTCATCACCTCAGTGCACCTGGCCTACATCCTCACACTCAAAGGAACATAAGACCAGCTCCTGCCATCTACTGTAAAATTAACTTGAATGTTCTTGATCTGAGATTAATTTCGGAATTAAGAGAAAACTAACCGTGTCAAAGCCTTGTTGTTAAGGAGGTATTAGTAAAATCACATACGAATTTTTTTAATAACATATTTTAGGCTTATAAAGACGAATGTAAATACTACTACCACACTCGGGAAAACATAACAAGACACTTCAACCTTATTTCCATTTGACTATTTTGAGAACCCGATTTAACGTAATGAGCTGTACCTTGGTTTGGACTATCAGCATTAAACGTTGCTCTTACTTTAATGTCAGTCTTTTTTTTTTCGATAATTGTTTAAATTCAAGGATACGAGAGTCGTTGAACTAGCAAACAAATAAGTTGATGTATTCAGTATTTTCAGATCGAAGTGATCAACGTCCCTGCTCTCGCCCCCATCATACACAGGGAGTAGATAGTCTGCTACCTGACACGTTACCAGAGTTAAGCCTCAATTAACGGCTGCCAGGTGCACGGCAACCGAGTGGACTTAAACATGATAATGGTGCTCAGTGGGGTGTAAAAGTGTAATGGTGGCCTTACAAAGTGGTCTTTTTTTATTATTGTGCCATTTAGTAGCAGAACGAAGAGATAAAATGTTTTTTCTTCGATTTTTTTATTTTATTAGTTAGGTTACAAAAAACACTGTTGTTGTTAAAATGTTACTACTGCGCTTCTACAACGAAGGTGTTTAAGCGCGTTACAAGGTGAGTAACACACTAACCAATAACTGTAAGCAATTATGAGATAGAACTCTTCAAAGAAAAAATCACTAGAATATGAAGTTGCCATCTAATCGTATCCCACCCAGCTTCATTATATAATATGTTCTTATTTACTCAGGTACAATGCACCGGTAAATGTTTACAGGTGAGGCCGAGTAGTGGGACTGCTGAGGGGGAACGATCATATAAATCATACATATGGTGAAAAAAAAAAAAATTTTGTTTTTACGGGATTAGCCCACCAGGGCCTGGGGGTGAAAATATAATAATAATAATAATAATAATAATAATAATAATAATAATAATAATAATAATAATAATAATAATAATAATAACACAAAGAGAACCAATTAAAACCCTACAATTGTGTGTAAATGTGGCAGAAAGTCAAATCAGCAACCTGGAACTTGGTCACAATTTTTGTGATGCCATTCTGCAGCAGGGTCTACCATTAGACAATACATTATGCTTAGGTTAGGAAGTAAACATATTTACTAACTATAGCTTCATAAAGTCAAAACGACCTACACACTCACACACAGTACTAAACGAATACACTGCATATGTCGACCGTAACCCTATTAAGGTGTATCATACGGAGGCGAAGATTTTTTTTTGAGTTTGAAAAAACAGCCCATGGTATTAATGATGTAGTTCTATGTGCAGAATCATAATATATCTTCAGACTTGAAAAGTTTTTATTTTTTGCTAGGTAAATTTTAACTTGAAATTTTATGAAAATTCAGTATTCCCACCCTTTTACCAACACCACTAAATAGCTTATTTAAAGTAAAGTAAATGTATCAGGTTAATTTATTAGGATGAAAATGATCCAGAATAGTGAAACGAATGATCTTGACACATTTATTAAATTTAATATTCCTGTAGAAAACAAAATCATCAAATACAAAAACCGGTTTTACTACTACGACCCGGTGTTGCTGCATACCATAGAGAACATGTAGCCTTCCCCCCTCTCCTGGCTGTACACGTGACTGCTGGCCTCGCTCACTTGCTGTACACAACGCTCTATACTCTGGGTGTGCGAGGGCCAGGCAGGGACATGCATGGGATTGTCCAGGAAAGCTCTGACTTGAACATTGGTGAGGCTGCAGGTAAGAGGGGGCTCACTGCCAGCCTGGATGTTATCCAGATCCATGAGATCAGTGAGGGTCTTGGCACCTAGATTGACTTCAGGAGTCTTCCTGACCCTGAAGGAATCGTCACCAACTGATTCGTCATGCCCAGATCCTCTCATAAGTCTCATATCCAAGATCTTTTTGACTGCCACTCTTCTCTCCTCCTCATCCTTACTGCAGAGCATTGTCTGCAGAACTGCCTCGGGATGAGCATACCAGGAAGATCTCCTCACAGTCTGCTCCACAATCTGAACAACCTTCCTTGGCTGACTCCTCAGGAGCTCAAGCTGGAAGAGAACATGCCTCGGACCTTCGGAGAACGATGACTTGACCTTGGTGTTGAACCAATTTGGCAAGTAGACACTCACGATGAATTGGACAATAAGTCTCAGGTTGTGAAGCTGGTTCCCTTTCAGTTTATGATGAGCGACCCAAATTCTGCAGAACCTGAGAGCCGTTGTGAGCCACCTAGAATGTGAGACTGGACCTATCTGCAGGTAAGCAAGTCTATCAGGCATGACCCCAGTTTTGATGGCACTGCAAATCATGTAACCATAGTACTGGTCAGTACTCAGGTCGTCAATGACAGTATGTGCAAGCTCAACGAGTGGAGGGCCAACTGTGATTTTTTCAAAGCTCGGATTTATTTCTAACTCAGTGGCAGGGTCCAGCATCTTGCCAAGAGGGCCAGACCATCTGTTGTTTGAAAGAGTCTTGCCATCCAGCTCCTGGATCAGATGTCTGAGTGGCAACTCGTTGGTGTGGAGGTCACAAACAATCCAGACCAGCTTCCTCCTAATCTTCCGCTCTATCCACTGTATGACCCCCCCTTGCCACCCTGTGTTCGTGTTGGTGCTGTCCCCTCCAATGGCCTGCAGGGTCTGGTCTACGTTCCTCCCTCTGAGCCAGTTCACAATGTTATCTGCCACTATCTCAGCTGGTTTCCTGATGTCATCTTTCTCTGGAGTGAAATGCCACAAATACTTCCCTCCTGGTTCACTGCAGCAGGAGTAGTGTTCCTCCTTCACCATGGCAGGGAACAACTTGTCAGAATCTCCAACTTTCATGAACACTTTAGTGTCATCCCTTCTCCCATCAAAGAACAAACAATTGATTCCATTTTCTCTTATCCCCTTATCAAACTCCTCTTCTAGGTTACTGACAAGTTTCTCCTGAGCTCCCCTTACTTTGTTATGATCTATCACCAGGTGAACATCATCAGGTGTTATCAAACCACCGTCAATCCAGGCAGCTGTTGCTATCTCTGCAGTTTCTCTGAGACCAGTGTGGTGTCGCATGCTGGCCAGAGCTATACTCGGGATATCTTTCCTATTTCGAATCTTATGCCTGGAAGGTTTGGGATCATTATTTTCTGGGTTAGAGACAAAGTCACCATTCTCCTGGTCAGCACTCGGATCAGACATGGGGAAGTCATTAAACTCTGAATCAGCTTGACTCCAATCATCGGCCTTTTTTACCTCACCCTGGGCCTTCTCAAGTCTCTTTTCCTCGGCAACTCTTCTCCTCTTCTGTCTCTCTGTGGCAGCCTCCTGTCTCTTGGACTCCGGAATATCTTGGCTAGAAATCATGAGAGCCCCTATACTGCCAGTCTTCTCTCTCTGTGCTTTGACAAATGCCAGTTCGATCACAGGAATCTTCAGTTCACGCTTGCAAATACAGGAGATGTGGGCCTCGGATTTACAGTCACCATCGCATCCAAACTCAGGACAGAGAACAATTGGGCACTTGCAAGTAATTATGTCAAATAACTGGTCCAGTTGCTTGGCAAAGCTGTCCTTAACTGCAAGTTTTCCTCTCCCAAGAGAGATAGCTCTTGGCTTTTCCCAACTGGCTAGCAGTCTCTCACTAATCTTCTTCTGACTTGTTATGACTGGAGGCTTGAACTGAGCGTTAGCCAGAGTGTACTGTGCCAAGACAGCTTTGGTCATATCACTGGCAATGTCTTTGTTTGTGTAAGTTCTTTGGTTCTTTTCACTGATATGCCTGATTAAAACACCGTATCTCAAAGCATCTCTCAATGTAGGCAACTCCGACTTCAGGAGCTCTCTCCCAGACCCTAGATAGTGACTGAGATGGCTGGATTTTTGGTTCCTCGTCCTGACACAAGCAGCCATCGCAAATATTATCAACTTATACATGCATCAGAATCTGAAACAGAAAAAAATATTGTTAGTTGGGTTGTTAAAGAATGAAGTCAGAAAGCAATGTTCACTATTTAATTGTAATGCACTAATGCAGCTGTACGTTAGATTTTCGATAAATTTCACGCTAAAATTTTCCTAGCAAAAGGTTGCAAAATATTGAAACTGAAATTATTTTCTGTTTTTATACACTAAAATCTACCAAAAAAGTGGTGGGCCATTAGTTTTAGCTGATCTTCCCTCCTATGACACACCCTAGTCACCTATGGTCCTTTTCATTATTGAGTGATTGATGTTTTTTAGAGGTGTCAAGTGACATGACCAGGTGGCTGACTTGGGCAAATATTAGGGCTTGAAATCTCAGGTAGCGGTGTTGACAGGTGAGTTTTTCAATCAAATCAGACTACGATTTTTCTTCTAAAACTCCCAATACTTGCACTCTGTTCCCACTCCTTACACCCACCCCTCAGCTCCCACACCTCAGCTCCCACCCCCTACACCTACACCTCAGCTCCCACCCCATACACCCACACCTCAGCTACCACCCCCTACTCCCACACCTCAGCTCCCACCCCCTACAACTACACCTCAGCTCCCACCCCCTACACCCACACCTCAGCTCCCACCCCCTACACCTAAGCCTCAGCTCCCACCCCCTACACCCACACCTCATGTCTCACCCCCTACATCCACCCCTCAGCTTTCACCTCATACACCCACAACTCAGTAACACCCCCTACACCCACCCTCACCTCCTACCCCTACACCCACACCTCACATATCACCCCCTACACCCACCCCTCAGCTCCCACTCCTTACACCCACACCTCACCTATCACCCCCTACACCCACCCTCAGCTCCTACCCCTACACCCACACCTCACCTATCACCCCCTACACCCACCCTCAGCTCCCACCCCTTACACCCACACCTCACCTATCACCCCCTACACCCACCCCTCAGCTCCCACCTCTACACCCACACCTCATCTCTCACCCCCTACACCCACTCCTCAGCTATCACTTCATACACCCACACCTCAGCTCCCACCCCTTACACCCACACCTCACCTATCACCCCCTACACCCACCCCTCAGCTCCCACCTCTACACCCATACCTCATCTCTCACCCCCTACACCCACCCCTCAGCTATCATCTCATACACCCACACCTCAGCTCCCACCCCCTACACCCACACCTCACCTATCATAACCTACACCCACCCCTCAGCTCCCACCTCTACACCCACACCTCATCTCTCACCCCCTACACCCATCCTCAGCTCCTACCCCTACACCCATACCTCACCTATCAACCCCTACACCCACCCTTCAGCTATCACCTCATACACCCACACCTCAGCTCCCACCCCTTATACCCACACCTCACCTATCACCCCCTACACCCACCCTCAGCTCCTACCTCTACACCCACACCTCACCTATCACCCCCTACACCCACCCCTCAGCTCCCACCTCTACACCCACACCTCAGCTCCCACCCCTTATACCCACACCTCACCTATCACCCCCTACACCCACCCTCAGCTCCTACCTCTACACCCACACCTCACCTATCACCCCCTACACCCATCCCTCAGCTCCCACCCCTACATACACACCCCAGCTCCCACCCTTACTCCCACCCCATAGCTCCCACCCCCTACACCCACCACTCAGCTCCCACCCCCTACACTCAACAAGAATGTCATTCGTTACTTTGTTGACTGAGTGAAACCACGTATTTCATATATGGAATTGCTGGACCCGAACTCGTCACCAAAAGTTTTGTTTGCATTCAAACTTTTGAGTAACTTGATGTTCAGTAGTATCTCCTGGCCGCATGGAATGCTTTTGGTCTAAGATACCAGTGAAACTCCTTGACTGTTATATATTCTCTCAAATCCTGGCCAGACAACCGTGTATGATGAAGTTCTTTACATCAAATAGAGGACGACCTTGCAGCGTTAAGGGTGGGAGGTGAGACTCAAAGATTTTGGTCATCAAAATCCTTAGGTAATTCTTATGTAATCATTTAGCCGGGGTTGTACCCATGTAAGTGTGAACAAATTATAAAATATTTACATATATATTTTTTCTTTTGTCTTTTATTTGATTCTTTGTGATTAGATTTGTTCAATTAACATTTTGTAGAAAATCATAATAGATTAGATCATAAAAAATATCACTAGGGTGATTAAATCCAAGAAAGAATATGTTTGAATATGTATATTTCTTGAGTGTATATTTTTTCTACATATGTTCAATCAGTGTGGCAATCAAACGCTCATCAAGAATTAATGTTTATTGGGAGGGGAACCAGTCCTAACAATCATGATTGATTGTAAAAAGGCAAGGGCGAGGTGTTGGTCCAGAGCGTTGTGCTCAGTCTAGTCTTGGTGTCGGTACAGCATCCATTACAATGACTGCTGCTGCTGTTGTCATTATTGTAACAGTTTTAACTTCTTCTGCTGCTGTTGATACAGCCTACACTTCTTCACGTTGTCTCAGGATGGCCGTGACGGATGTCAGTCTTTGCCACGTGTTTGTTCCACTCCACTGTGTACTGGTCCATGTCTCCACTGGTAACACCACGTGTTTGTTCCACTCCACTGAGTACTGGTCCATGTCTCCACTGGTGACACCACGTGTTTGCTCCACTCCACTGAGTTCTGGTCCATGTCTCCACTGGTGACACCACGTGTTTGCTCCACTCCACTGTGTACTGGTGCACGTCTCCACTGGTGACACCACGTGTTTGCTCCACTCCACTGTGTACTGGTGCACGTCTCCCCTGGTGACACCTACAAGTACCAACATCCTTTACACTTGTTTCGTTTTAGAAAGGAAGAGAGATTTTTAGTGCACACTTTGTACTTATGCTAACTTGGAAAACTTAAATTTATCTGGTTTGACCATTTGAAGGAGTGTAAATGATTCCCAACATCTATAATATTTTAAAGTAGTTTAGTTACTTTTCATACTAAATAATGTATACGCCTATTCTATAGTCTTATTCGTTGAATTGACTGCTAACTCTACTGCAACTCAAAAACACTGATTACAGATAAATGAAAGTATTTTGTTTCCTTATAAAGTTAGAGAAAACTGTGACGGTTGAAGGTGGCAGCTATGGCCTGATAAAATCTGTCATCTGTCTTTTTCGAGGGATGTGTGGATGTGTCCTCATTTTAACTCTTCACATGTGTGTATTGCAGTTCCCGCCGTTTCTGAAGGTACAGCGCACACCAGGTGGGCTGCGGGTATCTGGCTCATTCACCCACATCAATAACATTATCGCATCTTTCCTCAACACCTGGTAAGTACTTGTTGCTGTGGACTAATTGGTCTGGTGCCTGCAGACATAATCTACTGACACAGTTCGTCATCCATCTGGTGACGGAGACTCATGCTGGAGATGCAACAGTTGTAGAAGTTTACTATAATTGCCCATTTATTTCATCTGGTCCATAACATTATGGTCTTCTTGTAGTCTATTGTCAGCACTTACTATGTTCTCTGTAAAACACTCAATATTTGTAGAGCAGTTTGTTTATGATGAACCCTGACCTTGTTCAGCGTAGAATATGTGATGCCTGAAGATCAACGCTTTGGAAATCTCGAAAACGACACTTGGACGGGCATCATTGGCCTACTCACACGCCAGGTCAGTGCTGTACCTGATTCACTAAATATAAATTGACCGAACATAAATAGGCAAGATACCCACTGTTGACCTCAAAGAGTCTTCATTAAACATATTATTCTTAACCAGACTAAGTTTACGTTGTTACGTGTGAATACAGGAGGTGGACATATCGGGGATATTTATGTTCCTGGACGTGCAAAGGCAACATGTGGTGGACGGGAGTGTTTGGATCTACATGGACGAGAAGATTCTAGCCTACAAGCGACCCGAACCTAAGGCTGACCTAGGAGGCTTTGTTAAACCTTACACCGTCCTGGTAAGACCAAGTGAAAGTCAAAAATTAAAGATAAAGCATTAACTGTGGTTCGTTCGTCTTAGATCATCGTATTAATGAGATTTCGAGATAAAATACCTCCCCAAAAATTAAAATAGTAAAAATACTTCGAAAATTTTTAATAAATTTAATGAAGTGACGCAAAATAAGAATGTCATCGTGTGCACACTTAAGGCATCAAAGGCCAACACCCTGAAAGATACAGAAGCTCTAGCGACATCTTTATTTCAGTTTAGTTTCTTCATTCGTCCTCCCTCTGTTACCACGAAAATTAATCCACATGGTCTTACTGGGGAGGACGATGTCAAATAAAGCAGGGTGGTGAACTTTTCTACACTTTGAACACCAAAATATTTTACCGTAAAACTGGTAGCATTATGGTTTGACATGTAACCACGACATTAGCAATAATAATATTTGTATAAGTTATATTACTATTAAAACAATGAAAACAAAAAAAATCGTCCAACTAACCCTTAAAATGCAACGACGGTGTTGTCATATAGGGATAACATTTTATGCTCATTGTTAGAAGTGAAAATTATTTTTCTAATAACATTTTTCCTTCAAACGCTCAGTTATTTATGATAATAAATATTTGTTTCTGATGCTCAGGTAGACGCACAAGAGCCTTACATATGGACCAACAATCTGATCTTGAGAGTCATGTTATCTTTTATTATCGTCTCCTACATAAAATAAATAAATACACTTTTTGGACACAGGTATGGTGTATGATCTTATTGGCGCTGGTGGTGGTGTTCGTGGCAATGGTGTTGACTCAACTAACCCAGGCTCGACTCCAACGCCGTCTTCAGTAAGTTTTATGTCTGATTTTATGTCCTTGGTGCAGGTGGAAAAAAGGTCCTTCCACACACTGTTTCGCACCACTAAGATAATGAAGTAGGTAAAATCCCACCAAATCAAGGGACTTTAAATCCAGACAACCTTAAAGGATAAGGCGGGTTAAATTAGGTTTGGTTAAATGTTATGTTTGGCAATCATAAGTCAGGTAGTTGAAACTTGTTTTCGTAACACCACCAAAACTACCAGCCTTTCTATCAGATTTTGCAGATTCCTCCTTTTTGAATATAAGACGGATATAATATTCGCATTACTAGAAAGATGTTACACCACTTGCTCTTTCTTTTCACGAAATGACTAATACAGCTCATTAAGTTTCATTATTATATTGAGACGTTTGTGCCGTTCTGAGATCTCTACTACGGATCTTCAGGACTATATTCATTGAAATAAATTGTGAAGTCATTTCTTTTAGTGTGTAGTGGAGATATACAGTGTACATATTTTTACTAAGTGTATAGTCAAGGTACTTTTCTGAGATGTTTTGTTTAAGTGTAGAGCTGAGATATTTTGGTTAAGTATGTAACGGCAATAAATCAAACAACAAATATACAACAATAAGATTAAATGGATAACGATTATAATAATATTTCTTTGACTTTTCAGAGAGATTAGTCTGTTGGGGATCACTAAGGAACAGGGAACGAAAGGATCAAGAGAGAGAAAGAAGGCGGGGGAAAGACAAGACGAGGCAGGACGAGTGGGAGAACTTGTTGACGACCGTGTGTGGACCTCCTGGCAGTGGTCAATGGCAACACCCCTGGCTCAGTGTTAGTACTACATCTTATCAGCCATTTCCTTCTTTTATTAAAAAAACAAATGAAAACTAATTTTATCTCAGACATTTGCCTAATACCGATAACTTGAGTATATTTTTTTTTTGGGGGGGGGGGTGCGTCTGACGATCATATAGAGAAAACCTACCCTAACTTAACCTAACCTTACCTAATCTAACCTACTTTACGTGTAATTTGGCTATCTTATGATGGTAAATGACGTCTTAAATGAAATAGCAAATTTTATCATCTTATATTTAATTTCCTTAATTTCCATAAAGATATTTATTCCATCAGTATATGTTATATTTTTCCTACATTCAATATACGCATATAAACAACATATCTCCCTATGCAACGGTACAGTTGGTAATGCTCCAGGTTTGGCAAAAAAAATTAA
Organism: Homarus gammarus; assembly: GCA_958450375.1. Classification (NCBI taxonomy): domain Eukaryota; kingdom Metazoa; phylum Arthropoda; class Malacostraca; order Decapoda; family Nephropidae; genus Homarus; species Homarus gammarus. The sequence continues at coordinate 202,187 of CAUDMG010003841.1, forward strand.
CATGGAGAACATGAATGTTTTCTCCACAATAAAGAAAACTGGATATAATAACGTTTTATTGGTTTATCCCAATGTTACCTAAAACTACTCGTACATATAAAATATCAACATTGACAGACAGTGGATACATTACAGTACTAAGCAGGACCTTTCCCTTACCCTATGCCCGGCGAAAAGAACAACTTGCGTACAAGGCCACCGTACAGCAGATAGGAGGCAATGATGTTTTATTTTGCAAACTGTATTAAAACCATAACCTAGCAAGAAATGCTTTTATTCAGAGATAGGTGTGTCATTCCTGGAATTTTAATACAATGTTATCAAACAAAGGGTTGCCACATCTCACAATATGTGCCAACCACTGCACCAGGTGGAACTGTGGCCGGCTGTGCGTAAACGTGCGTTTATGTGTACTGAGGGCGAACGCGTTAGGGTAGTGGAAACGAGCAGGTAATAGGTAATGAGAGCATGGTTTCTCCTGCAGCGTCGCCATGGAATCCAAGGGGCATGAGCATACGGGTGGTGGCGGGTATATGGTTATTGACAGCACTGGTGATAAGCTCAATCTATCGGTCCAACCTGAAGGCCATGTTGATTTTGCCTAAGGTGAGCCCTCCCTTCACCAGCCTTGAGGAGCTCCTCAAAACCTCCATCCCCTGCTACGTCCTCCAGGGCACAGTGCTGCATGGAGAAATTCTCGTAAGTAAAATAATTATCAATTCCTTCTCCATGACAAACATAATTATTATCATTATTATTTATTTATTTATTTTTTTTTTGGGGGGGGGGTGGGGGGGGTGTAGTTTCGAAGTAATCCATTGAACCATCTCTGAGAAATATATGTCTTCCCCAACTGGCCAAAAGAACCTACAAGGATATATGTGACGAAAAAAAAGTCTCAAAGATTATTAGTTCGACATGGACCTGAAGTATGTCAACTGGCCTTCATGATTTGGTTATTTAAGCAATTAATTACATAGTTTAATGCCTATTTCTTCTCCTTCAACTTACTTAGAGGATGCACTTGTCAATGCGCTTAGTGTATTCTATGGACAATCTTACCATATGATACTTCAAAGATCATCTAAACTCGGAACGCTTCTCTAAGATACATTTTCTTATGTTATTCCTCTAATGTGACATGGGAAAGATACATACCCTCAACCTTAGTTATTGACCACCACAAATTGATCCTTGCCACATTTGTGAGAGGGGGTGAAACAACGTTTGGTAAGTTTTCTTTTATCGGTGAATACTCAATTAGTCGACTCATTAATTTACATACTTTCTTCTTCTCGAGGGTTGGGGGAAGTACAGTCAGTGTGTTTAGTATGATCACAACACTTTCTCAGAAATGTCGTCGCGCGACTCTCCTTGGTAAATCATTGACATTAGATTACAATTAAAGTATCTTTTCAAAAATGTCATCCTATTTCTTGGTTATTAAAACCTTGTTTCTGAGATGATTAATGTTTGTGGTTTGCCACACTAGACTCTAGAGGGAGATTAAGTTTTCTTTTAGATTGGTTGAGCAAATTTCTAATTGTTGGAATGAAGTTTTTGACATTATTATGTGGTGAAGATAAATTGGTGCTTGCGCAGACGGCGGAGCCCGGGAGTCATCTGTACACACTCAGGAAACAGATGATATCTCACGTGGACGTCCCTAGAGCAGTGAAAGATCTTCTTCAAGGAAAACACGCAGCCCTTATCCCTCTCACCTCTCACTTGAACATTCAGCACAACAACTTCTTGCGGGTGAGTACTTTTTTCAACAAGAATGTTTCACATTTTTTTAAGTAGATATTAACCTTACAGTATGTGGAGAATTATGTCACACGTTTAATTTGTATGTGTAGACGTGGAGAGGAGAGATCTTATAGTATAGTTACAAGTTACCTTTTATGACAACAACTTAGTCATCTTTTAAACCCGAGTCATCTGTCTCTTATCTAGTTACTTCATAATGAGGGAAGTCGGAGCTATAACCAAAGATGCGACAGACTAGATTATTGGGAATGTGTTGATAATATTTCATAAGAACTCCCAACAACATGTATAGAGGAGAAAATGCAATAGATTCCACAAGAACATAATTATTCCTCTACCAAAGAAACCAAGTGCAATAAGAATGTTTAAATCATCAGACAATTAGCTCTGAGATGCGAGATTAGGTTTAGAAGGCGGCGGTCAGCAAGGAATACAATACCGGCAATAAGAAAGCAGTAGATACTGTAATGTGGTTGATATTCTTCAAGTGCAATAGTCGAAATAATTCAGGTATTTGGAGTACTTGGGAAGGAAGAATGAAGAATATGATGCGGTGACCAAGCCTAATATTGGGGTGACTACGGAAGGTCAGACTTTACTTTTACTTTAATTTCTTTTATCCTCTATGCCACTGATCGGCTCGTCAGCCGCTTGGACGGTCGATCACGTCTCTGTTACGCACTGGCTCCTGAAACTATCTGTACCTGATCAAGTCTAGTCTTGAAAGAGCTCACACTCAGTGCCGTAACATCACTCTCTGGCAGGATGTTCCAAGAGTTTACAATTCTAGCTTCAAAAAAGTTTGCCCTGACAGTTTTCTGGACTTGTGGCATCTTCAACCTGGCGTTCGCCAGCTCCAAGTATGTACTCTCGACTGAGTAGTACCCTCTGAGATGTTTAGAAACTTACATTAAGTCACCCCTTGCCCGCCTCAGCGAAAAACTTTTAAAGAACCATGACGTCAATTTGCCAGATTTTTTTTTAAATATGTGTTTAGAGAAAATTAGATAAAGCAGGAATGCATAACAATAACAAACGAAGTCGATCTTTAGCAAACAAGATAACTACTGAACTTGATCAGAGTGAGAAAGAAAAGGTGGGTAAGGAACATTATTTGAGGAGGAGAAGCGGTAATCACTACAGGAGCACCAAGAAATATGATGGCGAAATAATTTAAATGTTATCAGAAAATGTGATGAAAAAGTGATGAACAGGGCAGAACAGAAACAGTTGTTGCTTCTTGGCTAACAACCAACGATGACGACGATTTTTTAAACTTATTGAGTACAGTCGAATAAGTTTTATGAAGTATAAAACAGAGATAAATGAATTTTTTTCTTACAGACAAGAACCTGTTCTATATACATGAAACCTGCGGATCTCAGCAGCTTCCCTCACCGGTATCTCTTCCCCAAAGGTTCGCCTCTCGTACACAAGCTCAACCCCCTGTAAGTCACACTATTTCACAATATTACTTTCAAACCTAATAAGTTGAAGAACGTGGCCCCCTTAACACCATAACAAATAATTAATGACTCCTGTGGTAGATATAATTGACTAGCCATATCGTCTACAATTGAGAAATGATGTTAACATTTGTTTCTTTTCATAAATTTTATCTATAGCCCAACTCCACACGTTGTTATCATGATATCTGTGAAATATGAAGTCTCTGTATTGAAGATATTAACAAAGGGGGATGTTGCAAACTTTTTTTTTCCAAACCTCTACATTAATCTACATCAGTTCAGTTGGTATAAATTTTGTTCTGTTGTTTTGCAAATATTTAACCATATGTAGAGAAAAGCAATTGCATGTCCTCGGAATATGTGCACTGCATTGCTAGCTAAGTCATTATTATATAACAGTTCAGGTGGTGTTCAGTGAGTGCCCTAAAATCAAACAAAAACTATAATTTTTCCAGGGGAAAATTAACGCTGGAACACCATTATATGTCATCTCTGATCCTGAGCATTATATTGTTTTATGTAATTGATGCTCTTTTACTAACTGGTGAGTGGTCACTTACAACAACCTGTACAGTTGATAACCATACCACGAATTTACCCTGTATTTCTACCCCCAAAGGTATCTGAAGTAATACATGTACTGTTTTTGAATTAATAAAAATAAGTGAAATCTATTCACATGTGACGAGTGTGTTCTCTGCGCAGATTAACGAGGCTGAAAGAGTCGGGTGTTCTGGACTACCTGTACTTCAGTGATATCTACCACGGCATAGAATGTCTTAAGACCACCACCACCACCACACTGCTCAGACCTCTCGAACTGGGTGACTTCTATGGCGTGTTCTCTCTGTATGGTGGAGGTGAGAGCGTCCGTGCATACACACACACACACAGTATATTTTATACTAATTGTACTGGTTCTTTCAAGAAATTTATTTTTACTCATTGTTTTATTTTATTAACAGTCAATTTATTTTCTTCAACAGGAATGTTGCTTGCTGGTTTGACATTCATTCTGGAGCTGATCGTAGGTGTTCACAGACACAATGAGTAAGCTGTCGTGCTGGTACACTCAAGATTCAGCACTGGCACTTCCTCTCCGTATTAGTGCATGTAGAATTCAGCCGCCACATTGATGCACTGAACTTTAGAGGACACATTGGCGCCCCAAGATGAACTCTTCTAATGAATACTGCATTGTCAGCCCCGGGTCTACCACAGTACCTGAAACCTTTCCAATTTCCTGTTAATCCGTCCACCGGCAGGCCCAACTAGGGCTGTAATGTCCATCCTCTTCGTTTTCTAATTATTGTAATGGTGTATAACCTGCCGCTGTGCCGTCTCCTCCACTATGTCTTCTGATTGGTTGGTGTATTGTTGACTAACGTTATAACAGTACATTCCTTATATGAACTAATTTAAGACAATAAAATAGCACCAGCATTAGTGCAGATTTTACAAATAAGCTCTAGTTATACTGAGACTGGATTCTATGATGTTCCTACTGTCAATTGAATTACAAGGTAATATTGAGGAGGCATTATCCCAGTCAATGCAATGCGTATTATCCCTCAAATGAACAAACAGAGCATTGGATTCCTGGCCTGTCCTAACACTATATTTATGTTGTTTAAGTCTAGTTACAAGAACTTACCTGTCTGGCCTAAGTAAAACATATTACATTCCTTGCAAGTAACCTTATAAATGCAGCCACCTGTATTGTTGAGGAGTTCTTGATTAACATTTGCTTAACAGTGCATGAGTTTTTAAATGCCACATTGACGTTCCAGGTTTTTAGTTGTAAAGGAATGTGAGATAAATTTTTGTGAAATGGTAATACTAAGAGATTCTTATGGTCATGGGTGGGCTTGGGATCGGTTTTATAAAAAGATTTCTTAGTAATGTTAAGGCATTTCTCTATGAAAGATCTAGGGTACTTAAGGTTCAAGCCAATATTATAGATATATTTATATTCTTCATCAATGAATTCCGGGCTGCAAATTCTCAAAGCATGTAAAAACATTGATGAAAATACTGACTGTTTGACTCTATTATGGTGGGCAGAATAATAATGAATGTATGAACACACTTTAGTAGGTTTCCTGTAAATCCTGAACTTAAAGGTGTTACCTATTCTGTGGATCAGACAGTCTAGGAATGGCAATTTACAGTCATGCTCTAGTTCCACAGTGAATTTGATCTACGGGGCTAAGTTATTAAGTTGTGGCAGGAAAGCTTTTAGGTCCTAATTACATGGCCAGAGACATAATACATCATCTACATATCTAAACCAGACTGCTGAAGGTGGTAGAATATTACTTAATAGTTTCTTTTCAAAGAATTCCATATTTAGGTTGCTTAATACTGGTGAGAGTGGATTACCCATTGCCATACCAAATTTTTGAGCATAATATCCTCCATTGATTTCAAGTTTACAATCATTAATGCATAGTTTAATGAGTTCGATGAAGTCGTCTTTCGAGACGGGCAATGAAATATTATCCAAGGAATCTATGAGGAACTCCAATAAATCATCAACTGGGACCTTTGTAAAGAGTGATGTTACATCAAAACTGACCAGTTTAAAATCATAATTAATGTGTAAGTTATTGAGTTTATCAACCAGATCCATATTATTCTTGATATTGGAGTTAGAAATGTTACCAACTTGGGGATTTAGTAAAGAAACTAACCATTTAGATAATTTATAAGAGATTCACCCAACTGAGCTAATGATGGGTCTTGCTGGGTTATTAGGCTTGTCAGTCTTGATTAAACCGTACATGTATGGCAGTGGAGGGGACGTTGAAGTAAGATGTCTAATGGGAGTAGCTTTGCCTCTCAATAGAGACTTAAGTTTTTTGTTGAACTGAGTGTTAACTGTTTTGAGAGGATTATTTATGAGCTAAGAATATGTTGCAGCATCACATTCATTTTAGAAATATAGTCATCTTTGTTTAAAATCACTACTGTGTTGGCTTTTTCTGCTTTAGTAACATGTAGATCCTTATTTTTCTTAAGGGCTTGGATTGCTTTGATGAATCTTTCTGGACAGTTTGGAACACAAGGCTTAGACATAGATGCATACACAACACCTTTACACATGTTCACTTCTTCACTTGTCAAATTATTGAATTTCTCCAAATTGCAAAATGCTCTGGCTATGTCAACACTGTCGACTCCCTTGTTAGAGCCATCAAAACTTAAACCATAACCGAGTGCACACAAGGTATCATTGTCTAGTTGTTTAGAGGAGAGATTCACTACATAGTTGTGATTGGCATCCTTAGTCCAATAACAATTTGTGGTCTATCTTAGCTTGAAGATCAGAACGCTCACGTATCAGGTTATCAAAACAGTAATCCAACATGAACATTTTCCAATCACTCGGTGTGGTCATATTATAAACTTGCTTTTTTTGTCTTACAATACAGAAAGCTTCATCCACTTCAATTTTCTTTATTTCAAAATGTTTCTTTAGGATGATTTCTTGGAAATCATCAAGGGGCGGTCAGACATCTTCAGGACACGTTGTGGGAGGATACATCTCGGCATAACTTTTTCACTAAGGCATGTCTGGAGAAATTTCAAGCATATTTTCAATTTGTGGGCCTTGATCATCGAAGAGGAGTATTCAGTAACGAAAGGAGACAGTCCAGGAGAGCTTGTAGAGAAGCAGAAGAAGTGGCGCGTGGAATCCATTATGCAGGTAAATCACTGAAGGTGCGCGTGATCCAGGTATATGCTGATAACCACAAGGTTATCAGTATATACATGGATCACGCCCACCTACAGTGATTTACTTGTATATATATATATATATATATATATATATATATATATATATATATATATATATATATATATATATACATATATGTGTGTGTGTGTGTGTGTGTGTGTGTGTGTGTATGTGTGTAACCGGTCTGAATTCTCTCACTTGGGGATTTTGATTATAGTGGATGGTAATGCAGTGGAAGCGCCCCTTTGAGAAAAAACCCGAACCAGCATAAACACAATTAACTTAAAAAATATTCTGCATGACCCGTGGAAAGATAGCACCAGTGATTGGGGTGAATGAGACGCACTATAAAATTTGACACTTCTATTCATTCCAACACTACAACCACAATCAATAATGGTACACCTGCAATTGCACCCCTCTTAGCCTGGTTTAAAACCCTACACTGGGGAACAAAGGTTATACATGATATAAAAAATAGGTAGAAATATTAAATGCCTTATGAGCACTCCTAAGGTAACAGTGCTACTTACACCAGAATGAGGAGCTCATCTGAAAACAGTTCTTCGTTATCTCACATCCCTTAGTGACACATAACATTAGAAAACAATAGTGTCAAATTATTAAGGAATAGTAACTACACACAACAAAATAATATCAATCACTGAGAACTAGTGTCAGAAAAAATTAGGTAGTATTAACTACACAACAAAAATAATATCAGTCACTGAGAGATAGTATCAACAAATATTAAGACATATTAACTACACACAGCAAGAAAACCCGAGAAAATCAGTCATGATCCATCAGGCAGGCGGGTGCTCCGCTGGTTTTGTCAGTACTTTCTCTAGATTCTCAGGAATCATGAATGTTTTCCTCCACCAATACCCGTAAAGCATGCTCCTTAATTTCACACATAGGCTTCGAATGCAACCGTATTTTTAAGTCACTAACAAGTCCTTCACAACTCTGGATAGGAATTCTTACGTCTCAAGTGTGAAAATCAACCATGAGGAGCGCTGTTTTCACACCTGGACTTGGGAAATTCTAAACACACCTTACCACCATTTCCCGTAACATGCATCACACAAACTCAGAACACACCCACACTGGGGAGATAAAATGTCTCTAAGTACCCACTAGACTCCTGGTCTCAGTGTGTGATCTTTCATTCACTCAGACTGCCTCAGTTTTACGCTCAGTACATCCATAAACCGGAGGAGAGAGAGGGCCAGTCAGCCAATGAAACCAGCCCAGCTGAGGGGGGTTCTATTTTCCCGTTAGTAAGAGGTTTTCACAAAACTGACTGAAAATATGTGGTGTTGTGAACCAAGGTGGGGGAGATCTGGTGACCCCAAGCGATCGTCAACCGAGGGTGGACGCTGGTCCCACGTAGATAGATGTCAGGAACACTCGTTCCTTCGGGCTGTCCCAGCTAAAACCTCGCTAACCAGTGGTCAACACAGACAGCTCACTCCGCTCCACCCCTCACACTGCGAAGACCAAGCTGGTGGTAAAGAAGCACACGAAGGATACGACAACAACGACGACAACAACGGCTAAGTGTATCAACCCGTTCAGTCCCTTGATAGACGAATTGGACGTTAGTACACAGGGACAACAAGGAAGGTATAAAAACTTTAATTGTTGGTGACTCACAGGCAAGGTACATGGACAGGGCCTTTTGTGGTAAAACCAAAAATAGGATGAGGGTGTGTTTGCCAGGAGCTGGGGTGGGAGATATAATTGACATGATGGACAATATCTTGTCTGGTAATGGGAACAAACCCATTATCTGCCTCAGTGCAGGAGGCAATGATATTGGCCGGTGTAGGAGCGAGGAACTTCTTGATAAGTTCAAGGCAGCCATAGATCGTATTAGGACGAAGGGAGGGATCCCTATCATATGCGGTGTCCTGCCTAGAAGGAGAGTTGGCAGTGAATGGTTGTCAAGGGCAGTTGGTGTCAACGACCGTCTTGACAGATATTGCAAGTCAATATCAGTCCCATTCATTGACAACTGGGACAACTTTTATGGCAGAAGGGACCTTTATGCTAGGGATGGGGTGCACCTGTCTAGGGATGGAGTAGCAACCCTGGCTGGGGCTCTAGAGGGGGCAGTTCAAAAGATATCGAAGTCTTTAAACTGCTAAGAAAACATATGGGCACGGGGTGCAGGAGACTACAGTGGGAGCGGGTAAACAAGGCGAAAGATTACAGGGAATAGTGTTAGGAATGATGACAAAACTAAATTAGACAGGGAGTCTAAAACTAAACGCGGCAAGGGGAGGACTCAGAACACGACTAACTTAAATGTATACTACGCGAACAGTAGAAGTATGAGAAACAAAATGGATGATATTAGGGCCTTGGTATGTACCGAAGAAATCGATATTATTGCATTCACTGAAACATGGATCAACCTAGACACACGTGAATTACCAGTCGAATACTAAATTGCGGGTTACAAACTGTTCCATACCGATAGGCAGACCAGGAAAGGAGGCGGAGGAGCAATCTATGTTAGGGATAATCTGAAGTGTGAAATAAATAAGGAAATAAAAACTGAGAGGAATACAGAAACAATTTGGATAGAATTAAGCAACGGTCGGGAAAAATTAATCACAGGAGTTATATATAGACCCCCCAATCTTGATTGCGTCAATGAGCGACTTATCTGGGATGAAATGAGCAGGGCTTCCACACACAACAAAGTCTGTATAGTAGGCGACTTTAACCTTGGCCAAATAGATTGGACTGACCTTACCGGTAACTCAGAATCAGAGGATTTTCTCGAGACGATCCAGGACTGTTTCCTAAGTCAACATATAACCGAACCCACACGGGGTAATAATATACTAGATCTAGTTCTGTCAAACAGAGAAAACCTCATTAGCAATGTCGAGGTAGGGAACGAACTTGCAAACAGCGATCACAAAGAAATTCGATTCCAGTTAGATTTTCAGGGCAGACGTAAGGAAAATTCCACTAAAGTACCAGATTTCAGAAGGGCAAACTTTGACAGTTTAAAGAGGCAGCTGAGAGAGGGGGTGTCGCGCTTGGCCGTGAACCTGACAGATGACACGGACCTGATAACGAGATCTGAGAGTGCCGAGTTCCACGACAATTTAAATAGCGAGTTACTTAATGCACAAAGGCAGAACATACCATACAAAAAACTCAGATCAAACAACAATGACCCGAAATGGATAAATAATTACTTAAAGAACATCATTGGCCAAAGGTAGAAGGATAAATCCTGGCGAAATTCACCTCCGGGACTATTATAGGGTATTGGCGAGTAGGGTTAAAACCGAGATAAGGAAAGCAAAGAGGGATAATGAGGGAAGGATAGCAAGGGAGGCGAAGACAAACCCCAAAGGATTCTACCAAATGTATCAAACTAAAACACGAGAAAAGATTGGACCAATACTGTCAGATACCGGCGAGCTCACTGATAACGACGGGGAAATGAGCAATTATTTGAATAAATATTTTTCAACAGTTTTCACCACCGAAAATTTAAACATGATACCCGAGGCACGGACTCTATTCAGAGATAGTGAAGAAAACAAATTAAGTGAGATAGTAGTGACTAGTAACGATGTTAGTAAGCAAATAGACAAACTAAAGCCTAATAAGTCACCTGGTCCCGATGAGATATTTGCCAGAGTATTAAAGGAATGTAAGGAAGAGCTCAGTATGCCCTTAGCAAAGTTGTTTAACATGTCCTTAAAAACAGGTGTAGTACCAGAATCCTGGAGGATAGCGAATGTAATACCGATTTTCAGGAAGGGGGATAGATCACTATCCTCTAACTACCGCCCAATCAGTCTAACATCAATAGTAGGCAAATTACTGGAAGCAATCATTTCTAACTCTATTCTAAATCACCTGGAGAAGCACAGATTGATCAATGATTCCCAGCATGGCTTCACAAGCGGACGTTCTTGCCTAACTAATCTATTAACATTCTTTTCATCAGTTTTCGAATCGGTGGACGAGGGGCACAATTATGATGTGGTATATCTCGACTTTAGCAAAGCCTTCGACAGAGTCCCCCACGAAAGACTAATTAGAAAGGTAGAAGCTCATGGCATTAAAGGTGACATCCTTAAATGGATGAGGGCGTGGTTACAGGACAGGAAACAGCTAGTGAGCATTAACGGCAGTAAGTCCCATTGGAGCAACGTCACAAGTGGAGTTCCCCAAGGCTCAGTACTTGGACCATTATTGTTTATTATATCCATAAACGACATAGATATCGGCATAGACAGCAACATAAGTAAATTTGCTGATGACACTAAAATAGGACGTGTTATCAAATCTGACGAGGACTCGGCAAAACTACAGGAAGATCTAAACAAATTTTTCGAATGGTCTGAAAAATGGCAGATGAAATTCAACGTGGACAAATGTAAAGTACTCAGTATAGGAGATGTAAACAGGGAAACCAGATACCAGATGAACAACGATGCCATAGAGAAATCCGACTGCGAGAGAGATTTAGGAGTAATGATAAGTAGGAACCTTAAGCCAAGTAAACAATGTGTTTTTGCTCGTAACAAGTCTAATAAAGTACTTGGGTTCATCCAAAGGAGTGTTAGTTACAAGACTAGCGAGGTCATCCTAAAACTGTATCTTGCTCTTGTGAGACCACACCTGGATTAAGCAGTTCAGTTCTGGTCACCGTATTACAGAATGGATATAGAATCCTTGGAAAGAATTCAGAGGAGAATGACAAGACTAATCCCGGGCATTCGGAACCTTGAGTATAGAGACAGGTTAAAGCATCTTAATTTGCACTCCCTTGAGAGACGTAGAGCGAGGGGCGACCTGATAGAGGTGTATAAGTGGAAGGCAGGGCTAAACAAAGGGGACATTATAAAGGTACTCAAATTATCCAACCAGGAGCGAACTCGTAACAATGGTTGTAAATTAGACAAATTTAGATTTAGGCGTGAAATAAGTAAACACTGGTTTGGAAAAAGAGTAGTGGATGAATGGAACAAGTTACCAAATATCATCATTAACTCGAATACGCTGAATTGCTTCAAACATAGGTTGGATGCTCATATGAGCAATAGGGGTTGGGTGTAAACGGGACTGCCCAGTATGGGCCAATAGGCCCGCTGCAGTTTCCTCCATTCTTATGTTCTTATGTTCTTATATATATACAGGTATATATATATATATATATATATATATATATATATATATATATATATATATATATATATATATATATATATATATATATATATATATATATGTATATATATATATATCTATATATATATATATATATATATATATATATATATAGATATATATATATATATATATATGTATATATATATATCTATATATATATATATATATATATATATATATATATATATATATATATATATATATATATATATGTATATATATATATATATATATATATATATATATATATATTTTATGAAAATCCACAATGAAAACGTGGATAAGATAAATCTTGATAAAATCACACGGGAAAATGGAAACAACGGAGTACCTTAGCTTTCGTCTTTATTCAAGACATCTTCAGAGGCAACTGGATTACATGGACAGAGAGAGGCTTAAATATACAGGGTGACCTAAAAACATGAGGTCAGGTCAAAATGATGACATCCACTAATCCCCACACCAACACACACGTAGAGGAGCTTAAGAGAAGGGTGGTGACGTGACTAGTCAAGTCAGGTCAGAAAAAAGGGGACCCACAAAATAACTATCATACATCTAGATCAAAGGTTTTTAAAGCATTTTTAACCTTGGGCCACTGACAAATAAATTTATGTAACATATTATCAGTTTTGAACTGACCATCACTAAGGTTTATTGATTTTAATTCCTTAATCAAACTAGCTTCAACAAGAAGTCTTTCTGTGACACAAGATGATTTGAAAACTTCTAAGCTTTTTTCCCAAGCAATGGGGTGATTATTATTCCTAACATGAACGAACAAGGCACTGCTTTCAGATGCAGTTCTAATATTATACTTATGTTGTTTGATTCTGAGCTGCAGTGTTTTTCCTGTCTGACCTACATAATTACAATTACATTTGCTACATGGAATACAATAAACACTACCATTTACATTCAAACTTGGGCTATTCCTTATTAACATATTAGTAATAGTTGAGTCATACTTGAAAACAACATTAATATTTAGAAGCTTGAGGGACCGAACTAACGGGACAAATTCATTACGATAGGGCAGAGTCAAAATATTCTTAAGTGTAGGAACTTGTCTAGCTTGAGAGGAATGAAAGGATTTTTTAGCCCTATTAAAACAACGATCAACAAACACAGAAGGGTACCCAAGTTTATGTGCAATAGAACGAATGTGTTTCAATTCATCGTCAATAAATTCAGAGTCACAAATACGCAGACATCTTAAGAACATAACAGAAAAAACTGACATTTTGGTAGACTCAAGGTGATTCGATAAAAAGTGAATGAAACTGTCTACCTGTGTGGGCTTTCTATATACCTTGAATTTATAGTTTTGGCCATTTCTCATGATAAGCATATCAAGAAATGGAAGGGATTCATTTATTTCTCTTTCAATTTTGAACGTGATACTAGGGACAATATTATTAAGTTTGTCTAAAAATTCAAATGGGTCACTGTTTTTAGGCCAAAGACAAAGAACATCATCTACATATCTATACCATGGAGGAATAAAGTCCACTATATTGGGTAGTAATCTAGACTCAAAAAACTCCATATAAATACAGGCTAGAGGAGCAGAAAGACAATTACCCATGCTCATACCAAATATTTGTTTGTAGAACTTCCCATTTGCACTAAACACATTGTCAGTTATGCATAACTCTATCAATTTCAGGAAAGTATCATGTTCAATAGTTAAATCTAGCAGTTGTAATTTATCTTTAAGAAATGAAAGTAAGTCTTTGACAGGTACTCTAGTGAACAGTGAATTTACATCAAAACTTATTAATTCGCAAGGTTCATTGTGTTTCTTGAGTTTATCAATTAAATCACTGCTATTGCGTATATGTGAATTAGAAATTTGGCCTGTAAGAGGGGATATCATCTGTACCAGCCACTTGGATAATTTGTAAGTAACAGAACCCACAGAACTGACTTGACTAGTCACGTCACCACCCTTCTCTTAAGCTCCTCTACGTGTGTGTTGGTGTGGGGATTAGTGGATGTCATCATTTTGACCTGACCTCATGTTTTTAGGTCACCCTGTATATTTAAGCCTCTCTCTGTCCATGTAATCCAGTTGCCTCTGAAGATGTCTTGAATAAAGACGAAAGCTAAGGTACTCCGTTGTTTCCATTTTCCCGTGTGATTTTATCAAGATATATATATATATATATATATATATATATATATATATATATATATATATATATATATATATATATATATATATATATATATATATATATATATATATGTGTGTGTGTGTGTGTGATTGAACTACTGTAAGGTGTCATATCAGGTGGCATTGATTTTCGTGAACACATTATATACGTTGTCCATCCTAAAGAGGAATATATGTCAGCTCACCAAGTGTTATGAAGTCGCAAAACAATCTTTGAGAAAAAAATAAGAATATCCCTCATACGAGAAAACAATTATCAGTGAGGTCAGGGATGGCGTACTTTGAACTGAATAAATCCACCTACAAGAATGGTGAATTTAACACCTTATGAGTTAGGATCTCTCTCTCTCTCTCTCTCTCTCTCTCTCTCTCTCTCTCTCTCTCTCTCTCTCTCTCACTCTCTCTCTCTAACTTAAATCGAGGCACACGTTCAAGGCGTTAACCCTAACGCTTTACTTTAGTTACAAACACAAGTTCAAGACCCTCAGGAAGTTCTACCAAATCTTATAAGAGCTTTCTAAGCAACTCCTCGACACGCAGCCATCCGAGGTGGTAAATAAGTGTAATGGAGGACGAACTAAGGGGGAAAGAAGGATTGCAGAAGAGAGAAAAGAAATGACATAAGGTGATAAGAGGAATGGATGAAAAAATTAGTAAGATTTATAGATAAATGAGTGACGAAGGACAAGCAGGAAGAAAGAAAAGAAATAAGAAAGGAAAGGATGAGAGGAAGAAAGGAGGAAAAGGGGATGGTATGCAGGAAGGAATGAACGTAGGGAGAAACGAAGGAAAGGCGGAAGTAAAAGAGAAAGTAGTGAAGAGAGGGAGGAAGGAAGGGAGAAAGAATGGGACGAAGAAAGGAATAAGGGATGAAAGAGGAGACAGAAAATATGAATGGAAGAGGAATGAGATGAACTGAAATAGACCAAAACGAAAAATGTAGGAATGAAAGAAGGAGAGACAATTAAAAAAAAGATTAAATTAGAGATATTGGAAGATAGAAAAAGTGGGAAATAGAAAGGAAAACAAATTAGAAAACAAGGAAAGAATTGAAAATAAATAAAAGAAATGAAAGAAGGAAATAGGGGCGAGGAGAGTAACGATTTTGGACAGAATGTACAGCGTGATAGTTGAGACTTATGAGTATTGCCAAAGTGACTTTTCAAAATATCTGAAGGTGTGTGTGTGTTGCGATGCTGTGTGTTGTGATGGTGTGTGTTGTGATGGTGTGTGTTGTAGGGATGTGTGATGTGATGGTGTGTGCTATGATGGTGTGTGTTGTGATGGTGTGTGTTGTGGTGTGTGTTGTGATGGCGTGTGTTGTGGGGGTGTGTGTTGTGGGGATGTGATGGTGTTGTGACTGTAACTGGGTGCCTCGTGAGGCCCAGGCTAGACCACCAGGGGATCTCGGAACAGCAGTGGGCCCCAGTGGGACGGCGCATAGGCCAACTGACATGTGGATACTACCCCACTGCCTTGCGGATTAACTTTGGTAGGTATAAGGCTACGGGAGTAAATACAAAATAAAAAATCTGTGGTGCATCCCTGCATCAGGCAGACATACTTACAGAGTTCCAACAAGATCCCAACAGCAGTATAGATGGAAGAGGTGACATGGGAAGGCAATACATGATGGACAGACTACTAAGGGGAAACCCAACAAACTGGGCTATCGGCAGTCCATTCCAACTCTCCCCCTCTCCAGTCGTTGCAACAATTGCACCACTGAATCAGGGAAAGGGAGAGCCAAGATGTGTAGTTGCACCCTGCACTCCTGCTTCGCCACATAAATCGACTCATGCGCAGCCATCATCCAACTCATCACTCTTCTCATGGTTATCAAAACCCTTCTACCCCCAAAAGTCCTATGGCGACAAACGACTGCCGACGCTGAGTCTCCAGTCATAACTCTGCATTCTGCACATGGGAAGCATAGATAAGATGGTCGTTTATGCACTGGGATCTAGGCAGCAGTGAAATCCGGTCCTGTCTGTGCGACTGAGCAGTCATTTCGTTGAGCCACTCTGCTCATCCCACATGGGAAGAGGACTAGAAAAGGTGCCCTAAACATAGCCTGCCTAAAAATCCAACCTGCCTGGGCAACCGCACCCACAAAGGTCATCCTTATGCCGTCGAAAACAATAATAATCACAGCTCAAAAAAATTATATATATATATATATATATATATATATATATATATATATATATATATATATACATATATATATATATATATATATATATATATATATATATATATATATATATATATATATACATATATATACATATATATATATATATATATATATATATATATATATATATATATATATATATATATATATATATATATATATATATATACATGCAAGTAAATCACTGTAGGTGCGCGTGATCTAGGTATATGCTGATAACCACCAGGAAAGAAGAAAACACGAAGTGTTATCAGCATATATATATACATATATATATATGTATATATATATATATATTATATATATATATATATATATATATATATTCGCCCCACCCCCCCACCCACCACCCTGCCTGACTGCCTGCCTGCCTGTTTTAGCTCATAAAATTCATACAAATTACCCGGCCAGAATATAATTTACATTGCTGGAATTCTTACAATATGATGATCATTTTGAATATAAACATCATAGATTTTGCATTAGACATACAAATTTTAGATATAATGTTTACTCTGAGTAAATATGTTATTTTTTGTGCAAAATATATGACATTTGTATTCAAAATATTCCTGGTCTTAAAAGGAATCCAGCAATGTCAATTATATTATCCTAACTTTAGTTTGAGGTATTATTTATTACTAAAAAGGTAAATATTCTGGTTTTCCCACACATCTGGTAGGGAGGGACCGACCGACCATCTGTTACCGTGTGAAGAATGTTTTTTTTTTTTATTAACTGAAGATATTTGTTTTAGCTCATAAAATTCATACAAATTACCCGGTCAGAATATAATTTACATTGCTGGAATTCTTATAATTTGATGATCATTTTGAATATAAACATCATAGATTTTGCATTAGACATACAAATTTTAGATGTTATGTTTACTCTGAGTAAATATGTTATCTTTTGTGCAAAATATATGACATTTATATTCAAAATATTCCTGGTCTTACAAGGAATCCAGCAATGTCACTTATATTATCCTAACTTTAATCTGAGGTATTATTTAATACTAAATGTTAAAATTTAGTTTTTTCACCCAACATCTCTTGAAGGGAGGATTGGTGGGGGGTGGGGGGGAGGGTTGGGACGGACCGACCACCTTGCGTGGTTGGAAGAGGGGGGAGGCAAGGTGGGGTACTTTGATTGACAGATAGTGTCGTGAAGAATATTTTTTTTATTATTAACTGAAGATATTTGTTTTAGCTCATAAAATTCATACAAATTACCCGACCAGAATATAATTTACATTGCTGGAATTCTTACAATTTGGTGATCATTTTGAATATAAACATCATTGATTTTGCATTAGACATGCAAATTTTAGATATAATGTTTACTCTGAGTAAATATGTTATCTTTTGTGCAAAATATATGACATTTATATTCAAAATATTCCTGGTCTTACAAGGAATCCAGCAATGTCAATTGTATTATCCTAACTTTAGTTTGAGGTATTATTTATTAAAATTTAGTGGTTTTCCCCAAAAAATTTCTCAGAGAGGGAAGAGCCAGCAGTGTAGTGTGAGAAGAGGGGGAGGGAGTTGAGTCCATTATTTGAATGGACATTAACTTGGCGACTGTATTTCTCTATTTCTCTTAAGTATTAATTGTGTGCATGTGCCATCATAAAATTAAGATGTTATTTTTACTAGAACATAGGTATTGTGTCGGAAAAAGTGGAGTTTCTATTGGAATTAATCCCATATGTTCTGTTGTTCACTTAGCTTGGTGAAAGGTTTTCACTTAACACGTTACCCTGTGGGTTTTATTGACCGCCTTAAGCAGGGTACTACTGTGTATATATATATATATATACATATATTTATATATATATATATATATATATATATATATAGATATATATATATTTCATGAGCCCAATAAAGCACGCGGACTTCTACATACAATCAACACCTCAACCCGCCAGGATTCGAACCCACGGCCCACAAGCCTATGACTGTGACCGGGGAACGCTAACAGCTAGACCACCAGGATGCTAAAAGCAGTCCTAGACTTTGTTATATTTCACACAAAGCCTGTTCAACGAGCTTATGGCGCCGTGAACCTCTAATGGGGACCACCCACACCACTTAGGTGGTCAGAGTAACGTTTTACCAAATCCGGCTTCGAAACACGAGGATCCATATATATTTCATTAGCTCAATAAAGCACGCGGACTTCTACATACAATCAACACCTCAACCCGCCAGGATTCGAACCCACGGCCCACAAGCCTATGACTGTGACCGGGGAACGCTAACCGCTAGACCACCAGGATGCATAAAGCAGTCCTAGACTTTGTTATATTTCACACAAAGCCTGTTCAACGAGCTTATGGCGCCGTGAACCTCTAATGGGGACCACCCACACCACTTAGGTGGTCAGAGTAACGTTTTACCAAATCCGGCTTCGAAACACGAGGATCCATATATATTTCATTAGCCCAATAAAGCACGCGGACTTCTAGCGGTTAGCGTTTCCCGGTCACAGTCATAGGCTTGTGGGCCGTGGGTTCGAATCCTGGCGGGTTGAGGTGTTGATTGTATGTAGAAGTCCGCGTGCTTTATTGGGCTAATGAAATATATATGGATCCTCGTGTTTCGAAGCCGGATTTGGTAAAACGTTACTCTGACCACCTAAGTGGTGTGGGTGGTCCCCATTAGAGGTTCACGGCGCCATAAGCTCGTTGAACAGGCTTTGTGTGAAATATAACAAAGTCTAGGACTGCTTTTAGCATCCTGGTGGTCTAGCGGTTAGCGTTCCCCGGTCACAGTCATAGGCTTGTGGGCCGTGGGTTCGAATCCTGGCGGGTTGAGGTGTTGATTATATATATATATATATATGTGTGTGTGTGTAACCGGTCGGAATATACTGGACTTTAATTTCTCACTTGACTTGGGGTTTATTAAAGATTATTAGATGGTAATGCAGTGGAAGCGCCCCTTTGAGAAAAATCCCGAACCAGCACAAGAACACTTAAATCTACTAAACAAAATGAATTACCCGTGACCCGTGGAAGGATAGCGTCTGTGACTGGGATGAATGAGACACACTGTAAAATTTAGACACTTATATTCACTCCAACACTACAAACACAATCAAATAATGGTACACCAATGTGCTCACCTCTTAACTTGAACTTAAAACACTACTCTGGGAAATAAAAGTTATACATGAGATCAGAATTATGAAGAAAATTTAGATGCATTAAAAGAATCAAATCACAGTATCACTCTAGTTCCACTTAATGACACAAACATTCAAAACCAATACTATCAAAATTATTTAGGAACTATTAAACTACACACGTCAAGATAATATCAGTGTGAGAAGTGGTATTAACTACACCCATAATAAGGGAGATAAAATGTTCCTCTAGGTATCTCCTAGAGTCCTAGACTCACGGTCTCAGTGTGTGACCATTAATTTACTCAGATAGCCTCAGTGTACTCCCAGTGCGTCCATGGACAGGAAGAGAGAACGCCAGCAGGTGTCTATGGCCAGTAGGTAACACTTCTAGCTGACCGAGGACACGTGGTGTTGTGCACCCCAGTGGTAAGAACTGATCACCCACTGCTGATGCTGGTCCCGTGTCGTTTTAGTTGTCGGGAGCACTCGTTCACTCAAGAGATCCTTTGCTACCCCGCTAAACAGTGACAGGCCTACACTGATCGGTCCAATGGCGACAATCGCCACCCTCAATCATCAACGGCAGTCTCAAACGGCAGTCAATCTCTCGCAGTCAACTCCGGTCAACTCCGGTCAAGTGGGTTCTGACGGAAACCCTGAAATGAACTCACTGTTAGCTCTAGTTAACTTTACCACTGCCCTATCTAAACCCTGTGTGAGATTGAATGAGACTTACTTGTTATACTGCAATAGCGCAGCACAGGTGACTAGGCCACGTGACTATTTCTGTGACGGACGCGCAGGGACGTCTTGTATGTCTGAATGCTTCTCCGTGACTCAGGGAGGGCCCGCCTTGCGTCTCTCAAGGAGTTAGCTTAGGCCTACCTGACATATTTTCCACCTAACTAATAACTCCTTGGGACACCCGTAACATTATTCAGACTGATAAACGATCTATAATAATTTCAAATTCAATAATAGTCCCTTACTTCATGAATCTCATCATTATTAATTCGGTAAATTACATTTAATATCATATAGGCCTAGTTCCACCATCTCTCTCTATGAGCAGGAAGGGCTCTCTTCCCTCCCATGACCTTGAACGCTCAGTGTTGCCAATGGCGGGGCATTCGAAATTACTCTGAAATTTCTGAATATTACAATCGACCCCCCTAAAAAAAGACAGCACTGTCCTCATGTGCTGAGAAAAACATACATACGACCCCCCTAAAATTTTCTCTAAGGACTGCATCTCACCCCTTTAACGTGCTAAACGCAGCATTTGTCTTCTCTTCTCTCCTTTTCTCTCCCGCTAACACTCGACCCCCCTAAAAGAAAACAGCACTGCCCTCATGTGCTGAGAGATCAACTTAGAACCCACCTTCAACTCTGTACTATTCCACTCGCAGCCAGCAACTCCAGTTCTTCCTAGCCCAACTCAAAACCAACCAGAACATCACGCTCCCCTTTTGCCTGGCCCTTAACTAGAGAACCAATGTCAAAATTAATACCAGTCCAAAACAAACATGCTCTCCTTTGCCTGGCCCTTGAACTAAGAGGAACCAGTGTCAAAACAATACTCAGTCCATCTCAAACATGCTCTCCTTTTGCCTGGCCCTTGAACTAAGAGGAACCAGTGTCAAAACAATACTCAGTCCATCTCAAACATGCTCTCCTTTGCCTGGCCCTTGAACTAAGAGGAACCAGTGTCAAAACAATACTCAGTCCATCTCAAACATGCTCTCCTTTGCTGGCCCTTGAGCTAAGAGGAACCAGTGTCAAAACACTACTCAGTCCATTTCAAACATGCTCTCCTTTATTATTAACTATTACGCCTGCATTATCTTCAAAGTAGATGAAGACGCCATCCTTCCTGCGGTAAGGCTTCCTCTGCCTCACTACTACTGCAGGGTGGACCTTTTTCCTAAGTTCAGGCTTTCCCTTCTTCACGGTGGCGGCCACAATGTCACTCACGGCAGCAGCTGGCAGACGGTTCAGACGGCCCTTGATTCCCTGAACGGCAATAATGTACAGGTTCTTGGCCCCAGTGTTGTCAGCACAACTCATGACTGCCCCCACGGGCAGACCCAGGGAAATGCGGAACTTTCCGCCCGACGATGCTCCACGTCCTCTCTTCGACATGACTCAGGGAGGGCCCGCGTCGCATCTCTCAAGGCGTTAGCTTAGGCCTACGTGACATATTTTCCACCTAACTAATAACTCCTTGGGACACCCGTAACATTATTCAGACTGATAAACGATCTATAATAATTTCAAATTCAATAATAGTCCCTTACTTCATGAATCGCATCATTATTAATTCGGTAAATTACATTTAATATCATATAGGCCTAGTTCCACTATCTCTCGCTATGAGCAGGAAGGGCTCTCTTCCCTCTCATGACCTTGAACGCTCAGTGTTGCCAATGGCGGGGCATTCGAAATTACTCTGAAATTTCTGAATGTTACATATATATATATATATATATATATATATATATATATATATATATATATATATATATATATATATATATATATATATATATATATATATATATATATATGTCACACTAAATAGTGAAAACTATCCACTAAGGCTTAGTCGACAGACAAATTGCCATTTAACACTAAATGGCAATGAAGCATATAATTTAAGATAAGTGACCACATTTAATTAATGCTTTTTAACGTTAGTTTGCACAACGATATAATAGTGATCGATCCTTTATTAAAAGCCAAGGTAGCTGAGTCACAAAATGATAAAAAAGTTTCACTGTGTCTGATCTAGGAAGAAGAAAATAAATATCACACACAGCTAGCCTGAAGGTTATTGCGAGTGCGCGCGCGCGAGCTCTAGGGGGTATATATATTGGTGGGTGATTGTGTGTGCCAACAGTAAGAAGCCTCTAAATTGAAGAGGTACATAAAAAGTATCTTACTACTGAATTACGGAAAATTAGGATGCCTTTGCCCTCTGAACAAACGCTCCAATTAGCCAAAGTAGTAAATAACACAGTAAAAGAAAAGGGAAAGAGGAGAATTGAGGATAAAAAGGAAAAGAAGGAAGAGAGTGAAGAAAGGGAATTTAAGATGAAGAAAGAAGAAAAATTAGAAAAGAAAAAGAAGTTTAAGGAAAAGAAGGAAGAGAGTGAAGGTGAAGAAAGGGAGTTTAAGAAGAAAGAAGAAAAATTAGAAAAAAAAAGAAGTTAAAGAAAGAAGAGAAGAAGAAAGATGAGAAGGAAGTAGATGGAAAGAAGAAAGAAGTTAAGAAGGAAATAGATGAAAAGAAGAAAGAAGTTAATGAGAAGGAAGATGAAGTTGATGAGAAGAAGGAATTTGAAGTTGATGAATTAGAAATTGATGAAGTTGATGAATTGGAGTATGAGAAGAAAGACGAAGAAGAAGAATTAGAAGTTGATGAGGAAAAGGAAGAGGAACAATTAGAAGTTGATGAGAAGAAAGATGAAGAAGAATTAGAAGTTGATGAGAAGGAAGAAGAATTAGAAGTTGATGATGAGAAGGAAGAAGAATTAGAAGGAGAAAAATTAGAAGTTTTTGATGAGAAGGAAAAAGAAGTTGATGAGAAGAAAGAAGAAGAATTAGAAGTTTTTGATGAGAAGAAAGACGAAGAAGAAGAAGAAGAATTAGAAGTTTTTGATGAGAAGAAAGACGAAGAAGAAGAAGAATTAGAAGTTTTTGATAAGAGGAAAAAAGAAAAAGAATTAGAAGTTGATGCTGACGAGGGTGAAAAGGTGGAACATATTATAGACGGAAAACATATTATAAAACTCATGATATGTGTTATAAAGCAGCAGAAAAAGGATATTATAGAAAAAGAGGAAGATGGAAAGCAGGAAAAGGATATTAAAATAGAAAAGGAAGAAAAAGGAAAGCAGGAAAAGGATATTAAAATAGAAAAAGAGGAAAAAGGAAAGCAGGAAAAGAATATTAAAATAATAGAAAAAGAGGAAGAAAAAAAGGAGTTTATTATAAAGGATGAGAAATTTAAGGATATTAAAATAGAAAAAGGGGATAAGGGTGTTAAAATAAGAAAAAATATAAAAAAACTCACAATAGTTTTGGATTATGGAGAAAATACCTCATATACTGCCACTGCTATTGAAAAATAAATTGAAAATATTTACAAAATGATTCATACTCTGTATTATTATAGATAATTTATGCTTTAGTAATTGCAAATATTCTAATAAATGATTTTCAAAATTTAAAATGAAACTTATTACGTATTTTATTGCAACCAAATGAAAATATGCATCTTTAGTAATAGTCATAAGATTTTTATTATTATTTTTATTATTATCGTGAGTTACCACATAAACTGGAATATCATGTGTTGCTAGATAATTAAAAAACTTTAAATGATTATATGTTTTTATAGAATGGGTAACATTTTGAAACTCTAAAGTATAGATCGACATCAATTTTATTTCTGTTGAAATATTAAAACATAATAGTCTTAGCCTATCAAAAATATAATAAATAAATCTTAATTAATTAAGTTGTTTTTTTGTAAAATATTTAAAAATTTAAAATACGTGTCATTAATAGAATTCATTTTTATATAATATTAATTCCTCACAAACTACTATTTTTTATTCATCTTCCTCCTCCTCATTCTCATCTTCTTCTTCCTCATCCTCAGCCACATCTTCATAATTATTTCTTTCATTAATATTCTCAAATTCTCCTTCTGTTTCTTCAAATTCACAAACATCTGTTTTCCTTTCCTACAGGTCGGCAGTTTCCCTTTTAAACCCTCTATAAAAGCAATCATTATTTTTCTCTTTGTATTCTCTAATAATTTTACTTACAGTTACAGCATACTTTTTACTTATAGCTCTTCTGATATCTTTGGATGTTTTAAGTATTTGTCTTATTTGCTGTGGTGCTGTTGAAATATTATCCATAGATACATCTGAATAATTCACTGGTCAACATAAAAAAAAAATTCTCATGGTTCTGGATCAAAGCAGTCTGATTCTAGTGTAATTGTATGTGCTGAACTCAATTATGACATTCGTATAGCTGTATCAGGCTCAGTTTTCCAGAACCAGCATATCTATATATTTAGTGTACCATGCTATTCATACAGTAATTTATATGCTCATTGGCTCCACTTATGCAATTATTTTGTCCTGATTTGTGCTTTTTTGTTTGTTTCAGTTTGCTGATTCATGATATTGCATATCTACACCTGCATGATTTGTAATTACTCTGAAATTAACAAAACATGGAACGTCGCAAGTGTGTGAAAACGGTGCTGACAGTTTTTGCTACATATGTGGTGCCTTTACTCCTGGTAGCCTCAAGAAACCAATCACAAAAGCTGTTCGACTGAACTACAAAAGTTACTTCAAATGTCATTTGGGTGACCAAGACAAGAAATGGGCACCTCATGTAGCCTGTAAGTCTTGTGTTAACCACCTGAGCGAGTGGATGTGTGGTAAACGAAGTTCAGGAATGCCGTTTGCTGTACCAATGATATGGCGTGAACCTAAAGACCACAGTAGTGACTGCTACTTCTGTCTCACAAATATTAAGGGAATAAAAATCAAGACACGAGGCAAGGTACAGTACCCCAATATTGTTTCTGCAATCCGACCAGTACCGCACAGTGCTGAACTTCCAGTCCCAAATCCACCGACTGAACAAGAATTGAGTGATTCCGATTCTACCTCTACCTCAATGGAAAACGACTACCAGGATGACTCTGAAAATACCAGGCCTAAACTATTTACTCAAGAAGCGCTTCATGATCTCATCAGGGACCTAAACTTGTCAAAAGAAAAGGCAGAAGTTTTGGGATCCAGACTAAAGCAGCGTAACCTGCTAGAAGATGGAGTGCATATCACTACAGCGAGTTACCGACATAGACAGCTGTCTGCATTTTTCAAGATGGCAAACAACCTTTGCTATTGCGAGGACGCAGTATCTCTCATGCAACAACTCTGCAAGTCTGAAACATACAAGACAGAGGATTGGAGGCTGTTTATAGACTCAGGAAAAGACTCTCTGAAAGCTGTTCTTTTACACAATGGCAATCAGCTTCCATCTGTCCCAATAGCACACGCAACAAAAATGACTGAGAGCTATGAAACAATGAAAATTCTGTTGGCCGCTATAGAGTATGAGAAACACCAGTGGAAGATATGTGGCGATCTCAAAGTCATCAGTTTACTACTGGGCCTTCAGAGTGGCTACACAAAGCACATGTGCTTTTTGTGCTTGTGGAACAGCAGAGCTGATGCAGAGCACTATGTGAGAAAGGATTGGTCGACAAGACCAAGAGATGCGCCTGGAAGGTTTAACTGTGCTCACAATCCGCTTGTAGATCCAGAAAAGATATTTTTGCCTCCACTGCATCTAAAGCTTGGTGCTGGGACTCTATACTTATCTCAGAAACTAGGTGGTGTGGTTTCCGAAGCCAAGTTGAAAGCAGGTGTCTTGAATGGACCACAAATTCGTATACTAGTTAATGATAGCGAATTCACCAAAACATTGAACCCACTGGAGAAAAAAGCATGGGAATCATTTGTCAATGTGTCAAAGAATTTTCTTGGAAACTATCGTGCTGACAACTACAAAGAAATCGTAACAACCATGCTTCAGAATTATCATGCATTGGGAGCAAGGATGTCCTTGAAATTGCATTTTTTCCACTCTCATATTGAATTTTTCCCAGGTAACCTTGGAGACGTTAGTGAAGAACACGGCGAAAGATTTCATCAAGACATCGCCATAATGGAGAGCAGATATCAGGGACAATTCAGTCCTAACATGATGGGCGACTATTGCTGGACACTGCAACGAGAAGAGAGCAAGCTGTACAAGAGAAAGAGTAAAGTTCAGAAGCACTTTTAGAACTTCATATTTTGTCATTATAAAGGATTTGAACTTATGTTTTTTGGTACAAGTTTTTATGAGCTTATCTGTGATAGGTTTAAAATTGTATCTTGCATGACGCGATATTGTTACTATATTTACTATTTTTTTTATTCTTTAAGAAAGTAGGTCTGATGGTAGAATGAAACATCCAATTAATATTCATTAATGTGAAATTAGTCATGAAAGCACAGTCACATGAGATAATCTCATCTTTTGCACGACACGTGATGGAATATTGAATATTTGTACCTATTGATTTTTTTATAAAACCTGGTCTGATAGAACAAAACAAATATCAGATTCGAATTCAACAATATGAAATTAGTTGTGTGAGCATGATCTCATATGTGAACCATTTTGGCTGTTGACCAGTGATCGACCCTAATAAAAATAGTTTTTTTATACAATATAAAAAAAATAAAGATAAATCACTTATATTTCGAAGAGATACACAGACTTTGGAAATTGTATATACTAATTTAGAGGGAAAAGTTTTTAAAAATAGTTATTTTGTACAACTTTTTGAAACTGCTGCTGCTAATGGTGATGGTGACACCGTTGGTCCTAAATTAATTGGATTAGCTACATTTTTAGAAGGGACCAGTTTAAGTGTAAAAACAACATATCTGCACGATTATGAAACAAAAACTATCCTTTACCATCGTTATTAACCTAATGACCACACTAGAATTTTCCCATGATCTTGGAAAATGAAAATTTGAGTGAAATTAAAAAGGGACCACCCCTCCTTTTAAATTCAGAGGGAGTTCCCCTTAGAAACAAAACGCCTAGGAACTTTATATTGGCATGCTTCATGGAGACTAAATGCTTTTCTTAGTCCCATTCCACTAGAGATGAAACAGTTTCATAAAGATAGTACACCTATTCACATAAGGGAGGAAAATGAAGAGGTCTGGGATAATAATATTGAGAGAGAAAATTGTAATAGTACAAATCTAAAAACTCAGAAATTTTATGATAAAAAAATTCTTAAATATAGACTTCCAAAATTAGATGGATAATGTGGTATTTTACAATTTTCACAACAACATTCTTGTATTACTACAAAAATATCAAGTACGTCTTATACTCATTTATTGAATGAGTACCTTGTTCATATTTTAATTGATTTTCTTTTTGTAGTTGAAACTAATTTATATAAAACAAATCAACATAGATAGATTCATGGATGACAGAGAGTGGTAGTAACTCTCGACAGGAGCTGCCATGCACAGGCCAACCGGCCTATTGCAGACTCCTTATTTTCTTATGTTCTTATGTAGTCCTTTCGCAATTGTAGATATAGTATCCTCTGAATTTAAAGCATCTGAACGAATGGATATTTTGTGTTTACTTTCTGATAAAATTAAAAATGAATTAGCTCCATATTATATTTTTATTCAAGGTAAAAAAATATTGCATAATAATAGAGTTCCTCGATCAATTTCTCTCCTCGAATATGATTATTCACATTTAGAAGACGAAATGATTTATGAGGTGTTATTATGTACTGAAAATCCCCAAAATATTAAACAAATTTGTAGGGCTCGACCAGATAGATTTTCTCCTAACCCATTAGATATTATAAAGATTATTTCTTATTTACAACAACAACAACAGAAATGCAAATATTTTTTATATTTTTACTTTTTTTTTAAACCCTTGTATATATTGTAGGGGTATCGAGATATTAAAGTTGTCTAGCACTCAGGATGGAAGGAAACTCTAATGTGGTTTTCTTGTATAATATATAAGTTATATGATAGACAGTCTGGTGCTGGAGGTGCTGTGTGGTGAGGGGCTGCTTGGTAGAGACGTGCGGTGAGTAGCTTGTCGAAGGAGGTAGGTGTGCAGGAGCTCCGTTAGAGAAGATGTTGCCTGTTGCTGGCCTCCTGGTTGAATGAAATGTTAACAGCGTGGAGCTTGCTGGAGGAGATGTTGCTTGTTCAGGAAGATCGGTCAGAGTGAGAGTTGGTTGGTGAGGAAGCTCAGAGAAGGACATGCTCGCTGGCGGGAGCGAGGACCGCCAGGCAGGCGGAGGAGAGGCGAGGGTCGCCAGGCAGCGGCAGAGGAGGAGGTGTTGCTTGTTCAAGAAGATTGGTCAGACTGAAAGTCAAGGGAGAGACAGAGCTTATATACACCCAGCAGCAGCTATGAGTCATGGTGGGAAAACCCGAGAAGTAGCCGGTGACTAGTTCCGTTGCTAAGATACGGCGGGCAATGGAATGGGGATACGCTTGGTTGCTAGGGAAGGCGGTAACAGGTGGTGGCGTGGCAGCTTGTAGGGGAGACGTCCACTACAATATAAACAAACATTAATTGTAGTAGTTATTATACCACAAAACTACAATGCCCATAACTCAACCACCTAAAAAGAATAAATTCTCAAAAATAGATGAGGGTAAAAAAAAAGATGTGTTAGAAGATAAAGATACAGAGACAGAGATAGAGATAGATGATATAAGAGATTATGAGGAAGAAGAGGAAGAAGATGAAGATGAAGAGTATAAAAAACCAAAAAATAAAGTGTGTATTAAAAGAAGAAAAGGAGATAATTGTATTATATCCACTGTTACAACCACAACTACTACAAAAGTACCTCCCAATACTAAGAAAATTCAACCATTTATTAATGCATATATGGGACTAAAAAAAAAAGAAAAAGAATTCTAAGCAATTATTACCTCCCACCACAAAAACTCCTCCTCAAGCGCAAAAGTCGTCGTCGTCCTCAACATCAAGACGTAAAAGGAAAAATGCTTTACCACAAAAACGGAATGATTTACTTCATATTAACAAACAAGAAATTTTAGATTCAGATATTTCAGATTTCCATCAAGATAATAATAATAAAAATATATTATAAAAATTATAAAAAAAAAATATATAAAATTCAAAAATTTTGTTTTTAAAAGAAGGTGGGTGGTCTTTTATAAAAAAGATGTTGCTTCGGAGTTTATTTGTGGTAGCGCTTGGGTTGCTGGTCAGTTTAACGTTGGCTGCAAGAGTAAAGACACTGTACACTGTTTTGTTTTGTTTTTACAACGAACCAATGTATAATGTGGTTAAAACTCATTTTAACTTTAAAAGTGTCCAATCCGAGGTCACAAGTGCTGATGATATTTACGAGTTAATTGGAACGGCTTTAGAATATCAATACATGTTAGACAAGCGGACCTCACCCTGGGAGATGTGTGATTGGAAGGACGGAGAACTGGAAAAATTCAAGATCAACTTAGAGGCAGTCGATCGTCTTTATTACATCTCTCACTACGACTACGATGATGATCAAGACTTTAAATTTGCCGGTAGGATGGTGTACAACGACCGCCTTAATTACATAAAAATGTCCGCCGGTTGTAATTATACTGGTTTTGAAGGAGACGGAGAGATCTATATCACCTTTGACGCCCAAATCTTCTTGAAGTCGATCATTACCAATGAGTACAAACCTCATGACATCTGGATTGCTATGGCTAAAGACGGGTTACCAGTAGAGGAACCTTCGTCATTTGATCTGCTGCAGATGAAAGAATGGAAAAATGTGCCCATGCTTACGTTCTTGTGTCACATGATAGTTTACGACTACAAGGACAGGTTGAAGCATTACCTTTACTATTTACCCAGGCCTGTTGCAGCCAGTGTTGAAGAGTTCATTAGGACCCGAGAGACGAGAGACCATTATGATTATGGTGAATAAAGTAAGCTATTTTCCTAAGAGGAGTTGAGGCTGGCTAGCTTTATTTATTTGCTGAAGAAAAAAACCCAAAATATAAATTTTAGTGGTGAAATATTTATTAAATACATTTTTTTTCAGAAAAGAAGGATGATGATGATGAAATCAACTGAAAATGTATATTATACTGGGACGAATAAATATAATCCCAAATATATACAGAAGAAAAAGACTATTAAACAAATTTGTCAACTTACCAAGCAACTTTCTAGTACCAGCAGTACAACTGAGTTAGTTACTATATATACTGACGGATCTGTACAACAGGATGGAACAGCTGGTTGTGCCTATATTGTTTACAAATATAATAAATGTATTGCAACGCAAATGCGTCGTCTGAATAATTGGATTGATTGTAATAGCTGTGAATTGGAAGGAATTAAGGATGCTATAAATTATTTAGTTAACAATAAATGTAATGGTTTGAATATTTGTGACTCCCGTAGTGGACTACAATCCATTTTAGATAATTATAGTAACATGTACAAAAAATTTAAAATCAATTTTTTGTGGATACCAGCACACATTGGATTAAAAGAACATGATTATGTAGATAATATGGCCAAATTAGCTTGTACATTTTTACATTAAGTAGTGTTGACTGTTTCACAAAATTGATGAGAAAATTGGATTTAACATTCTTCTGGGCACTGGTAATACTATCAAAATGACAATAATGATTGTTTCTTTTAGTATTATTTATTATTAAAATGTGTAAATAAACTCTTTTAAAAGTATTTATATTTTAATGTCCCAATAATCATGTAATATTATTGCTATATTTTTACTAATAACTGGTTTCATTATAAATATTATTTATATTATAATATAAATGAAAGACCAATGTAAATTCATCATAGTTAATATAATTAGTACGAGTATTGTTATTACTAATATACGGGATATTTCAGAATAATTAAATTTGTTATTTTAGACATTTTTAATTCATTTAATTCGCTAGAAATATCATCACCACTTTCATCATCATCACTTTCTTCATCACTTTCATCATTATTTTCATCACCACCACCACTTCCTCCCCCTCCTCCCTCTCCCTCTACTGTTCTTTTGTTCCTGCTTAGTATTCTTTCACTATCATTTTTGATACCATCTTCTCCACTACCAGAAACTTACTCTTCTTTTACTGCTTTTCTCTCAAAAACTGATGTAGTTCTGCTTCTTATTCCTTCATTATTATTGCTAATATCTTCTCCATTATCATTATTGCTACCATTTTCATCATTACTTCTTCCTCCTCCTCTTCCTGATACAAATCTCCTTTTTCTGCATATTCTTCTTACATTATTGACACCGACACTAGAATCTTCTGTTTTTATATTACTATCTTCTTTATCACTAGAATCTTCTAAATCTACTTCTTCTATGTCATCTTCACTACTAGAATTAATTATTTTTTCTTCTTTTCTACTGGAATCTATATCTCGTTTATTACTAGAATCTATAACTTCTTCACCATCTTTTTCACTGCTAGAAACTATATCTCCTTTATTACTAGAATCTATTTCTTCTTCACCACCAGCTTCTTTACTACTAGAATCTACATTTTCCACCATACCTTCTTTAATAGAATCTATCTTTTCTATATCGTCTCCTCCATCATCACTACTATCATCTTTATTAACACCATCTTGATCTCCATCATCATCTTCACTTACTTCCTCTTCATAATCCTTTTTATTATATTTAATATACATTTTGTTATTCTATATTTTTAATATAGAATAAAAATGAAAATATAAAACTTTAATATTATTCACAAATAAATAATTTTATATAATAAAAATAAAAATATACATGTATAAATGGAAAATACATTTATTCAAGAATTAAAAAATTATTTTAATGAAAATGATATAGATCGCCTTCAAAATGAATATAATAAACCATATATAAATCCTCGTACCAAAAGAACAATTGTTGGTCATAGTAGAACTCGTATGCTTAAACAGGTTAGTCTAAGAAACTATGAAAGTATTATAGGAAAATTTGGACGATTCAAAGTTGATAAAATAGGAAGGAAGGCCTTATTAACTACAGTAATAGTTGAAGACTACAACACATACCTCAATCAAGATGGTAAGATCAAATTTCAGACAAGAAAAACAAATATACGAACACTAAATAAATATTTAATTGATCCTATTCTAGGTGTAGAATTAGCTCTACCAAAGTTATGTGGTAGTCTTAGGAGAAATAATAAACCAATTCTTGACAGTCTTCTAATTTCTCAGACTCTTATTCACATTTGGAATAACAGCCGTATTAATAGAGACCACATTTATAAACTAATTCTTATATATCATACAGGATTAAGAGCTAAGGAAACTTAAAAATTAACCTATCAAAATATTATAGACAGTTATAATCCTCAATCAGAGTCAATTGTTTTATCCGTTTATTACGGAAAACAAGGAAAAGACCGAAATATTCCGATATTTCATGGCGAACCCTTTATTTTTTTTACACAGTATCTAATACCATATTTAGAATTTAAATTAAATGCAAAAACACAAGGAAGCAAGTCATTTCTGCCCTTTTTGAATGATAGCATATTTAATGTAAGTTATCAGAGTACACAAAAATTTTTAGAAAATCCCTACATCTAATTTCTGAGAATAGAAAATTTAAACAACAATCAAATTACGAAACTGAAAAAGAACAACTCAAAGGTGCTGGTTTATATTCCATTAGAGCTGATTATGCAACTAGAATTTATAATATGTTATCACGTCAAATGTCAAAAGATACAATTATGCCATTAAAAATTATAGGTGAAATATTAGGTCATTCTTGTCGTAAAGAGTTTATTTCTCATTATGTAAATCAAGGAAATACAGGGAGTTATTTATATGAGACAGATAAAATTATAAATAGAGAATGTGAAGATGAAGAAGAAGATGAAGGAGAGGGTAATGAAGGTGTGGATGATAAATCAGGAGAGGAAGAGATAAGAGAGAATACGATAAGTACTGACCAGTATTATACAAAATGTTTTTTGAAAGATAAGGAATTAGTTTGTGGAGTTAATGCTAATTTAGCAGCGAGTCGCCGGTATAGGCATTTAAATATTAATGTGATAAATAAAGTAAGTGATGATTCCAATCAATTAATAATACCTGATAAAAATGTATTACTAAAATCACACCCACCACTATTTATGCAACAATCCACTGATATACCCACCACACCCACCACTAATCCTACTAGTACAACTAATATAACAAATGGAGAAATATTAATTATATAAAGTTTTCTTGAGGGAGGGAAGAAATAAAAATTACTAAGAAACTTTTTGTATATTATTAATTTGCTGATACCCAATTCATGACCATAACACCCAATCGCTTTTTGTTATTGAACAGGTCATGAAATAGTTTTAATCGCCTTTGAAGATCTTGATTTTGTTGTCTTACATTATCAAGCTCTTGTTTTAACTTAGAAACTTCACAAATACACTTATTGCTACTAGCAGCATTTTGATCCCTGTACGACCTTTTCCGAGTTTCGTTTTTTCTCCAGTTTGTCCATTTTTCTGGATTAATTTTGTTGATTCTATTAATGTTGTTATTGATATTGCTGGTGGTAACATTGGTTCAACTGTGATAGCTGCAGCAACTGTTGAGGAACGTGCAAGATCCCAGCATAAAGACTTTGATTTCTTCGCCGCTACTATGTCAGTTCCACTTCCTGGAACACGAACAAATGAACGCACAGCATACCCAGTTTTATATGAAGCAACCATCTCCTATAACTATTCTGTAGAAAAAAATAAAAATGATTAAGTCAAGAAGTACAACCTTCTTAGCAGGTTGTAATATAAATTTATATGTTTGTTATTGAAAGCTATACTAGTATATATTACTTACTTATAATTTTAATAAAACAGCCACTTGGACGAAATATCTTAACAATGTTCTCAATCCACACAGATAGGCAAACTGATATTTACATTGACTTAAGTTCACATCATAGACTAAACCAGGGGTTCTCAACCAGGGGGGAATTCCCCCCGCGGGGGGAATTCAGGTTTTCGCGGGGGGGGGGGGGGGGGAAACTGATTCGGGAGCAAGAGATATGTTCGATGAAAAATCAATCACAGAATTTTGGCCCTTGATGTGCGATTCCTACCCAAAAGTGGCAGAAAGAGCTATCCGTGCATTGCTTCCGTTTGTGTCGACATATCTTTGTGAGTCAGGCTTTTCAACTCTGTTGCAAATTAAAACGAAGCTGTAACGGGCCGAGTTTTTTCTTTTCAATAATTTACCATCCAGCTATTCTTTTCTGTTAGTATTCTATTTATTCATATACTTATATGTTCTGTGTAGTACTCTTTCCAATGAGTACCCTGTTTTATATACTTATCCTTCTTCAATTCTTTACATATATATATATATACATATATGTATATACTTATTCTTATGTATTCTTGCTCATATTCTGATATGTTCTTTATCTCTATATACCTTATATTCTTATATATTCTTATATAAGTAACTCTTATGCTTCTCTACTTATGTTTTCCAAGTCAATGTTCTTTCTTTTCATTTCCTTTCATATATATTGTATTCTCAGTTTCAATGTTCTTACCTTTCTGAAGTATACTTTGTTTTATGTCTATTCTTATACATGGGTTAGTCTGGGGAACCATGTTATTCTTTGTACAACACTTTTTATACTTACAAAGGGTAGCTGCCACCACCCAGACTTTTCATTATATACCATAACTCATGGAAAGTTTTGGGTAGTGTGGTAGATGTCTAGGCACGTGAGTAAGTATTATTTTCTGGGAACCAATGTTTAGAAGGAGTAGAGTGGTGATACTCGTAGTTTACTAATTCAATATTTATTAACACAGTGAGTGGAGAAGATGCATCTTAGGTTCACTCAGACAAAACAGAACCACAATTAACTTATTACGTCATCAAACACTTCAAGAACTTATTACCTCATTAAATACCTCCAAATACTTATTACTTCATTAGACAATTGTTGTATTATTCCTCTGACAAATGAGATTCAGTAATTATACACAAGATATCACTGGACCCTCAGGTCTTACTTTTACAAGTAACAAATTACATCTTCAATTCTTGGTTACAACATTTAACAATCAATATATTATTCCATTGTTACTGCAAGTGGATAATATGACACACTTGACATTATCCCAAATCAAATTATAACCTCACGTTCTATCGTCATGAACATGATACTTTTCCTTCAGCTCATGTACTCAACTCACATAACATATTTCCTGGTAATATCAACATTTATGGTTTCACTGCTTAACCTGGGATTTCCATCTGTTAGTTAATCCCTCAATCAAGATACAATAATACTTAGGCCCGTGTAACTGTGAGGAGTGCCTCAGGGTATATATCCCAAGTGTCTCCATAACAAATGAAGATCGCTGTCAGGGGGTCGGTTGTAGACCGACACACGCCAAGGGAGCTGCCGCCTAAGTTGCAGGAAAAGGACTTCCCAGTTTAATCCTGTCGAATTAACAGCATCGTCCAACTCGGCTACCGACCCACGGTAGCGGATGAGTATTCAGCTCAACACACTGGCCTGGAGATACGTTGAAGAAGAGTCACGAATGCCTCAATAATTAACTTCAACTATACAAAACATACGTCTGGCAACGGTCCAGCCGATATCTAAATCTCTACGTTACTCGACTTAATTGGCACAGAAGTTACTATGTTAAAACATGAACACTGATATTCACAAAATTGACGAAGTTAAACTGAATTAATAAGCGGCGGGGAACACACGTGAACATACCTGGATATACGTTGAGGAAGAGTCACGAATGCATGATCCTCCTGTGTAGAGGCATATATTGGCACTGGCTGGGCAGCTTGGGCCTCCATATTCATGCCAGAAAGGTCGATCTTACCAACAACATACCTTCTCTATCATTTTGGATCACCGTATACTTAATTATGAACTCCGGTGTTCCTGATCAGGGTAATTTCCTATGTCTATTCATATAATCTAATCAGAGGTTGAGCTTGCCAGGAAATGGTCGAATATACACGTTGATAACATCAATTCTGCGAGCTCAGGCCTGAGGTGAACAAGGACCTATTCACAGGGAGACGTTAGATCTTGGAGATTATACCGGTTGACAGAATAATTCAGGAAATTAATGACTTTCTTAAATAGACAACTGACACTAACTAAACTACAAACATCAGATTCTCTGATGTCGGGGCGACAAAATAACATAACTTCAGTAGCGATCAGAAACTCATGGGTATTCTTAGGGAACAAAACCGATGGGTATCGTTTGTCTTGGCAGACTCAACACTCACTTACTTGACACGTCTTATTAACAATAAGGACAGTTGAAGCGTTCAACACCACTCACAATGGATCTTGAATGTTTCAACGGTAAACAGACATATCTAAGCTGACTCAAAACCAGGGTGTTCTCTCTCACATTCAAATTCATTCTATAGAGAGGTTGGTTTCAGTAAGTCAAAGAAAATGGGATAACGGAGGACTGAGGCGTCTTGAAGTGATGAGAAAACGGACTCCTGAGATGGAGGACTCAAAATAAAAGCAGAGGTACATGTTTTGTGGGCTATTGAGCGTAATATGAATCATTTGATTTTGGCGTTAACTGACGTGTACGACCGTGGTCGTTACAAAGCAACGTAGTAGATTAGAGGTAGAAAATGACCTGCGTTGTGCCCTTTCAAGCACTTGTCGGGGTATCGAGATATTAAAGTTGTCTAGCACTCAGGATGGAAGGAAACTCTAATGTGGTTTTCTTGTATAATATATAAGTTATATGATAGACAGTCTGGTGCTGGAGGTGCTGTGTGGTGAGGGGCTGCTTGGTAGAGACGTGCGGTGAGTAGCTTGTCGAAGGAGGTATGTGTGCAGGAGCTCCGTTAGAGAAGGTGTTGCCTGTTGCTGGCCTCCTGGTTGAATGAAATGTTAACAGTGTGGAGCTTGCTGGAGGAGATGTTGCTTGTTCAAGAAGATTGGTCAGAATGAATCTCAATGGAGAGACAGAGCTTATATACACCCAGCAGCGGCTATGAGTCATGGTGGGAAAACCCGAGAAGTAGCCGGTGACTAGTTCCGTTGCTAAGATACGGCGGGCAATGGAATGCGGATACGCTTGGTTGCTAGGGAAGGCGGTAACAGGTGGTGGCGTGGCAGCTTGTAGGGGAGACGTCCACTACAATACTCCCCCTCCCCTCCCGGCGCGGCGGGAGGCTGGATGTTGTCCGGGTTGTGTCCCACACATAACACATACCGGGCAGGTGTATGTACGACTCGACCGCTACGTGTAACAACTCCGTCCAGTGACACAAAACCTGTGGGAGAATTAGGAGGAGAAAGAGGGTTTGGGATTAGAGGAGGTTGTACAAGCAATGGTTGTTGTGCTCCTGCTGCTGCAGGGGCTGCGTCAGGAGGAGGGTCCATGGCAGGAGCAGGTTCAGGTTCTATGACAGGAGGAGGGTCTATGACAGGAGCAGGTTCTATGATAGGAGGGAGGCTTACTACAGGTTCAGGTTCTATGACAGGAGCAGGTTGTACATGAGGGTGAAAAGAGGGTGCCCAGAAATGTCGTGGGCGTGGTGTTGCTGCCGGTGGTAACTGCGGGTGGACTGGTGCAGGCGTAGTTTGTTGATGGTGCTGCTGGGCTGGGGGCCCGACGGGTAAGGCGGCCGGTTTGACTCTGTCTATGCTGACGGTGTCATGTCTGCCATTCCGGATAATTGTCAGGAACTTTGCAGAACGGGTAACCACCTGGAAGGGTCCATCGTAGGGGCGTTGTAATGGGTTGCGGTGAGCATCATGCCTGACGAAAACATACTCGGCTGTGAGTAGTGCAGGAGGGATGTGTTCAGGGCGCCGAGTAGGCTGGCGTGGAGCAGTAGCTCTGAATGCAGAAACTGCTTGTCGTAGCTTTTGGAGTAAGTCGTGACGAACGGCTGGAGTGGCTTGATTGGGATCAGGAGGGAGTGAGAAATCCCCGGGTAGCCGAAGGGGCTCGCCTAGTGTCAGATCTGCTGGGCTACAGTCCATATCCTCCTTGTGTGACGCACGGATGCCGAGGAGCACTAAGGGAAGCGCATCAGTCCAGCTGTAAGGGTCGTGCTGTGCCTTGAGTGCGTCCTTCAGCTGCCGGTGAAAACGTTCTACCATGCCGTTGGCTTGAGGGTGGTATGCTGTAGTGCGTTGTCTAGACGTGCCGAGGAACTGTAGGAGGTGCTGCCAGAGTTGTGACTCAAACTGTACTCCTCGGTCAGTGATTACGGTAGCGGGGGGGGGGCCAAAACGGGAAACCCAACCGGACATGAAGGCGCGGACAGTAGTCTCTGCTGTAGCGTTGGGCATGGGAATTGCTTCTGTCCACCTGGTGAAACGGTCGATGCAGGTGAAGATGTAGGTGCTACCGTAGGATGATGGAAGAGGTCCCACGATGTCGAGGTGTACTACTTGAAAACGTCCTTTGGGAATAGGAAAGGCTTGTAAGGGGGCCCGTATGTGACGATGTATTTTGGAGGACTGGCAGGCCAGGCACTGGGCAGCCCATTTCTTAGTATCAGACTTGATGCCGGGCCAGACGACACGTTGCGTGAGGAGGCGCTGGGAGGCCCGCACACCCGGGTGGCTGAGACCATGGATGCGGTCGAAAACAGCGCGGCGGTGGACGTGAGGCACGAACGGTCTAGGCTGTCCACAGGATACGTCGCACCACAATTTTATCTTTGTGCCAGGAACAGGGAGTTCTTGGAGTATGAGGCCTGAGGGGGATGTCTTGTAAGCTGCCAGGTCTTCGTCTTTCTCTTGAGCCGCGGCTAGCTGCCCATAATCAATGGGTGGAGATGAGGGAAGAATGGTGGATATACAACGAGAGAGGGCGTCGGCGATCTCGTTGTGGCTGCCTTTAATGTGTTGGACGTCGCTGGAGAACTCCGAGATGTAAGCCAAGTGGCGCAGGACACGAGGTGTATGTGACTGGGAAGCTGAAGCGAAAGCGTGGACGAGGGGCTTGTGATCAGTGAAGATGGTGAACTGACGGGCCTCGAGGAAGTGTTGGAAATGTCTGACAGCCAAGTATATGGCCAGGAGTTCTCGATCAAAAGCGCTGTACTTGAGGTGTGGTGGTTGAAGCCGTTGTGAGAAGAAAGCAACGGGCATGAAAGTTCCGTTGATCTCCTGCTGTAAGACGGCGCCCACTGCAGTAGAAGAAGCGTCTGTTGTGAGAGTGGTCCGGGCGTTAGGTGCGGGGTGGGCCAGGAGGGTGAGGCGTGTGATGTGCTGTTTGATAGTGGTGAATGCCGTAGTAGCCTCTTGAGTCCACATGAGAGACTTGTGAGACTTCTTTGGGCGTCCCTTGAGAAGGTCGTGTAGGGGGGCTAGGACGGTGGCAGCTTTGTCAATGAAGCGGTGGTAGTAGTTGACTAAACCCAGGAACTCCCGGAGTTTCTTCGCCGTTTCAGGTTTGGGGAACTCCCTAATCGCGGTTATCTTCTGTGGTAGGGGTTGTATGCCACTGGGCGAGACTCTGTGACCGAGGAAATCGATGGCCGAGGTTCCAAAGACGCACTTAGCAGGATGAACTTTCATGTTGTTGTTCTGCAGGCGTTGGAGAAGGAGTTGTAGGTGGTGGTGGTGCTCGGCAGGCGTCGAAGATGCGACGAGGATGTCGTCAATGTAGACGGTGACAAAATCGAGGTCGCGAAGCATATGGTCCATGAACCTCTGGAAAGTCTGTGCTGCATTGCGTAAGCCAAAACTCATGAAAGTGTACTCGAAGAGTCCGAACGGAGTGGTGAT
Source organism: Homarus gammarus (assembly GCA_958450375.1). Classification (NCBI taxonomy): domain Eukaryota; kingdom Metazoa; phylum Arthropoda; class Malacostraca; order Decapoda; family Nephropidae; genus Homarus; species Homarus gammarus. The sequence continues at coordinate 242,372 of CAUDMG010003841.1, forward strand.
GGCTGTCTTCTGGGTATCTGCCGGTGCTACTGGGATCTGGTGGAAGGCACGCTCCAAGTCGATCTTCGAGAAGATAGTCTTGCCATGAAGTTTGTGGTGAAAGTCCTGGACATGCGGAATAGGGTACCTGTCAGGTTTGGTGACGAGATTCAGGGCTCTGTAGTCGCCACACACCCTCCACTCGCCGGGTGTTTGCTTAGGAACCATGTGAAGAGGCGATGCCCAGGGACTCCTTGAAGGGCGAATGATGCCGTCTTGCAGTAGTTTGTTGAATTCTGCTTTGGCTGTGTACAGGAGCTCAGGGCGCAGGCGGCGAGGGCGTGAAAAGACTGGTGGTCCTTTGGTTTCGATGTGGTGGAAAATTCCCGACGTAGGTGGTGGGGGTAGGGAGACTCGGGGTGAGAAAAGCTCCTTGAATTCGTCGAGCAGGGAGGAGAACTCGTTGGAAGGCGCAAGACAGGTGATAGCGTCCGTGTGTCTGGCACGAGAACCCTGGATCTTGCGTGCTGTAGGCTCATGAATGAGGCATAGATGACTTGGTTTGACGCCGAGCTTGTGGAAGGTGAGGAAGTCGAAACCAAGGATGGGTTGAGACACGTCTGCTATCACGAATAACCAACGCAGAGTCTTGGGCAGACCGAGGTCTAAGGCGAGGGTGCGTACGCCGTAGGAGGCGATGGAGGTACCGTTGGCAGCGAACAGGTCATACGAGGGTTGCTTTGACTTGTCTCGTAGTGAGGGAGGGATGAGGCTGACCGATGAACCGGTGTCGATGAGAAACTTCTTGCCGGAGGTGCGGTCGGTGACGCGCAGTAATGAGACGCCTGGAGGGACGGAGGCTGAGGCGTCTACCAGCCTCCGGTGTTGCCGTTTCCCGAATAGGTGCAATAGGGCTCACAGTTTCGAGCATAGCGGCCGAAAGTCTGGTGATACCAGCAGAGGGTAAATTTGTTGTGCTGGGGGTTGGCTGCTGTGTGTCGGAACTTGTAGGGCGTAGTGTGTGAGTCAGGAACCGGCGCAGCAGCGGGTATGGAGGAGCAGAACTGCTCAACAGTGTCCATCCTGCGGTTCAAAATTTGCAACAGGTCCTTGATGTCTTGTGAGGAATTGCTCGGCTGAGGGGTGTTGACCCGGCTTACAAGTTCGATGGTAGGTACTGGTGTGACCGTGGCGGCAAGGGGTGCAGCAGCGCATTCGTTAAAAATTCTATCTGCCGCGGTTGCATATAGTTCCGGTGTCGTAGAGTAATCTACTGCGGACAGGATGTTGCGTACTTCTGTGGGTAGCTTTTGTGCGTGAAGCTGGCGCAGGATAGAGTCGGGGAGTCTGTCTGTGTGACGGGAGTTCAGCCGACACATCTCCTCCCAGAGACGTCCCGGGGTTGAGTTCCCGAGGGAGGTAGAGGATAGATCTTGCAGGAGATTGGGGCTGGTCTGTTGATAACACGTCTTCAAGGCAGCCCGCAGGGTAGCGAATTTGTTGTGATCTGGAGGGTTGGAAATGGTTTGTGAGACCCGCGTGGCCACTTCCGTGGGTAAGGCACAAAGCAGGGCGCAATACTTTTGTTCGTCGGTCGCTCGTGAGCCGGCGAGGGCTGCTTCCACATGGTCAAGCCAGTCCTCGACGTTGTGGTTGAAAATCGGCAGAGAGATCCGTCCGTCCTCCATCCTGTGTGAGTGCTTATCTCCGGGAGTCACCATTGTCGGGGTATCGAGATATTAAAGTTGTCTAGCACTCAGGATGGAAGGAAACTCTAATGTGGTTTTCTTGTATAATATATAAGTTATATGATAGACAGTCTGGTGCTGGGGGTGCTGTGTGGTGAGGGGCTGCTTGGTAGAGACGTGCGGTGAGTAGCTTGTCGAAGGAGGTATGTGTGCAGGAGCTCCGTTAGAGAAGATGTTGCCTGTTGCTGGCCTCCTGGTTGAATGAAATGTTAACAGTGTGGAGCTTGCTGGAGGAGATGTTGCTTGTTCAAGAAGATTGGTCAGAATGAATCTCAATGGAGAGACAGAGCTTATATACACCCAGCAGCGGCTATGAGTCATGGTGGGAAAACCCGAGAAGTAGCCGGTGACTAGTTCCGTTGCTAAGATACGGCGGGCAATGGAATGCGGATACGCTTGGTTGCTAGGGAAGGCGGTAACAGGTGGTGGCGTGGCAGCTTGTAGGGGAGACGTCCACTACACACTCCTTTGCGTATCCCAGAATTGGCGAAGAAAAAACAATCACAGGTTCCTCATTGACTGTAATCTTCATTTGAATAAAATTAATTACAAATTTACAATATCCTGGTATTCTATTGAACTTTTTGTTTATTGCATTATGCTTCAGTTTGATCTGTTAAGTAATTCATTATAAATATAAAAAAAACTATTTTACTTTTATTCAAGTTTTATAAATCCATCAACATTTTCTATTGGCATTTAGTTTGTAAAACTCCACTACAAAAATAATCCATGTAAAATTGTAAATGTATATGTACTACAGTAATATGGAAAAAATAAAGGATTTTCAGTATTATATGCATATTATTTGGAATGTACTTTTTGAGGCAGACAATCTTGGAAAGGAGGGGGGAATGGCATTCTGACATATGGTGAAAGGGGTGCATGGGGCAAACAAGGTTGAGAACCACTGGTCTAGACAAACCTGAAAACCGGAGCTCCACTCATAAACATCCTTCGCCAGCCAATGGGAAAAGAGTTATTAAACCTGTAGCTAGTAGGAATCTCCTGACAGGTTATTTTTCATTTTTTATTCTGTAAACCCAAGCTAAGAATAAAACTAAAATTAAATTTGGGGTTAGTGAAACGGGATTATTTTCTTTTGCAATATTTTTAGACTATTAACAACATACAAAAAATGGAAATTAATACTACAATATTGATAATATATAGAAATATAGCACTTATTGCGGTACTAGCTATTATAGTATTGATGGGCTATAGAAAACCTTTTCCGCAATTAGAAGAAAAAAGTGAGGATTTAAAAAGATATCTTTATTATATAAGGAATATTATGGATAAGTGTTTGTATAATGACGAATATTTCGAACATTTTGAGGATCAACTTATTTGTTTAGTCAAAATAGATGACAATATTGATAAATTTATAACTGCAACCAACACAACCATACCTTACTCAAACACAATAAAAAATAACAAAAAATCATATTTTTCGACTTTTCTCAATGATTTACGTAAAAATTTAATTATCGGCGGAATTAAAATACAAACACTTGGCGTATTGTACGAATTAAACGAAAAACACTAAACTAAAGCCCAGAAAACAATTCAGTCTAATCTAGGGTATATAAATAATTTTAATCTTATACTACCAAATTTATATATAACTAAACTCATTGAACGGCTTGAACGTTTTAGTATAATACATTTATTAAAATAAATATATAGATTAAATAGAATATCCCACTTTTTAAAACAAACTAACAGAGTAGATGACTTACAATCACTAATTACAATTTACGATGAAATTAATGCATATCATGAAATAATTCCCAAAGTTGAAAAATTACAAAAATCTAATAACATACATCATAATAATTGTGAAGGTACTACGTGGAGTGTATATAACATTTTAGGTAATGTTAATGTTACTGAAATCCAGAAAAAATTGGTAGACAATTCATTGTATATTTTAGAGTCGATTAAAATGTTAAACATATTCCAAGAAAATAATATATTATTTACCAGTGCAGTGCTTATGAATTCTTATTATTGTATGTGGAAGAATTTTTGTAATACTGTATTGAAAAGGAGTAAAAATTGTAGAACCTCCCTCCTTTTTATCTTTCTTTTACTTTCCCACAGAACAAATGGTTTAAGTGTTCATCAATGTATTTGGGTCGAAATATCTCAGCAGTTGTTGCCACAAATTCTCTGTTATATGTCATAGGAGGTGACTGTAAAATGGTAAGGAAGAACGAAAAAAGAATGATCAATGAAAACGTGATAATATTTATTAACAAATCCAAAGTTTTAATTTGTTTTTTGTTCTTTTTAGGTATCTATCACTAATGTGGAGTGTTTCGACCCTAAGAATAACAAGTGGATAAACTGTGCATCACTCCCAGAGGGTCGGTCTAATACTAGAGCAGTCGCAATTTGACTCGAAACTTAACCTTCAAGAGTGATACCTACCCCTACCCTATAACTTGCTGTCCTCCTCTCTCTTAAAAATTACCAGATATTACCCCCATTTACCAAAAAAAAAAAAAAACTTGACAAACTCTGGATAGTATTACATTAGTTATTTAGTTATATATGAGGATGGCTGCGGCATGTGTGGAGCACTCTGATCACGGAGAGGGGGAGTGTAAATCTTATCCTTATCCGAACGACCTGCTAGAGAACTTACATTCACTCTGGCAGTTACAAAAGTTCTGTGATGTAGAAATATCAGCTGGTGGATCAGTTGTGAAGGTGAGAAAACAATATTTTACTTTATTAGTATTTATTGTCTGAAATAACTGTAAAAACTGTCTTGTTGTCTGTCTGTATATGTATACAACCAACCAATTATTTTTATTATTCCAGGCTCACCGTGCAGGTATTCTCTGCTGCCATCAGATGGATTACACAAAATATAACTAATAGACATTGTTGGACTTTTGACATTTTGAAACGAGTGAAATTGCCTTTAATTCCAAGTAAACTACTAGAAAAATCTTTTAGATATCTGTCGCAAATGTGGAGTATTTCGACCCTAAGAATAACAAGTGGATAAACTGTGCATCACTCCCAGAGGGTCTGTCTGATGCTAGAGCAGTTTCAATTTGACTCACTCGGCAAATCTGGGAAAACTCCACCCCATGGGGATTTCCTTACTAAATAAAAATTATATCCTTCCTGTCTTCAGGAGGTAGTAACTGATTCTAATTGGGTATAAAAAGTTATAACTCTTTTCAGTTACCAGGTATAAAAAATTATAACTCCTCCCTCTTTCAGTTAAAAATTACCAGACAACTCAACTCTGGATGGATATATTACATTAGTTTTTTAGTTATTTTAGTTATATATGAGGATGGCGGCGGCGGCATGTGTGGAGCTCTCTGATCATGGGGAGGGGGGTGTGTAAATCTTATCCGAACGACCTGCTAAAAAACTTACATTCATTCTGGCAGTCACAAAAGTTTTGTGATGTAGAAATATCAGCTGGTGGATCAGTTGTGAAGGTGAGAAAACATTATTTTGCTTATACAATGAACGTAATACCATTTTGATTAAAATGTGTTTGCGGGCAGTATATTAGTATTTATTGTCTGATATTGTTGTCTGTCTGTATATGTATACAACCAACCAACTTTATTATTCCAGGCTCACCCTGTAATACTTTCGGCGGGAAGTAATTATTTTCAGGCCATGTTTACGGGTGGATTAACTGAAGAAACAACACAGTCAATAGAAATGAAGTCTATGAAATTTAATATATTAAATCAGATCATCGGATTCATATATACTGGTAAGTAACATTTTAAGTTTTCATATTACTATATTAAAAAAAAACGGTATTTTTATTTTGTTATTATTGTTTAAAAATGATGATTTTATTTTTTTTAAATCTTAATTAATCTTTAGGAAACATCGAGGTAACAGCGGAAAACGTTCAAGAGTTAATAGTTGTTGTAAACATGCTACTAGTTCACCATGTTGTATGTGTTTGCACAGACTTTCTCAAGAGTGAACTTCATCCATCCAATGCTTTAGGAATTTACAGGATGTGTACATATTTTTTTTTTGTAAAACAGGTTTGCTGAGGCCCATTATTTAGTAAGCCTGCTGAATGGTTCGCGGGACTTAATCTTCTCCAATTTCGTAGAAGTGACAATGGAGCAAGAGTTTCTTGAGATTCCTAAAGAAATTCTACTGTATCTTTTTGAGTCAGAGTATCTTCATATTGATTCTGAGTTTCAGGTAAATATTATTGTTAGGTTCTGAATAATAAGTTCTATATACAGGAGAGAACACAAACACCTGTATAGTTTTGTAGGTTCGGTTTACTGGATAAGAGTATGTACACAGAGGGAAGCAGCACTTTCCCTTGGCTAGGCTCCTTGTCAACTGCTATAGGCGACGTATGGCAAGTGATACATTAGCAGCTTCCATACGTCGCCAGGCACATTAATTAAGCATGTGGGATATGGTAGTAACATTGCCACACGCTGCTAGCTAGGCTGAATAAATAATACATAAATGGAGCACATACATAATATACATACATGATATGTAATCCAGCATACATAATATACATACACCTCCCTCCCCCCTATACGCTCATAGCAAAGTCTTGAGCGGACCTTTTCTTTTGGATCCGTTCTGAGCGTCGAGGGACTTCATCACTGGGAAGGGTATGGGACTCAACACTGGTGGCGGGGCCAGCAGAAGGCATTGTTACGGGTCGGAGAAAACGGCGGTTCCTCCACCACACACGACCACTGGGTAACCGCACCTGGTAGTCCCGTGACCTGCCGAGACCCATGACTACGCCTACTTTGTCCCAACGTAGGGAGGTCGGGTCCTGAACACGGACTTGGGTGCCGACACTCAACCTGGGGAGAGAACGGGCGTGGTCATTGTAGCGGGCGACGACGTCCTGAGCACGTTCGGCGGCTCGGCGATCACAATCCTCTGTCTTGGCCTGCCACTCCTTGGAGAAGGATTGAGGGTGAGCAGGGACCCAAGAACCGTCCATACAAACCTGGGCAGGGGAGCGTCCGGTGTAGTTAGGTGTGTTGCGGAGTTCAAGAAGACCCCTGTCGAAGGCCTCGCAGTCAATGTTCCCAGAAGGGGCCACCTTAAGGATGAGGTGCTTCAGGGATTTGACAGCAGCCTCAGCGTGGCCGTTGGACTGCGGGTAATGGGGCGATGACAACACATGCCGGACTCCCCATCGGTCAAGGAACACAGCAAAGTCCCGGCTTGTGAACTGAGGCCCTCCGTCGGTTCGCAGGCGTACAGGAACGCCCACGTCACGGAAGTAGTGGCGGAACTTGCTGATGGTGGCGGCAGACGTCGTGTCATTACCGCACTTGATGACAACCGGCCAACCAGAGAGACGGTCGACGATAACGAGGAAGGACTTTCCTGACACACAGAAAAAGTCGGCCGACACAGACTCAAAGGGGCGGGTGGGGTTGTCGTCACTCATAAAGGGTTCCTGCTGCTGGCTGGGTTGTAATACGTGGCGGGGCTTACACACCTGGACAGCATTGGAGATGTCGGGGTCGATGCCAGGCCGGAACACAGTCTGTCTTGCACGCCGTTTGGTGGCCTCGGCTCCACAGTGACTGTCGTGGAGGCGAGCCAAGGCGTGGAGACTTGAAGCAGCAGGGACAACTACCGAAGGAGAGGTGTCACTGGCCAGAGGTAGGGGCAGGGCGGCAGCAGGGTAGTTGCTGCTCCCTTCGTGCACCCTGTTGGCGTGTTTTACCTCGAGAATCGGTGTTGGGAAGTCCTGGGAGATGATGGCCAACTCTTGGCAATGTCTGTAGGACAGCAAAGGAGTCGGGACGCCATTATGCACATCAATCCAGGCTTGACACGACCTGTTGCCAAAGGTGACGTGTGCATAGAGTGAACCTAGGGCCGGGGTCATCTGTGAACCATCTGCCATAAAGCGGAGATCCTTGGGGGGCGGTCCTAGATCACTTGGAGAGAGCCCCAAGCATTGCAAATGCTGGGGACCGATGACTGTAGCATCAGCGCCGGTGTCGGGCAACATCTGAAGACGGGATGACACACCGCCGTAGGTCACGATGACGCTGATGTACTGGGGGACTTTGGTCCTGGGACGCGGGGGGGAGCACACATTCCTTATGTGGCTCGAGCGTTGTCAGGAGTCGTCGTGCCTCTGATTGGAAGACTGTGGGCGGCCCTCTCTGGTGGAAGGGGGCTGAAGCTTCCGCCGACGCGGTCCCTTGGGTTTGTTGGAAGGGCAACACTTGTCATAGTGGCCCAGACGACCACACACATTGCACTGGACGCGTTTGGCTGGGCACCGTACTGTGAGTGACCAGTGGCCCTTACGGTCACAACTGTTGCAGGTAGACTGAGCAGCTGGACACACCTGTGTTCCGTGCTGCTTACCACAGTTGTTGCAAAATAAACCGGGCGTGGACGTGGTGGGCGAAGGCGTAGGAACAGACTTCTTGTCCTTCTTGTACCGGGACACAGCGCGTACAGCTGTAGGGGGAGCACGGATGGCAGAGGTGGCACACCTGGCAGCCTCATAGGAGCGACATATCGTCAACACATCCTTAAGAGAAGAGGAAGAGTCGAGGGAGGTGAGGCGTTGGACAAGTTCCTCGTCCTTAACACCCATCAGGATCACCTGCCTCAACTGGGTCTCCTCGCACTGCTGGTGGTGGCCTGGACATATATCTACCTCTTCCGAGGCTCTCTTAAGACGCACGTAAAAGGCATCAAAAGACTCACCCTCCATCTGTCTGCAGCTAAACAATTCCCTCCTGCGCAGAGTTTCATTCTGCTGTCCTTTGATGTGCCGTTGTAGAACGTCCAGTACCTCCTCTACAGACAGCGAAGAGGTTGGGGGTACCTGCAACGTATGTTCCAAGACACGCTGAATTTCCAAGGACAGGCACATGCGCAGCTGGATGAGTTGTTTAGGCTGTGACAAACTCTGGAGATCCACCATTGTAGAATAATCAGTCCACCGTCGCCGCCATTCACGAAAAGTCTGGAAAGTCTCATCAGGCTTCAAGATGGGCGGCGTTTGAGCTGCTGCTTTAGGTGGGGCTGGGGGGCGTGAAGGAAGCATGGATGAGGTATCTGAACCAGTCAGTACCGAGGCAGTGTTAGAGCCAGGGGCTTGGTTAACAGTGAGGCGAGATATCAAGGCTTCAAACCGTTCACTGTCTTCCAATCTCCGTTGGTGGTCTCGTTCTGCCTCTGCTTGCCTTCTGTGCTCATCCGCCAAACGTCTGTGGGCTTCATCCTCGCGTTTCTCATCTCTCATAAACTTCAGTAAGGCAATTATCTCTGGAGACAACGCTGAATATTGAGGTGAGGGACTGCGCGATGTGGGGGCTGGAGCGTCGTGGCCGGCCTGGTCATCCATCTCTGCGGGGCTATCACCCGCCTGGCTCATCCAGACGCTGGGTCCACGGCTACGTAAGGCGTGAGACATAACTACTTCCTCTGTGTACTATGTCTTAAATCAGTGTTGACCGGTCAGCCCGTCGTATCAACAAGATTTCAGACAAAAAATTAATTAAATTCACAGATAAGTAGGTTATATATATAAAATATATATAAGGAAGCCGCGCGGTCAGCGAGTGTTAGTACGTGTATGTGTGTGAGTGTGTCCCGGGCCGGCAAAGCGTCTCGCCCCAGCTGTGAGGGGGGGGGTGGAGGCGGCGCTGTGAGGGGGAGGAGGGAGAGGCGCGGCGACTCCCAGTCAGTCTAGTTACCCTCAGGACGCGGTCAGAGACGGGTGCACCGAACTTTACTCCTTACAAATGCCCAGAACGTGCCGTATACCTTGGGAATCCTTTAGAACAAGGTCACACATGAATGGCACGAACACACAATGCACTAAACACTTCACAGAAAATCACTGACACTGCTCAAAGTTGCTAAATTCTTCGAGGAGAGGTGACGCGCGCGGGAGTTGACCCAAGGCTTGACCCAAGACGGGAGGGGACCCTAGCCGGCTTTCTACAAACTTTGCACTATCACTCGTAATTATCCAGTAAGACTACGCACTGCGCCATGTTAGGTTCTGAATAATAAGTTCTATATACAGGAGAGAACACAAACACCTGTATAGTTTTGTAGGTTCGGTTTACTGGATAAGAGTATGTACACAGAGGGAAGCAGCACTTTCCCTTGGCTAGGCTCCTTGTCAACTGCTATAGGCGACGTATGGCAAGTGATACATTAGCAGCTTCCATACGTCGCCAGGCACATTAATTAAGCGTGTGGGATATGGTAATAACATTGCCACACGCTGCTAGCTAGGCTGAATAAATAATACATAAATGGGCACATACATAATATACATACATGATATATAATCCAGCATACATAATATACATACAATTATTATTATTTTTTTTTATTTAATATTGCTTGAAAGTTTACCGGACTTATTTATCAAATTCAAATATACTACTCCCCTCTTTTCTTTTGTTATATTGCAGGTATTCTCTGCTGCCATCAGATGGATTACACAAGATATAACTAATAAACTTTGTTGGAGTCTTGACATTTTAAATCGAGTGAAATTGTCTTTAATTTCAAGTAAACTAATAGAAAAATCAATTAATGAGTGCTCTGATATCAATCTTAAGGCTATCCTTAAACAGCAGACAAAATTGGACAAAAAGGAAGCCTTGTATGTCCAGCCAAGAATTTGTACTCGAAAGAAAATTTATGTCATAGGTGGATCAAAGAAAGAATTCAATATAATATGGAATAGATCAGAGGAATATATATTTAAAAGTGTCGAAAGTGTCGAATGTTTTGCTACCTTTGGGCAGAAATGGCAAAAAGTTTGCCCCATGAAAATTGGGAGAATTTCGCCAGGAATAGCAGTCTTACATGGAAAAATTTTCGTTGTTGGAGGGGTTGGAGAGGAGATAGACGCTCAGATTTTGGCAGATGGCGAAGTTTATGATCCACCGGAAGATTATTGGACTGGAATATCTTCTATGGTGATCCCACGGTGTGATTTTGGATTATGCGCTCATGGAGGTTACCTCTATGCCTTCGGTGGTTGGACGGGATCACTGGAAATAGGAAAAAATATTGAAAGATATGACCCTATTACAAATGAGTGGAGATTATTAGAGTCAAATATGCCAGAAGCTAGATCCAAGTAAGTACAATAACCATTTGGATTTACTGACTGATAGTGTGAACTACCGATAATAATGAGAAAATGTAGCAGTGGCCTGTACTGTTTTGTTCTTCCTTTTTTTCTTTTACAGCATGGGTATAGTAGAACATCGAGGTCTTATTTACATTGTTGGTGGATATACGGACACTTACAACCCCATGCATGATCTTCTCTCATACAATCCTGTGACTGGGGAGTGGAAGAATCTAACACCAATGCAAGGTCCACCACGTAAGACGATAGGTGTTTCAGTTTTGGATAGCTTTTTGTACGTAGTAGGTGATGGTATTCTGGAGGAAAAATCAATAAAAAGATATTCTTTTGAACAGATAAGATTATTTACCAGTGCTTATGAATTCTCTTATTATTATATACAAGGTTTGATATTGTAGCCAGGACGTGGAAGAACTTTTGTAAAAAGGGAGTAAAAAATTGTTTACCCCCCCCCCCCCCTTCCCACCCTTCCTTTTACCTTTTTTCTTTTACTTTCCCACAGAACAAATGGTTTAAGTGTTCGTGTTCATCAATGTTGGGTCGAAGTAGCCCAGCAGTTGTTGCCACAAATTCTCTGTTGTATGTCATAGGCGGTTACTGGAGTGGCTTGAATGGAATTGGAATGGTAAGGAAGAATAAAAGAATGATTAATAAAAACTGATAATATTGAGAATATTTATTAATATTCCTACACATCTTTCTTTATAATCAACTATTTTTTTTTTTTTTAGATTTCTCTCGCTAATGTGGAGTATTTCAACCCTAAGAATAACTGGTGGAGAAGCTGTACACCACTCCCTGAAAGTCGGTCTGATGCTATTGCAGTCTCAATTTGACTACTCGAAACCTTTCAAGGTGTCAAAGTTGTGACATTACCAACCGTGACATTACCAACCTATATACTGCTGTCCTCCTCCTCTACCTCCTCCTCCTTCATCCTCACTCTCTTTTTAGTAAGTACTCATTTAAAAATAAAAAAGCTATCAATCAAATGTATAGTTTTTACTACCCTATATGAAATTGTATCATAGCTTGAGTTTCTTTGTAAACTCCCCAATGGGGATTTCCTTACTACTCTTCCTCCCTGTCTTCAGGAGGTAGTAACTGATTGGGTATAAAAAATTATAACTCCTCCCTCTCTCAGTTAAAACTTACCAGATATCACCACCCACCACCAGACAACTCAACTCTGGATGGATAGTGTAGTGGACTTCTCCCCTACAACTGCGTAGCTGCATTCCACCTGCGACGCCTTCCTTAGCGTCACCAGGTGCGCCGCCGTATCCTAGCAACCGAGCAAAAGACAGGTTACTTCTCGGGTTTTCCCAACATGACTCATAGAGGACTCACGCCTGCTGGGTATATAAGCTCTGTCTCTCCATTGAGATTCATTCCGGCCTCACTTCTACAACAAGCAACACCTCCTCCGCCACTGCCTGGCGTCCCTCGCCTCTCCGCCTGCCTGGCGGTCCTCGCTCCCGCCAGCGAGCATGGCAACCCACCAGCTGTCCTTCTCTGAGCTTCCTCACCAACCAGCTTTCTCATTCTGGTCTCTCTTCTTGAACAAGCAACACCTCCTCCAGCAAGCTCCACGCTGTCAGCATTCATTCAACCAGGAGGCCAGCAACAGGCAACATCTTCTCTAACGAAGCTCCTGCACATCTACCTCCTTCAACATGCTACTCACCGAACGTCTCTACTGAGCAGCTCCTCACCACACGGCACCTCCAGCACCAGACTGTCTATCATATAACTTATATTATACAAGAAAACCACCTTAGAGTTTCCATCCATCCTGAGTGCTAGACAACATTTTACCACGAATTCCTACAATAGTATTACATTTGTTATTTAGTTAAGAAGTGCGTGCTATATGTAAAACGGTATTTTTTATTTTGTGGGGTATGAAAATTTATCCCCTCTCAGTTAAAAATTACCAGATATCACCCCCATTTACCATAAAAACAAAAAGGATGGCGGCATGTGTAGAGCTCTGATCACGGAGAGGGGGAATGTAAATCATATTCCTTATCCGAACGACCTGCTAAAGAACTTAATTCACTCTGGCAGTTACAAAAGTTTTGTGATGTAGAAATATGTAGAAATATCACTGAGGATTATGAAGGTGAGAAAACATTATTTATGAACGCACTAGCTAGTAATACTGTTTTGAATGTTTAAAGTGTGTTTGCAGGCAGTAATTAGTATTTAGTCTGAAATAATTGTAAAACTGTGTCTGTCTGTATATATACCAACATTTTTATTCCACACTTAAATAAAAAAATACTTCCAGTATAGTTTTTACTACCTATCCCAACATACTGAAAGAAAAAGGCTGCTGTAGTTTAGTTTTGCTACTGTTTGGAGAAGTGTATTTGCAGGCAGTAATTAGTATTTAGTCTGAAATAATTGTAAAACTGTGTCTGTCTGTATATATGAAGCCAGACCCCGGCGAGGACGGAAGCACCACCACCACCACCACCACTTCTCAAGGTTATAACTCCTCCCTCTCTTCAGGAGGTAGTAACTGATTGGGTATGAAAATTATAACTCCTCCCCCTCTCTGTTAAAAATTATAAAACTGACAACTGGTTAGTATTACATTAGTATTTGAGGATGGCGGCGACATATGTGGATCTCTCTCATCACGGGGAGGAAGAATGTAAATCTTATCCGAACTACCTGCTAGAGTACAACAGTTCTGTGATGTAGAAATATCAGCTGGCGGAACAGTTGTGAAGGTGAGTGAGAAATATTATTTGCACAGGATGTAAGGAAGGGGGTGCCCAATAAACTAGCCGCCCAATAAACTAGCTCCCTCGGGGGGCAAATCTGAAAAATCTGATGAAATATTTTATTCTACAGGCTCACCTTTCACGGTAAGCGGCAGGGCCGGTTTTAAGCCTATTTGACCAATTTAATCAAATTGGGCCCCGCGCCGCAAGGGGGCCCCGCACACACGTGTGTTAGTTTTAAACTGTATACGATATTGGTAAAAAAGCTAACGTTAGACACAAAATCATTGTTATTGTCATCAAAATAATAGATCCCAGTCACGTGCGAGAATTTTCTGTTTTGTCAAAAGTCCAAGGGAATTAACTCTGGTGTTGGTCCACACGCCCTGACTTTCATAATAATTTACAGGAGCGGGAAGGGTGCGAGCCAATCAGAACACAGTTTTCACTCTCTCCCAACGCTTGGACGGTGTAAGTGTGTCGGGTCTGTATTTTTGGCTGTTTTCAGGGGGAAATACGAGTGATAACGTTGTGCTGTGTATATCAGCATGTCCTGTAATAACCAGTGAATCAGTGATCATCGTCAGACAGTGACAAAACTCCGGTCGTTGCCATAGACATGATTTGAGATGAGTTTTACAGTGTTGACCTTGAAAATGAGAAGCATGGCCACTGGGTGGCGACCGAGGCGTGGTTTGTTTATAATTTTTGTGCTGGACAGTGATGATAATTGTTGATCCTGAGTACATGATTGGTAGCGACAATAGCGATGATTATTTGGATTTTTAAATAACTTTCAGGGCTTACAAAAGGCAGAAATAAGGAAACACACAGTAGACCTTGAAGCAGCTTTAATTGACACCAAACTAAAACAGAACACTGATGTAGAGGTAGGTACTGTTACAAGTAAAGATGTAGATGGTTATCTGTTGGCTGAAGAACTTGAAGCTCTGAAAACTTTTCTGCCCACCAGTGTCGCCAAGCCCCAAGCCTTGTTTGAATACCTGGTAGTAAACAATCGATTCACTGCATTTCCTAATGTTTTTGTTGCTTTGAGAATTTACTTAACAATGCCCGTAACAGTCGCATCGGGTGAGAGAAGTTTTTCTAAACTAAAACTGATTAAAACATACTTACGGTCAACAATTTCACAAGAAAGACTAAACAATTTGGCGATGCTATCTATAGAAAGTGACATTACCAAAACCCTTGACTTTAAAATGATTTTGAAAGATTTTGCAAATAAAAAAGCCAGAAAAGTGTGTTTCTAAAAGGTCCGTGCATAAACAGTTTGTCTGTAATTGTCTTAACTTGTAATAAAAAATCAAAACTTTGTAATGTTTTTAAACTTTTAGTATATCAAGTAATTAATGCTTTTTGGCTAAGGCGGGCATACTACACGAAATATAAAACATCAATCTTCGACTTTGTAGAGTAGAGGGCCCCACTATCAATTTTCTAATTGGGCCCCGCAATTCCTAGCACCGGCCCTGGTAAGCGGGAAGCGAATATTTTAAGGCTATGTTTACGTGCGTGTGTATTAGCTGAGGAAACAACACAGTCAATAGAAATGAAGTCAATGAATTTTAATATAGTAAATCTGCTCATCGGATTCATTAAGATGATAATGAAAATTTTATTTTTTTTAAATCTTTAGGAGGTAACAGTGGAAAACGTTCAGGAGTTAATTGTGGCTGCAAACATGCTGGTAATGCACCATGTTGTACGTGTTTGCACAGACTTTCTTAAGAGTAAACTTCATCCATCCAATGCGTTAGGAATTTACCGGTACAGTATAATAATTATTCTTAGTAACTGTTTTATCAATCCATCCATTAGGACTGAATTCCATATTTTTTTTTTTTTTTAAAACAGGTTTGCTGAGACCCATAATTTAGTAAGCCTGCTGCAATGCTGCATGCTTCGCGGGACTTCATCTTCTCCAATTTCGTACAAGTGACAATGAAGCAAGAGTTTCTTGGGATTCCTAAAGAAATTATACTGTATTTTCTTGAGTCAGAGTATCTAAGTTTATGATCCGCTTTCGGCCAATGGTGAAGTTTCTGATCCTCAGGAATAATTGGACTGCCTCTATAGTTATCCCACGGAGTGATTTTGGATTATGCGCTCATGGAGGTTATCTCTATGCCAGTGGTTCTCAACCTTGTTTGCCCCATGCACTCCTTTCACCATATGTCAGAATGTCATTCCCCCCTCTCCTTTCCAAGATTGTCTGCCTCAAAAAGTGCATTCCAAATAATATGCATATAATACTGAAAATCCTTTATTTTTTCCATATTAGTACATATACATTTACAATTTTACATGGATTATTTTTATAGTGGAGTTTTACAAATTAAATGCCAATTGAAAATGTTGATGGATTTATAAAACTTGAATAAAAGTAAAATAGTTTTTTTTATATTTATAATGAATTACTTAACAGACCAAACTGAAGCATAATGCAATAAACAAAAAGTTCAATAGAATACCAGGATATTGTAAATTTGTAATTAATTTTATTCAGATGAAGATTACAGTCAATGAGGAACCTGTGATTGATTTTTCTTCGCCAATTCTGGGATACGCGAAGGAGTGCTTGAAAGGGCACAACGCAGGTCATTTTCTCCCTCTAATCTACTATGTTGCTTTGTAACGACCACGGTCGTACACGTCAGTTAACGCCAAAATCAAATGATTCATATTACGCTCAATAGCCCACAAAACATGTACCTCTGCTTTTATTTTGAGTCCTCCATCTCAGGAGTCCGTTTTCTTATCACTTCAAGACGCCTCAGTCCTCCGTTATCCCATTTTCTCTGACTTACTGAAACCAACCTCTCTATAGAATGAATTTGAATGTGAGAGAGAACACCCTGGTTTTGAGTCAGCTTAGATATGTCTGTTTACCGTTGAAACATTCAAGATCCATTGTGAGTGGTGTTGAACGCTTCAACTGTCCTTATTGTTAATAAGACGTGTCAAGTAAGTGAGTGTTGAGTCTGCCAAGACAAACGATACCCATAGGTTTCGTTCCCTAAGAATACCCATGAGTTTCTGATCGCTACTGAAGTTATGTTATTTTGTCGCCCCGACATCAGAGAATCTGATGTTTGTAGTTTAGTTAGTGTCAGTTGTCTATTTAAGAAAGTCATTAATTTCCTGAATTATTCTGTCAACGGGTATAATCTCCAAGATCTAACGTCTCCCTGTGAATAGGTCCTTGTTCACCTCAGGCCTGAGCTCGCAGAATTGATGTTATCAACGTGTATATTCCACCTTTTCCTGGCAAGCTCAACCTCTGATTAGATTATATGAATAGACATAGGAAATTACCCTGATCAGGAACACCGGAGTTCATAATTAAGCATACGGTGATCCAAAATGGTAGAGAAGGTATGTTGTTGGTAAGATCGACCTTTCTGGCATGAATATGGAGGCCCAAGCTGCTCCGCCGGTGCACGTATATACCTCTAAACGAGGGAGGATCACGCATTCGTGCCTCTTCATCAACGTATCTCCAGGTATGTTCACGTGTGTTCCCCGCCGCCTATTAATTCAGTTTAACTTCGTCAATTTTGTGAATATCAGTGTTCATGTTTTAACATAGTAACTTCTGTGCCAATTAAGTCGAGAAACGTAGAGATTTAGATATCGGCTGGACCGTTGCCAGACGTATGTTTTGTATAGTTGAAGTTAATTATTGACGCATTCGTGACTCTTCCTCAACGTATCTCCAGGCCAGTGTGTTGAGCTGAATACTCATCGGCTACCGTGGGTCGGTAGCCGAGTTGGACGATGCCGTTAATTCGACAGGATTAAACTGGGAAGTCCTTTTCCTGCAACTTAGGCGGCAGCTCCCTTGGCGTGTGTCGGTCTACAACCGACCCCCTGACAGCGATCTTCATTTGTTATGGAGACACTTGGGATATATACCCTGAGGCACTCCTCCAGTTACACGGGCCTAAGTATTATTGTATCTTGATTGAGGGATTAACTAACAGATGGAAATCCCAGGTTAAGCAGTGAAACCATAAATGTTGATATTACCAGGAAATATGTTATGTGAGTTGAGTACATGAGCTGAAGGAAAAGTATCATGTTCATGACGATAGAACGTGAGGTTATAATTTGATTTGGGATAATGTCAAGTGTGTCATATTATCCACTTGCAGTAACAATGGAATACTATATTGATTGTTAAATGTTGTAACCAAGAATTGAAGATGTAATTTGTTACTTGTAAAAGTAAGACCTGAGGGTCCAGTGATATCTTGTGTATAATTACTGAATCTCATTTGTCAGAGGAATAATACAACAATTGTCTAATGAAGTAATAAGTTATGTGAGTTGAGTACATGAGCTGAAGGAAAAGTATCATGTTCATGACGATAGAACGTGAGGTTATAATTTGATTTGGGATAATGTCAAGTGTGTCATATTATCCACTTGCAGTAACAATGGAATAATATATTGATTGTTAAATGTTGTAACCAAGAATTGAAGATGTAATTTGTTACTTGTAAAAGTAAGACCTGAGGGTCCAGTGATATCTTGTGTATAGTTACTGAATCTCATTTGTCAGAGGAATAATACAACAATTGTCTAATGAAGTAATAAGTATTTGGAGGTATTTAATGAGGTAATAAGTTCTTGAAGTGTTTGATGACGTAATAAGTTAATTGTGGTTCTGTTTTGTCTGAGTGAACCTAAGATGCATCTTCTCCACTCACTGTGTTAATAAATATTGAATTAGTAAACTACGAGTATCACCACTCTACTCCTTCTAAACATTGGTTCCCAGAAAATAATACTTACTCACGTGCCTAGACATCTACCACACTACCCAAAACTTTCCATGAGTTATGGTATATAATGAAAAGTCTGGGTGGTGGCAGCTACCCTTTGTAAGTATAAAAAGTGTTGTACAAAGAATAACATGGTTCCCCAGACTAACCCATGTATAAGAATAGACATAAAACAAAGTATACTTCAGAAAGGTAAGAACATTGAAACTGAGAATACAATATATATGAAAGGAAATGAAAAGAAAGAACATTGACTTGGAAAACATAAGTAGAGAAGCATAAGAGTTACTTATATAAGAATATATAAGAATATAAGGTATATAGAGATAAAGAACATATCAGAATATGAGCAAGAATACATAAGAATAAGTATATACATATATGTATATATATATATATGTAAAGAATTGAAGAAGGATAAGTATATAAAACAGGGTACTCATTGGAAAGAGTACTACACAGAACATATAAGTATATGAATAAATAGAATACTAACAGAAAAGAATAGCTGGATGGTAAATTATTGAAAAGAAAAAACTCGGCCCGTTACAGCTTCGTTTTAATTTGCAACAGAGTTGAAAAGCCTGACTCACAAAGATATGTCGACACAAACGGAAGCAATGCACGGATAGCTCTTTCTGCCACTTTTGGGTAGGAATCGCACATCAAGGGCCAAAATTCTGTGATTGATTTTTCATCGAACATATCTCTTGCTCCCGAATCAGTTTCCCCCCCCCCCCGAAAACCTGAATTCCCCCCCGGGGGGAATTCCCCCCTGGTTGAGAACCCTTGCTCTATGCCTTTGGTGGTTGGACTGCCTTTGGTAGTTGGACAGGATCCGTCTGGTCAAGATCGGTCATATCCCAAAAGATTGAAAGATATGACCCTATTGTAGATAAATGGAGATCAGATAGTCAAATATGCCAGAAGCTAGATCCAAGTAAGTACGCCAGAAGTTCAATAACCATTTTTAAATTGGATTTACTAATGAGAAAATGTAGCAGTGGCCTACTGTTTTTTCTTCCTTTTTTCTTTTACAGCATGGGTATAGTAGAACATCAAGGTCTTATTTACGAAGAATCTAGCACCAATGATAGGTCGACCACACCTCCACGACGCACCACACCGCCATGACGCGATGAGTGTTGCAGTTTTGGATAACTTTTTGTATGTAGTAGGTGGTATTCATGAGGAAAAATCAATGGAAAGATTCTTTTGAACAGGTAAGATTATTTACCAGTGCAGTGCTTATGAATTCTCTTATTGTAGCCAGGATGTGGAAGAATTTTTGTAATTGAGTAAAAAATTGTATAACCTCCCTCCCTTCCTTTTACCTTTTCTTTTACTTTCCCACAGAACAAATAGTTTTTTGATCCTAAGGATAACAAGTGGAGAAACTGTACACCACTCCCAGAGGGTCGGTCTGATGCTAGAGCAGTCTCAATTTGACTCAAAAACCTTGAGTGTGATATTACCTACCCCACATAACCTATATACTGCTGTCCTCTTACATCCTCATCCTTTAAAATAAAAAAATAAAAATTATCCTCCTATAGGTCCCCAGCCGTTACAAACACCTCTTCCCTCCCAGACCAGATATCCCTCCTCCTAGTCACAGGCCTGGCATTTGACAAACTTTCCCCCCACACACTCAGATTTTGCCTATGACCCAGGCTTTTACGCCCTTAATGTACGAGTAATAAAGGAAGTGGTGTTTGCAGGCAGTATATTAGTATTTATTGTCTGAAATAATTGTAAAACTGTCTGTGTATATGTATACAAGATTTTTATCCCATGCTCACCGTGTAATACTCCTCTCGGCGGGAAGTGAATATTTTAAGCCATGTTTACGGGTGGATTAGCTGAGGAACAGTCTTCAATAGAAATGAAGTCTATGAAATTTAATATATTAATCCTAGAGCAGTCTCAATTTGACTCTCTTCTCTCCCAAGCTCAAGCTCAAGAATATCCAACGAGAAACTTTCAAGTCCTCTTCATCCTCTTCTCATCCTCTTCAACACACTTAAAATAAAAAAATACTTCCAATCAATGTATTACCCATCCCAACATACTGAAAGAAAAAGGCTTGCCGTAGTTAGTTTTGCTACTGTTTGGAGAAGCCAGACCCCGGCGAGGACGGAAGCACCACCACCACGGGTATGACAATTATAACTCCTCCTCCTCTCTGTTAAAAATTACCAGATATCACCACTACCACCATTTACAAAAAACAAAACTGACAACTGGTTAGTATTACATTAGTATTTGAGGATGGCGGCGTCATGTGTGGATCTCTCTCATCATGAGGCGGAGGAATGTAAATCTCATCCGAACTACCTGCTAGAGTACTTACATTTACTCTGGCAGTCACAACAGTTCTGTGATGTAGAAATATCAGCTGGTGGATCAGTTGTGAAGGTGAGTGAAACATTTACCTCCTACACGTCCTTCTCTGCCCTCCATCACCCACCATTTACACCCACATCGGGGGGAGGGAAACTTGACTACACCGTCCACACTCCACCGGCCGCCGCCCTAACCGCCCAGGAGTCAGTGGAACCAGGAGTCAGTGGAACATGTTAACATAGTCTATCCGAGTATGGCACCGGTGGAAGAAATCTCCCAACTCCCCTGACTCGCTCTACGATTCCTTATGCGCACAAATAAAGAGCTCCAACTCTCTCACGAGAGAAGCAGTGGTTTGATTTTACTTGATTCCTATTGACCGACCAGTCTACATCTATAGGTGATATATGGCGCACCATTAACCGTACTTTTTGGCACCACCAACGCTAGACCCACGCTCCACCCCAGACCAGACCAGCTGCCCAAGCTGAGGCGCTCTCCCAGACGTAGTAGGAGGCCACCTCCAAGTCTCCATTTGATGCGCTACCACCCGCCCGCTGTACGAGACCTCACCCTCGCACAGTAGACTGATGCGCCTTTCACACACACAAATGCCCGCCCTTATTGTCACCCCTGGTAACCCCCTTCCTCTGTCTATTCGCTCGCATACACGCCACACAACACTAACTCACAACGAGAGGCATAACGAAAATTGGACACCACCTGAAACAACGGGATACACACTATTACACTATGACACGTAACCGGTCCGGTGGCGACAACCGCCACTACAAAGAATATCAATCCCTGGCTCGATCTCAACCAACAGAAACTGCGCCTAGGATACAGGTACCTATGGGAGTACATTGGCAACCCTGAGCCTCACCGCACTGTTATTGTGGCCGCAAACCCGACTCTCACACCCTCTCTCACTTTACATCCTCCACTTGCCCTATGACCTCCTATAGGTCCCCAGACGTTACCAACACCTCTTCCCTCCCAGACCAGATATCCCTCCTCCTAGTCACAGGCCTGGCATTTGACATATTAGGGACTGTCCAATAAACTAGCCCCCTCGGGGGCAAATCTGAAAAATCTGATGATACATGTCTGTAACATTTTATTCCACAGGCTCACCGTGTAATACTGTCAGCGGGAAGCGAATATTTTAAGGCCATGTTTACGTGTGGATTAGCTGAGGAAACAACACAGTCAATAGAAATGAAGTCTATGAATTTTAATATATCAAATCTGCTCATCGGATTCATATATACTGGTAAGGATAAAAAATAAATAAATAAATAAAGTTTTCAATAGTGCTATATGTAAACCGGTAGTTTTTTTTTTGTTATTGATGATAATGAATGAAATTTTTTTTTTTTAAATACTGTAGGAAACATCGAGGTAACAGTGGAAAACGTTCAGGAGTTAATTGTGGCTGCAAACATGGTGGTAATGCACCATGTTGTAGGTGTTTGCACAGACTTTCTCAAGAGTAAACTTCATCCATCCAATGCTTTAGGAATTTACCGGTACAGTATAATAATTAATTATTTTCAACTGTTTATATGTGTTATTGCTTTTTTTTATCTGCACCTGTACGTAACTAATTCAATATTTTTTTTTTTTTTTGTAAAACAGGTTTGCTGAGGCCCATAATTTAGTTAGTTTGCTGCATGCTTCGCGGGACTTCATATTCTCCAATTTCGTAGAAGTGACAATGGAGCAAGAGTTTCTTGAGATTCCTAAAGAAATTATACTGTATTTTCTTGAGTCAGAGTATCTTCATATTGACTCTGAGTTTCAGGTAAAATTTAAATAAAAAAAATTTTTATTTAATAACTTACTTGAAAGTTTACCGACTGACTGACTTTTATTTAATATATTATTTACAAAAATTTTAACCCCAAACTATCAAATTTATCTTTCTTTCTTTTTTTATTGCAGGTATTCTCTGCTGCCATCAGATGGATTACACTAGGACAAGATATAATTAATAGACATTGTTGTTGGAATTTTGACATTTTAAAACGAGTGAAATTGTCGTTAATTCCAAGTAAACTACTAGAAAAATCAATTAATGAGTGCTCTCATATCAATCTGAAGGTTTTCCTTAAAAACATACAGCAGACAAAATTTTTGAACAAAAGGGAAGCCTTGTATGTCCAGCCAAGAATTTGTTCTCGAAAGAAAATTTATGTCATAGGTGGATCAAAGAAAGAACACATGAGGAGATTAAGGACAAGATCAAATAAGTATATATTTAAAAAAAGTGTCGAATGTTTTGATACCTTTAGGCAGAAATGGCAGAAAGTTTGCCCCATGAAAATTGGGAGAATTTCGCCAGGAATAGCAGTCTTACATGGAAAAATTTTCGTTGTTGGAGGGGTTGGAGGGGAGAGTCAGATTTTGGCAGATGGTGAAGTTTATGATCCACAGGAAGATTATTGGACTGGAATATCTTCTATGGTTACCCCACGGTGTGATTTTGGATTATGCGCTCATGGAGGTTATCTCTATGCCTTCGGTGGTTGGACGGGATCGGTCCTCGAAAAAAATATTGAAAGATATGACCCTATTGCAGATGAGTGGAGATTATTAGAGTCAAATATGCCAGAAGCTAGATCCAAGTAAGTATTTTCAAATTGGATTTACTGATTGATAGTGTGAACTACTGATAATAATGAGAAAATGTAGCAGTGGCCTGTACTGTTTTTTTTTTCTTCTTTTTACAGAATGGGTATAGTCGAACATCAAGGTCTTATTTACATTGTTAGTGGATGTATGGACTCTTACAACCCCTTTCATGATCTTCTCTCATACAATCCTGTAACTGGGGAGTGGATAAATCTAGCACCACTGCTTGGTCCACCCCTTCTCCACTACCGCCACTACACGTTGGGTGTTGCAGTTTTGAATAACTTTTTGTATTTAGTGGGTGGTATTCATACTGATGAGGGAAAATCAATGGAAAGATATTCTTTTGAACAGGTAATATTATTTACCAGTGCATTCTTATTATTATAATACAATACAATTTGAATTACAAATATGGAAGAAGAATTTTTGTAATACTGTAGTGAAAAGGGAATAAAAATTGTATAACCTCCCTTCTCTTTCCACAGAACAAATGGTTTAAGTGTTCCTCAATGTATTTTGGTCGAAATATCCCAGCAGTTGTTGCCACAAATTCTCTGTTATATGTCATAGGCGGTTACTGTAAAATTGAACTCCTTGAACTGGTAAGGAAGAATGGAAATGGAAGATTGAAATGAAATGAATGAATGAATTATAACATATCTTTACAATCCAAAGTCTTAACCTCAAACTATTTTTTTTTTAGGTATCTGTCGCTAATGTGGACGGGCGGGTCGTGTTGCGTCTCTGTAACAAAGCGTGTTCGGCATTCGGGCCTTCGATGTAGAACGGCAGAAATTGGACAGTGATTACATAAGTTCGTCAAGATCGTCTTAGTGAGGTGAAAGTGTAAATCGATGTCGGACTTTTCATGCTAGACACGATTGTATTTTTGAAAACTCAATTTCCACCGAGTTGGAGGTACAGCCAGAGTCACAGGCCTATAACCACACAATCACTGCCACATGACAAAGCTTTTATTTTATTTTATTTTTTAGGGTGTTGTGGTCACGGCTGTGATAAAGGCAAACCAGGGAGTGTAGTACTGTGCCTTCAGTTAAATCAGTTCATAGTTGTCATCAGTGAATGCAGAAGAGACTATAATAACTTAAAGTGAATATATATTGGCAATTGAGCTGGTAAGGACAACTGCCAGCCTATTCGTGTCATAGGTGCCACAGAGACTTTAAATTTTATTTTGTTTGTGTGCTTTCTCAAGGACTGAATCTGTGTTTATAATACACCACTCACAGGGCGATACAGTGTACACAGTGATAGTTCATAGTGTCATCAGTGACCGCTGAAGTTGTAAATAACTTAAAGTGAGCGCTCACTAGCAAGCAAGCTGAAAAGGCACCGTGCCAGCTGAAACCAAGTCGTGTCATAGGTGCCACAGAGACTTTAAATTTTATGTTGATTGTGTGCTTTCTCAAGGACTGAAACTGTGCCTACAATACACCATTCACAGGGAGATACAATGTACGCAGTCGCAGACGACAACTCCATAGGCAACAGAGAGTAGCTAAGTACTTTTCTCTCTTTATTTTCTTTGAAATAGGTGTAGATTTATACACAGTCTGCACCCCCCCCCCCCCCCCCACAACAACAACAACCATGAGCTTGATATGTGATTACTGCAGGGAGACGTCGGATATGGAGGCTACAGGCCTAACTAATGCAACGTTCAGGAAGTTACTAACTGCCGTAAAGCTTGATGGCTGTTGCTGGTATTGCTCTGGTTGCATAGTCAAGGTGAATGAAGCGATTGCAATCCATAAGGGAACGAGTTCTCTAGGGACGAAAATAGATGAAGCAGGAGCCCTGCTGGTTGACAAACTGGAGGAAGTTGGGAAAGAGATCCTTGCTAAGACTGAGGAAGTAGCTAATAGAATGGAGGTGGTTGCTAAGAGGAGTTATGCTGACGTATTAGGAGGGCCACGGGGGGGGGGGGGGCGGAGAGTAATGCAGAATCAGTACAGGTTGTACAGCAGATTGGGACTCTGAAAAAGTGTGTCGAAGAAATGAAAATTAACGCACCTACTGTTAGGGGAGAGGAGGAACACCAGGAACGGCTCCAGCGCAGGACCAATGTAATAGTTTTTGGAGTCCCAGAGAGCCAGGCAGAGGGAACTGTGAGTAAGGAAACACACGACAAGGTGCTGTTTCAAAATATTTGCATAGAGATTCTGAAGATTCCAGCAACCCCTCAGGATGTGAGGAGACTGGGACAAAAGCAGGGGGCTAAGCCTCGCCCCCTCAGGATCACACTAGGGAGTGAGGAGGAAAAATGGCAAGTTATTCGGCAGGCAAAAAACTTAGCAAGGAGCGAGAAATTTCGGGATGTATTTATTCACCCAGACCGCACGGTAATGCAGAGAGAACAGCACAAGAAGCTCCTGCTGGACTTGAAGCAGAAGAGGGAGGAGTCGAGGAAGAACGGGGATAGGTGCACATGGGTTATACTCAGGGGGAGGGTAGTGGAAACAAGTGTGCTGACACAGGGCCAGGGGGCAGCAGTGCACCCTCCACCCACTCAACCCCCCACCCGGGAGGCGGCACCAGCTCAGCCTACCGGACAGGAGGGAACGAGCACCGTGTAAACAATGACATTTTTAACCACACCCTGCAAAATACAGTGTACTTAGCAAATGCTGCAGCTTCTGAGAATGTGGGTGGAGCGGGTTTATTACTAAGAGCAGAGACGTTACCGAGAACAAATTCTGGCTTGAATGTCATGTACTGACACGTTCCTTGATAAGAGAGAGGAGTTTGAAACACTACTAAGAGTACACCAACCAGATATTGTAGGAGTTGTAGAACTGTTGTACAAGAACAGGAGAATCGACCCAGGGGAATGTGAGTTCAGTATTGCTGGATATGACTCATTTACGAACCTAACTCAAGAATCCTGCAGGAGGGGTGTGGTTATCTACGCTAGGCAAGACCTTAGAGCCAGCCAGGCGAGGGTACAGGGAGAGGATGTTTTTGAAGAGTCCAAGTGGTGTAAAATTAAATTAAAGGGAGGGGACTTACTTATCGTCGGGTGTATCTACAGATCCCCGAACTGTGGCCCACTAAATCAAAGGAACTTAAGAACCTTAATAAACAATGCGGCGATGCTCAACCCCAGCCACCTCCTTATCATGGGGGACTTTAACTATGGCGACATCGACTGGAGAAACGAGTCCACCCCGAATGACTTGAATAATCCTGCTACTCTTTTTGTAGAAACTCTGAGAGATAATTTTCTGTTCCAGCATGTGAGAGACCCGACACATTACAGAGGGGAGCAAACACCCAAGCCACTTGACCTCATCATAACAAACGAGGAGGGTATGGTGGCCAAACTGGAACACCTTGCCCCAGTTGGCACCACTCACTATATAGTGTTGTCATTCAGATTTAACTGTTGCCTAGTTCAAGATAAGGCCAGGCCAAGGTGCAAATATTACAAGGGAAATTACAATGGGATGAGGGAAGAGATGAGGGGTATCAACTGGCCTGACTTATTAAGGTACAAGAACGCAGACACTACGCTGAATATCATAACTAGTAAAATGACCCATTTGATCGATAAATATATACCCAAGACCAAACCCAGTGCTTCTAGGAATACGAGGGGATCCCTACACATGAACCATGCGGCGGTCGACAAAATTAAGAAGAAAACCCAGAAACTCAAGACGTGGGTTGGGTCAAACGATGAGCAAGACAGGAGGATGTATGCAAGAGCCAGAAACCAAGCAAAGATAGAGTGTAGGAGGGCTGAAAAGGAGTTCCAAAGGCTGGTTGCACGCGAGGCCAAGTCAAACCCAAAGGCGTTTTACCGCTATGCAAAGTCGAAATTGAAAACGCGGGTAGGAGTATCAGACCTGAGGCTTGAAGATGGTAGTTACGCAGATTCTTACCAGGATAAAGATGAGGCACTGAACAGCTTCTTTTCCTCAGTGTTCACAAGAGAGGATGCAACTAACCTTCCTGCGTTTGAGGACAGACGGTTCGACACAGCACTGACCCACATTGTGTTCACAGAAGAGGGTATTAGAAATAAACTGTCCAGGCTAAAGGTCCATAAGAGTCCTGGACCTGACATGGTGCATCCTAGAGTGCTAAGGGAGCTGTGCAACGAGCTTGCAGAGCCCCTGAAGATTCTGTTTTGTAAATGCCTGGATGAACAAATGGTCTCCAGTGAATGGAAAGTGGCTTATGTGAGTCCTATCTTCAAGAAGGGCGATAGTCACTCCACGAACTACTATAGACCGGTGAGCCTGACCAGCATAATATGTAAAGTACTTGAGAGTATTATCAGAGATGCAGCGATGGAACATCTACTACGAAACAACCTTGTAAAAGATTGCCAACACGGTTTTATGCCGGGGCGCTCTTGCTTGACACAATTGCTCAAGGTATTGGATATTTGGACCCATATTCTAGAACGGGGCGGTAATATCGACAATATTTACCTAGATTTTGCCAAGGCTTTCGACAGTGTACCCCACGAAAGGCTGAAAAGCAAACTGGAAGGGTTACGAATTCGGGGAAATGTCCTAGCGTGGATAGAAGACTTTCTACATGACCGCAAGCAATGTGTGGTGATTAATGGCACGAAATCGTCATCTGTACCTGTAACAAGTGGGGTACCGCAGGGTAGTGTATTGGTCCCGCTGTTGTTTGTTTGTTTCATAAATGATATGCCTGACGTTGTACACTCCTCCATACAAATGTTTGCCGATGACGCCAAGTTATTTCGGGAAATTAAGAACCAAGCGGACTGTGAAGAGCTGCAGAAGGACCTCTGTGGGCTCCAGGAATGGTCGAAGGAATGGCTGCTGAGATTCAATGTCACGAAGTGTAAGAGGATGCACCTGGGGCGTACCAACGGTAAGGAGGCGTACCATATGTCCCAACGGGATGAAGAAAATGTACTAGTTGAGACTGTGTGTGAGCTGAAGTTCTCGGGCCATTGTGAGAAGAAGGTAAATCAGGCAAATAAATTATTGGGTCTTATAAGAAGGTCGTTCAGATATCTAGACGGTCCGTCCCTCGTGACGATCTTCAGGAGTGAAGTGCTTCCCCATCTGGAGTACTGTCACCCCATCTGGTCCCCGAGATATGCTAGGGACTGTCAGTTGGTTGAAAATGTTCAAAGGAGGGCCACCAGACTGGTGCCTGCACTTCGGCACCTCAGCTACCCTGAGAGATTGGAGCGCCTGAACTTGCCTAGCTTATACTACAGACGGGCAAGGGGGACCTAGTTGAGGTTTATAAGCATCTCAGGGGGTACTACTCAGTTGAGTGTCCTTACTTGGAGCTGGCGGACGCTCGCCCCACAAGGGGTCACAGCTCAAGATTGAAGAAGCCGCAAGTCCAGAAAACCGTGAGGGCAAACTTTTTCGGAGTGAGGGTTGTAAACTCTTGGAACAATCTACCAGAGAGTGTTGTGACGGCACCGAGTGTGAGCTCTTTCAAGAGAAGACTTGACCAACACTGGAGCGGGTTCAGGTACATTCAGGAGCCGGTGCATGCCCAGTATTTGCCAACAGTGCGTGACAGAGACGTGACCGATCGCCCGGGCGGCCAGCGAGCCGACCTTTTGGTGAAGAATATAAAGGAAAAGAGACGTGACCGATCGCCCAAGCGGCTAACAAGCCGATCAGTGGCGAAGAGGATAAAAGTAACTGTACTTCACTCCCTAAGGTTCGGTCTAATGCTAGAGCAGTCTCAATTTGACTCCCTTCTTGACATCCCCAATCAAGAATATCCAATAGAGAAACCTTCCTTCAAGACGGACATTGTCTCCACTCCATTTAATCCATTTAAAATAAAAAAAGCTTGCTTTCTATCTTTTTAACTTACCTAACATGAAATCTGAAAGTATCCTTGTGGGAGAGTCAATGGAACCATTGTTTAATTTTGCTGAACAAAGATGAAATCTGAAAGCCTTGTGGGAGAGTAAATGGTACCATTGTTTAATTTTGCTGAACAAAAAGAGCTGACCCAGGCTTCCTAACCTTTTTTGAGGATGGAGTTATAAAAACGTGAGAGAGGGGAGATGAATATTACTTTTTTTGTCGAATGCTCAGGAATGACGGGATGAGTATGTGTAACCCAATGGTACAAGCTTCTTACCAAAAAAAACTTTGGGGTAGTAATATTTTAAATAATTTTTTATTTTTATTTTTTAATTTTACAAAATAAAATCCGCATTACAGTCTGCCGAAAAAGTACATGTCATCCATTTTTTTCTTCCTCCTTGGGTTCTAGGCAATATACTTCGGACGGTTCCTCCTCTCACTACTCCCCTTCCTCCTCTACTTCTTTCACTACATCAGGAAAATCTACATCGAAAACTAATTTATCCTTCTCCTCCTCTTCCTCTTTAAGTTCTAATTTAATCTCTTTAGGTGTAGCCTATTTACTTCGGACAGGGATAGATCATCGAACTCGCATTCGTCCCATTCCTCCTCTTCTTTCACTACATCAGGAAAATCTACATCGAAAACTAATTTATCCTCCTCCAATACTCCATCATCAGGTAGCTTACAATTATCGTCTTCGTCGTTGTAATCCTCCTCCTTGTTGGCATTCTTCTTCTCGTCGTCCTCGTCCTCTGGTGGTGGTGGGGATATGTGTTTTTTTCTGTGTTTAACCAGGCTATTCGGCCAATAATATTTTTTAGTACAGAACTCACATTCAAAAGATTTATTTGAGCTGTGACGCAACTGGTGATAGCGAAGGCTACTTGGACTACTTAAATTCTTGCCACATACGTTACAGCGAAACTTGCGTGTGGATATACTGTGTTCTTTTATGTGGCGAACCAAGCAGTTCCGCCAATAAAATTTCTTGGGACAGAACTCACATTTAAAAGTTTTCTTTGACCTGCTGTGACGCAACTGGTGATAGCGAAGGTGGCTTGTATTACTTAAAATCTTGCCACATACGTTACAATGAAACTTTGCTTCTTGTGTGTGTGTTTTTCTGTGTCTATTCAGGGTAGTCCGCCTGTAATAGTTCTTCTCACAAAATTCACATTTAAAAGTTCTCTCTTCGTTGTGGCTCAACGATGTTCACGAAGTCTGGTTTCATTACTTAAAATCCAGCCACATATGTTACAGCGAAATTTGGCCTCCTCCTTTCTTTGGTTGCTTTGGTTGCAATTCAGGGCTTCTTCGAGAAACTTGCTTTTTTTGTCGTTGTCGAGATAAATCTTCTGCAGTAACCTCGATCTCGTCAATTCGTCCATAATATTAGCAAATTGATAACAGCAGCAGCGGCGGCGGGAAGAGAAAGAAGGCAAAGGCAGGCAGTTTTTTTTACCAGCCAGAAGGTACCGTGGTAGCTTATATTTGTGTTTGGTTTTGTTAACAACCACCAACACAGAAGCCAGGCCCAGGCTACCGACCGATACCCTCGAGGGCGAAGTACAGACTAAGTAGAGGACGGAAACATCAACACCAGCACCAACACCAGCACCAGCATCATCATCCTGCCTAGACCTTTGACCTTTTTGAGGACGGAGAGTTTCTAAAATTTATTTTTCAAGGATTAATTATGTTTTAAGATTACTTCATTAAAGGAAGCAAGCATTTACAAAGTAGAATCCATTTCCACTCCATTGCTTACAATTATCGTCGTCGTCCGTCGTCATCTGATGGGGATATGTGTGTTTTTCTGTGTTTAATTAGGTTACTCGGCCAATAATATTTCTTGACACAGAACTTACATTTAAAAGTTTTTTCTCCTCTATGACGCAACTGGTGATTACTAAAGCTTCTTGTACTTCCTAAAATCTTGCCACATACGTTACAGCGAAACTTTGCCTCCTGTGTGTGTATTTTTCTGTGTTTATTCAGGGTTTGTAGTCTATAATATTTCTTATCGCAAAACTCACATTTAAAAGTTTTCTCTCTTTTCTCATCGCTATGGAGCAGCAACAGGTGTTCGCGAAGGCATGTTGCACTACTTAAATTCTTTCCACATATGTTACAGAGAAATAGAGGTGGGGGTGGGAATATCTGCTGGTGGTGTTTATTTCTGTGGTGGCGAGGCAGACTACTCGACCAATAAAGTTTATCTTAACAAAACTCACATTTAAAAGTTTTCTCTCTTTTATCGCTATGACACATTTGGTGATTGCGAAGGTTGCTTGCACTACTTAACATCTTGTCACATACGTTACAGCTAAACCTTGCTTCCCATTTCTGTATGTGTGTTTTTCTATGGTTATT
Organism: Homarus gammarus; assembly: GCA_958450375.1. Classification (NCBI taxonomy): domain Eukaryota; kingdom Metazoa; phylum Arthropoda; class Malacostraca; order Decapoda; family Nephropidae; genus Homarus; species Homarus gammarus. The sequence continues at coordinate 274,004 of CAUDMG010003841.1, forward strand.
CAGGGCAGACTGCCCGTAATATCTCTTCTCACAGGACTCACATTTAAAAGTTTTCTCTTTCTTGTGGGGCAACTCATGTTCGCGAAGGCTTGTTGCAATACTTAAATTCTTGCCACATATGTTACAAAGAAACTTGCTGCTTATCTCGTGTTTAATTCTGTGGTGTTTATTCAGGCTAGTCTGCCAAACAAATGTCTTGTCACAAAACTTACATTTAAAAGTTTCTCTTTATCACTGTGGCGCAACTCGAACTGGCTTTTTTTGTCTTTGTCGTGTAGTTCTTCTAACGTTGTAGGTAGCAGTAACATTGTAGTGACGCATAGAAGGTGATAAGACAGCCCCTCAGACAGCTCTCATAACGAAAACTGGATATTAATTCCAATATAGCAGTACAGTACAAGAGCTAATAGACAGTCCTCAGCAGCTTTTTCTACTTGGGCTTGATACCTGCTTTGTCTCTGAAGGATTAATGCCTTAGCTAAATTCCAAGCTAAATTCATCCATCCATCAAATACAATGTTGTTAGTTTGTTGGAGTAAACCGATTTAATATAGTCAGTTGTTAAAACTATTATATACACACTGTATACGAGGGAGGTTAACTGGCAACTTGGGCATGCCAGTTGCCACACTTAACTTACCAAGGATAAAGACTAGTCTATTTCGTATTTGAAGAAGTTTTTAATACTATTTTCATCTAAAAAAAAACAAAAATAAAAAATGAAAAATATGTGTGTGTGTGTGTTTGTGAAGACTTTTATTCATATGAATAATGAATGTACCCCTTTTCTTCCTCCTTGGGTTCGAGGTGATTTTCTTCGGACAGGGGGACATCGAACTCGCATTCGTCCCATTCCTCCTCCTCTTTCACTACATCAGGAAAATATACCTCTTCCTCCTCCTTTTCCGGTTGTAATTAAATCTCTCTAGGTTGTGCATCGAAAACTAATTTATCCTCCTTCTTCTCTTCCTCCTCCTTCTTCTTCATTGGTTGTGGTTTATTCTCAGGCAAGTCTACTCTATCATCAGGTAGCTTACAATTGTCGTCGTTGTCATCCTCCTCCTCGTTAGCAATAATCTTCTTCTCTGGTGGTGGTGGTGAAATGTGTGTTTTTTGTGCCGAACCAGGCTACTCGGCCAATAATATTTCTCGTTACAGAACTCACATTTAAAAGCTTTTTCTCCGCTATGACGCAAATGGTGATGGCGAAGGCTTCTTGTACTATTTAAAATCTTGCCACATACTTTACAGCGAAACTTTGCCTTTGCCTTTGCCTCCTTGCGTGGGAATATATTGTATTTTTTTTGGTGGTGAGCCAAGCCATTCGTCCAATAAAATTTCTCGTCGCAGAACTCACATTCAAAAGTTTTCTTTGAACTGCTGTACTGGTGATGACTCAACTTGTGATAGCGAAGACTTCCCGTACTACCTAAAATCTTGCCACATACGTTACAGAAAAACTCCTGTGTGTGTGTGTTTTTCTATGGTTTTCAAGGCAGTCGACCCATAGTATCTCTTCTCACAAAACTTACATTTAAAAGTTTTCTCTACGTTGTGGGTCAACCGATGTTCGCGAAGGCTGGTTTCATTACATAAAATCCTGCCACATATGTTACAGCGAAATTTTGCCACCTCCTGTTTGTGTGTTTTTTTCTTTGGTTGCGATTCAGGGCTGGACCTGGACATGTTGAGTCAGGTAGCTTTTTTGTCGTTGAGATATATCTTCTGCAGTAACCTCGTCGATCTCGTCAAACTAGCCAGTGGGTACAATGGTAGTTTATATTTGTTAATCAACAAAGAAGTCAGGCCCAGGTTACCGATACCCTCGAGGCGAAGTACAGATTAAGTAGATCCTGCCTAGACCTTTTTGAAGACGGAGTATAAATTCACTATGGCGCAACTCGAACTGTTTTTTGTTTTTTGTTTTTGTCTGTCTTTGTCGGTCGTGTAAGCAGCCTTCGCTAACACCAGTTGCATCACAGCTCAAAGTAATCTTTTTATATTATTGGGCGGGCTAGAAAAATATTAGGGTAGTAATTAACAAAAAAAAAAATCTCGAGTCAGGCTAGTCCGCCAAAGAAACACAAATACTCGAACTGGCTTTTTTTTTGTCTTTGTCGTGTAGCTCTTCTAACGTTTGTAGGGTAGCAGTAACATTGTAGTGGACATTGCCACGCTTAACTTACCAAGGATAAAGAATAGTCTATTTCTTATTTTAAGGAAGAAGTGTTTTAATTTTAATACTATTTTTTGTGACAATATACAGTCTTATCCTCTCCCTCCTTGTTAATAGTTATGTTGTACCGCCTCTATAGTAGAATGAAGCAATATTCCTCCCTCATGCGGCTCCATCTTGATTAAAGGAAATTCACAGTTTCACAAATAACCACCTTATTTCTGAAGGTAGATTATTATTTTCAGCTTAACTTAGACTGCAAAGTCATTCCCAACCTAACTTCTTTTTTTTTCTTTTCATTTTTTATCTTATTTTCTTTCTTCTAAATAATAATTCTCTTTCTCCCCTTCTTCATAAGTATCTTCTTCCTCCTTCTACTCCTCTTCATAATTATCTTCTATTTTCATCTCTGCATCTATCTCCTTCCCTTCTTCATTATTCTCCTTCCCTTCATAATTATCTATTTCCATCTCTTCGCTGTTGTCTTCTTCAATTTCTATTTCTTCTCTAGAAGCAGAAGCAAATGAGAAATTTAGTTTAGTAGCAGGAAAACACTACCACAAACACTCCTCCTATTAATTTTCTGTTTAGATTTCTCAATAATAGCTTTCTCGACATTCTGCATTGTTGAGAGAGAGAGCATTAGCTGAGGGTGTTGCACTCAGGCTTATTTGTTAAACACTCCTAATATATACGCTCTAAAGTGATGAGTCATATCCTGCATCTATCAGCCACTGAAGGAATGACTCCCGTTTAATAATTTATGTCAGGGTTTACCAAGTTACTAAAATGTTGTTTTTTAAAAAGTTTTATTTATAAATTTTAGGATTTCTTATAGAAGAAGAAAAGAAATTTGGAAAACCCATCCAAACCAAAATAAATTGTGTAATTGTGTATTTACAGTTTCCATTCATTAACTTAACTTATATATGATTGCTGTTCTTGTGTTGTTGGTGGCGGTTGTTGTTGTGGTTGTTGTGGTGGTTGTTGTGGTGGTTGCGGTTGCGGTTGTTGTTGTTGGTGTGGTGGTGGTTGTGGATACATCATATTATTATAATACAGATAGGGATGACATTGAAAATTAGATGAAGATGAAGAACTATGAGGGTAAGGTATAGGAGGAAGGAAAGGTGGTGGTGGTGGGGGAGGAGGATACTGATACAGTGATTGGGCTGTAGTCATAAATGGTTGTGGTTGCAAGGTTTGTGATGGTGGTTGAGGTTGGTTGTTATTTTGTAAAGTGTACCAGCGATAATATGACAAATAGTTATTATTTTCATCAAGTGTTTTTCTTTGTATATTGAATAAATTACGAAATCCATCATCAGTGCTTTCCTGACACTTTTTTTCGTCTGATTCGTCATTATAATTTTTAATATAGTCTTGTATAATTTTTTTAATTTGGGTATCTTTTATATCCTCAGTTAAATCCATAGTTGGACGTAAAGGAAATCGCGGCAAATTTTTAATTAAATCTGCTAACTGTTTTATAACAAGACTCAAATTATCTAAATTTATAGTGTTTAAATAATCAACATCAATTTGGGGTAATTTTATGGGAGGTTCTATAATGTTAGTATAAAAATCTTCTAAATTTATCGGATTTGTTATTTGTTCCTCTCCTATTTTTTGAAAATGAAAAACTTGATCCATTTTTATAATGTATTTTTTTTAAGGAAAAACTGCCAACGCCGAGATTTAATGTGCAAAGTCCCAAATTCTGTAGTAGTTGTTGAAAGTGTTTTATACACCATCTGTGAGTGACGCACCACCTACTTTTTTCGAGAAAAATGTGCCAATTAGACAGACTTTTCTATTGATTTAGCGAAAAAGAAAAGAATAAGGTTTGAATAATGTAAAAAAAGGTTTAACACCATAATCCAATATATTATATATCCATTCATAAACAATTTTTGGTTTCTTAAGTTAAACACCCATAATATTGCTGATTAATACTTAATTGTGCAAACTTTATTAAAATTGTCGTCGATGTTGCGTGTTTGAGTTAAATGGCAATTTGTCTGCCGACTAAGACTTAGTGGGTTGTTTTCATTATTTAGTGTGACATATATACATATATATATATATATATATATATATACATATATATATATATATATATATATATATATATATATATATATATATATATATATATATATATATATATATATATATATAAGATGTGAATTACATGAAAGCGCTTGGGAACTTCGTGTTTTCTTCTTTCCTTGTGGTTATCAGCATATACCTAGATCACGCGCACCTACAGTGATTTACTTGCATATATATATATATATATATATATATATATATATATATAATATATATATATATATACATATTTCATGTAAATCCACAATGAAAACGTGGATAAGATAAATCTTGATAAAATCACACGGGAAAATGGTGCTCCGTTGTTTCCATTTTCCCGTGTGATTTTATCAAGATATATATATATATATATATATATATATATATATAGATATTATATATATATATATATATAACCGGTCGGAATTTACTGGACTTTAATTTCTCACTTGTCTTGGGGTTTATTAAAAATTAATAGATGGTAATGGCAGTGGAAGCGCCCCTTTGAGAAAAATCCCGAACCAGCACAAGAACACTTAAATCTACTAAACAAAATAAATTGTCCGTGACCCGTGGAAGGATAGTGTCTGTGACTGGGATGAATGAGACACACTGTAAAATTTAGACACTTATATTCCCTCCAACACTACAAAATCAATCATATAATGGTACACCAATATGCGCACCTCTTAACTTGAACTTAAAACACTACTCTGGGGAATAAAAGTTATACATGAGAGGGCGGGTCACTGTCCCATCTGACCCAACCACCAGTTGTGTGCCATTTAAAGATTAGTAGGGTCATTACCTAATTACCTGACCATTGTGGACCTGGTCTCACCCTCCTCTGTATATATTCATCTTGTTTTGCATTACTCTATCTAGTCTGTACTCACCCCTGAAGATGTGAATTACACGAAAGCGCTTGGGAACTTCGTGTTTTCTTCTTTCCTGGTGGTTATCAGCATATATATATATATATATATATATATATATATATATATATATATATATATATATATATATATATATATATATATATATATATATATATATATATATATATATGCATATATTGACACAAGGTATAACATCGACATAGTGAGTCCCGGCTCCCAGACGAGGGTCGAATCATATAACGGGAGTCTCGCTATACCTTCTTCTTGAAGGGTAAGTCAGCTGCATAAAGAAACTGCATTTATGGAATTGGCTTTGCCATCCGCCAATGCATCCTATATAGGCTAACTGATATGCCTGTTAGGATCAATGAGCGCCTCATGACGCTCAGAGTCCCACTGAATCACTCACGTATTGCCTTCTTCATCAGTGCATACATCCCAACACTGGATGCAGAGGATGACATCAAGGAGGCCTTTTATGCCGATCTTGATACAGTGCTAACTTCTATCCCCAGAAAAGATAAGGTTGTGCTCATAGGTGACTTCAATGTTGGAGTTGGCAGAGATACTGACATTTGATAGGGAATCATAGGGAGAAATGGACTAGGCAAGTGTAATGCCAACGGCCTACTCCTCCACAGCAAGTGTGATACATACAAGCTTACTATCACCAATACCTTGTTAATGCAGGCATAGAAGTTGTAGGGCTCGTAGCAATACCCACGATCCACACGCTGGCATCTCATTGACTACATCATTGTCAGAGAAAGAGATCGACGAAATGTCCTAATCACCCGAGCCATGCAAAGCTCAGAGCCTGCAACACTTATCATCGGTTCGTCAGAGCCAAGCTATCACTTCACGTAGCCCCAAAACGGCGAAGGCAACAAGCCTATAGAAGAGGTTTTAACACTAAGCGCCTTGGGGATCCAGAGGTAGCACATGCTTTCAGAAAGCAGCTCCAACATGGGCTGATGAACAACCCGACAACAAACAACCCAAATCCCAGTCCCGAATGGTATATTTTCGACACTGTCATGACAAAAACCTGCAAAGACCCTCGGTTTGATGAAAATAACCCAGAAATCAATGTACTCGACGATGATACACGTGCTGCTTTAACTGAATGGCAGAACAAACCTAAGTCTCGTACCAAAACTGATACCTTCCGGAAAAAGAAAGGGCAGCCAAACGGGAACTTCGCAATTGAAAGAACGACTGGTTTAAAATGAAGCATGCAAAATGCAAAAACTTGCAGATCAGCACAAGATGCACGAATTTTTCAATTCCACTAAAACATATTATGGGCCAACCACTCAGGACGCAGCCCCCTACCGCTAATCCGATGGTAACTCCCTAATTAAAGACGAAGACGGCATCCTTCAGTGCTGAAAAGAGCACTACAATTCGCTGCTCAACAGAGAAATACCAATGTGGATGTTCTAAGTACCCAGCAAGTCCTTCAGCATCCAGAGTTGACCCACCTCAGCTATCCTCCATCCCTGGATGAGGTAGCTACTATCATCAAATAGATGAAAAATTACAAAGCCTTAGGGCCTGATGGAATTCCAGCTGAGGTGGATAATGGAGGAGGGCCTCTGCTTACCAGCCGTCTCCACTCTTTCCTGGAGAATATATGGGAAAAGGAGGAAATCCCTCAAGCTCTTAAAGACGCCTTCATCTTCAATATTTATCAGAACAAGGGAGACCGGTCAGACTGTGGCAGCTACCACGGGATCTCGCTGCTGTCTACAGCTGGCTAGATTATCGCCAGAGTCCTCCTAAACAGACTTCTCCCTCAGGCGGAAAACTTCCTCCCAGAAACTCAATGTACCTTTAGACCATCACGTGGCACCACTGACATGATCTTTGCTGCCCGCCAGACACAGCAAAAGTACAGAGAACAGCGTAGTGACTTGTACATACCCTCCATCGACCTAACCAAGGCCTTCGACTCAGTCAACAGGGAAGCCCTCTGGCGGACCCTCAGCCGTTTTGGTAGCCCACCAAAATTCATTGTCATTGGGAGGCAACTCCATGATGGCAGGAATGCCAGTGCCCTGCACAATTGCACCCAGTCTAAGTTCTTCCCCATCCAATTGGGTAAAAAAAGGATTTGTACTGGCGCCATCTCTCTTTTCCATTTTCTTGGCCGCCTTCCATACTCGTGCCAGTGCCACTTTAGCCGGCAGGGTGGACATCGAGTACCGGATGAAGGATCTTTTTAACATAGGATGATTTCAGGCAAAAACAAAGGTGTCGGCAGCTTACATTACTGAACTTCAGTATGTAGACGAACTCACCCTTGTCGCTCACATTGAACACGACCTAAAGAAGAACCTGAATACCTCCGTCGATGCGTATGCACATTAGAACAAAAATTACCGATCTGCCGAACAAGGAAACATAAGTAGGCCAGGCTGAAACACTCATGCCTCGCAGCGAGTTAAAACAAAGCCTCCAAGCAACGCCCTCAGTTAGGGAGTGGAAGCATTTTGAACTAGACCTATAGATATTTAAATGTACTTTGTCGAATTAATGTAGTCACGATTCATGAAGTTAGGGACAATTATAAAATTTAAAGTTATTGAGGATAGTTTCCCAGTCTAAATATGTTACGTCATGGGGAGGGGGGGGTGGGGGCAGGCGAGCGCCCTGAGGGATGCAGGCGTTGGCCGGGCCTCAGTAGTTCACGGTCATTGACCGAAACGGACGTCTAACTACGCGTTCCGCCAAGGAAAGCGACCACGCGACCTTCTTCCTTCCCGCTCGTTCATCCATGTTGCAAGTAAGTCCTTATTCGATCTCAGGCAGTGTTAAGATATGGCGGAGAAGAATCTAACAGTAGTTAACAAAGTACTCCTTTTGCAGGGTCACGAGAGCCCACTTGGTTGGTGGTTGATGGTTGGTGGTGATGGTGGTTTGGAAGACATAACTGGCTACTCACGGGGTGAGTACCCACCCGGCCGGCGAACAGACAGGTGTCCCTACCTACCAAACTACCGTGACTGACAGCAGAGCTTGGTTGTGGTCGATGTGGTTCATCGAATCTCCCCACCTAGGTTTACACATCACCACAAGAACTACCCTCACATCACCTCAGTTAGTCAGTAAGTGAAAAATCTTACTAACGGGTGAAGTAGAACCCCTCCCTCAGCAGGGCAGGGTTCATCTGGTTGTACTCGGAGCTGGCCTAACTAGGCGGGCCAAAGGTGGCTCTCTTCCTGTCCATGAAGTACTGGGTGCAAACTGAGTGAATGAAGGGTCACACGCTGGGACCGGGAGTTCTAGTGGTTACATAGAGACATTCATCTCCCCAGTATTGGGTGTATGTGATTAAAATAGCCAAGTCCAGGTGTGTAATCAACGCTCCTCATGGTTGATTGCACACTTGGGACGTAGGAATTCCTCTTCAAAAATTGGTGAAAGGCTGTAACACCTTAAAGTATGGGTGTATTCTAAACATATGTGTGAAGCATGTTACGGGTGATGGTGGAGAAATGCACTCATGACTCCTCAACCTAGAAAGAGTAATGAAAAAACAGCGGAGCACCCGCCTGCCTGACGCGTCATGAGTGATTTTCTCGGTTTCTTGTAAATGTCTGCCACTTGGCAGGTTAGTAGTTACAACCTTTGGGTTCTGTGTAGTTAGGACAGTTAGGATTATAGTATTTTGTGGGTCATCCCAGACAGGCTATGAGTGATCCATGTTCTTGTGTAGTATGACTAAATCAGGATTTCGATTCCTCAGGGATTGCTATAATTTTGTCGGATGCACTTAAGGCATTTTCATCTGTGCAAGTAATGCTTTATGTGCCACTAAGTGATGTAGGATGTACGAAGGAATTGTTTCAGATGAGTTCCTCGTTCTGGTGTCTGTTCTGGGGATGTAGTATTGCTACATTATTAGTTCCTTCCGGATGCATTTAATATCTTTTAATAACTTTGTTGATACCATGTACAATATTTGTTTCCCATTGTAGTGTTGTAAGCCACGCTAAGAAGTACTCTAGTGCTTGTGTACAATTATTGATTCCGTCTGTAGTGTCGGATGGAATAGAAGTGTTATCTTTTACCAGTGCGTCTCATTAATCCCAATCACAGGTACTAGCTTTTCACGGTCGAGGAAAATTCTTTTATTAGTTGTGTTTGTGCTGCTTCGGTGTTCTCAGAGGGGCGCTTCCAATGCATTACCATCCACTATAACTAAAAAACCCAAATAAGTAGTGAGAATTCCAACCGGCTACATACATAAGACTCAGATTCTCTTTCAGCCTGCCCATGGTTCAGCCACACTTCCACCATCCATCCAGCTTAACGGTACTACCCTCTCTAAGGTTACCCACTTTCAGTATCTCGGCTCTCACCTGTCCACCACCGCAGACATCGATGAAGAGATTCACCATCAGATCACATGCGCATCTCAAGCCATTGGCAGACTTCTTACCCGTTTCTTCTGCTGTAGGGAGATGAAATTACCTACAAAGTTGCATGTATATTAAGCAGTGGTCCTCTCCACCTTGCAATATGGCAGACAGACATGGGTCACATAGAGGAGGCACTTCAAGAAACTTGAAAACTTTCACCAACGTAGTCTACGTTCCATCCTCCGAGTTCACTAGGAAGACAAAAGAAAAAATGACAGTATTCTCGCTGACACCAGCTGTAGGAGCATCGAGGCTACCATAATCCACGATCAACTACGCTGGACTGGCCATGTTACCCGCATGAAAAACACTACACTGCCAAAGCAGCTACTTTACAGTACCCAAACGAATAGTAAACGTAACGCTGGCGGGCAACTGTAAAGGTATAAGGATTGTCTTAAGACAAACCTGAAAATGTGCCAAATCGACCCCTTTACATGACAGACGATTACTCCACACTGCAACGCTTGGAGGAGTACATAACGAAAAGGTGTCATTACTTCCGAGTTAGTCCGACTGTAAACCGAGGAAGACAAGTGCCAACTCAAGAAAAACGCTGCCACCACACTAGATGGAGCCACCCACATATGCAACATCTGTGAACGACCCTGTCCGTCCCGTATCGGCCTCTTTAGTCACCTTAAAACTCAGCAACGAATGTGACAGCCTTAATAACTCATATCATTGTATCTGGGTAGTAGGTATTAGGCAGCTACCAAACAGGGAGGTACTACCGCCTGGGAAGATATTGGAAGCATAATGTGTTGTCTATGGTAGACCATGCTACCACATGGCATCACGAAAATTGTGACCAAGACCCAGGTTGCTCATCTGACTTTCTGCCTCATTTACACACAATTGCAGGGTCTCAATTGTTTCTCTTACATACATATATTGTTTCTCACTTGATTTTTTTTTCATTTTGTATTTCCTTATCATTATCATTATCATTATCATTATCATTATTATTAATATTATTATTATTATTATTATATTATTATTATTATTATTATTATTATTATTATTATTATTATTATTATTATTATTATTATTATTATTATTATTATTATTATTATTATTATTAATATTATTATTATTACTATTATTATTATTATTATTATTATTATTATTATTATTATTATTATTATTATTATTATTATTATTATTATTATCATTATTACATTTTCGCCACCTAGGCCCCGATGTGGGTCAGTGACCAGTACCTGGGTAGCCTAATCCCCGTAAAAAAAAATCATAACTGGATAATCGTCATACAATATTCCCAGTGACCCCACGTAGTAGTAATGCGATCGTGTTTGTTGTGAGGGTGTGTATGTTGCGAGTGTGTGCTGTGATGGTGTCTCTATTGTGCGTGTCTGTGTCGTAATGGTGTGTATACTATATTGTGATGGTGTGTCTCGTGGGGGTGTCTGTTGTGATGGTGTGTGTTGTGATGGTGTGTTGTAATGCTGTGTGTTGTAATGGTGTTTGTTGAGAGGGTGTGTGTATTGATGGTGTGTGTTTTGATGGTGTGTGTTGTGATGGTGTGTGGTGTGATGCTGTGTGTTGTGATGGTGTCTGTTGTGATAGTGTGTGTTGTAATGGTGTGTGTTCTGATGGTGTCTGTTGTGATGGGGTTTGATGTGATCGTGTGAGTTGTGATGGTGTCTGTTGGGATGGTGTGTGTTGTGAAGGAGTGTGTTGTGATGGTGACTTTTGTGATGGTGTTTGTTGTGAGAGTATGTGTTGTGATAGTGTGTGTTGTTATGGTGTTTGTTGTGATAGTGTGTGTGTTGGGATGGTGTCTGTTATGATGGTGTGTGTTGTGATGGTGGGCGTTGTGATGGTGTCTGTTGTGATGGTGTTTGTTGTAATGGTATGTGTTGTGAGGGAGTGTGCTGTTATGGTGTTTGTTGTGATGGTGTGTGTTGTGATGGTGTATGTTGTGATGGTGTGTATATTGTGATGGTGTGTGTTGTGATGGTGTGTTTTGTGATGGTATGTGTTGATGTGGAGTGTGTTGTGAGAGCGGGTGTTGTTATGGTGTATGTTGTGATAGTGTATGTTGTGATCGTGTGTGTTGTGAGGGATGTAATGTGAGGGTATGTTGTGAGGGTGTGTGTTGTGAGGGTGTGTGTTGTGAGGGTTTGTGTTGTGAGGGTGTGAATATTTTTATGGTGTGTGTGGTGATGGTGTATGTTGTGATGGCGTCTGTTGTGAAAGTGTGTGTTGTGATGGTGTGTAATGTCATGGTGTTTGTTATGAGGGTGTGTGTACTGTGAGGTAGTGTGTTGTGATGATGAGTGTTGTGATGGTTTGTGTTGTGATGGAGTTTGTTGTGATGGTGTGTATTGTCATGGTATGTGTTGTGATGTTGTGTGTTGTGATACTGTGTGTTATGATGGTGTGTATGGTAATGGTGTCTTTTAGGATAGAGTGTGTGTTGTGATGGTGTCTGTTGTGATGACGTTTGTTGTGAGGGTGTGTTGCGATGGTGTTTGTTGCGATGGTGTGTGATATGAGGGTGTGTGCTGTGAGGGTGTGTGTTCCGATGGTGTGTGTTCTGATGGTGTGTGTTGTAATGGTGTGTGTTGTAATGGTGTTTGTTGTGATGGTGTTTGTTGTCAGGGTGTGTGTTGCAATGGTGTGTGTTGTGATGGTGTGCTTGTGATGATGTGTGTTGTGATGGTGTGTGTTGTGATGGTGTGTGTTGTGATGGTGTGTTTGTGATGATGTGTGTTGTGAGGGTGTGTGTTGTGATGGAGTTTGTTGTGAGCGTGTGTGTTGGGATGGTGTTTGTTGTCAGGGTGTGTGTTGTCATGGATTTTGTTGTCAGGGTGTGTGTTGCGATGGTGTGTGTTGCGATGGTGAGTGTTGTAAAGGCATGTATTGTGATAGTGTGTGTTGTGTCGGAGCAAGTTGAGAGCGTGTGTTGTGATGGAGTTTGTTGAGATGGTGTATATTGTGATGGTGTGTATTGTGAAGTTGAGTGTTGTAAGGGTATGTATTGTGATGGTGTGTGTTGTGAGGGTGTGTGTTGTGAGGGTGCACTTTGTGAGTGTGTGAGTTATGAAGATGAGTGTTGTGAGGGTGTGTTATGTGAGTGTTTTGTGATGGTGTGTGTTGTGATGGTGTGTTATGAGGCTGTGTGTGTTAGGTTCTGAATAATAAGTTCTATATACAGGAGAGAACACAAACACCTGTATAGTTTTGTAGGTTCGGTTTACTGGATAAGAGTATGTACACAGAGGAGAGCAGCGGTCTCCCTGGCTAGGCTCCTGCTGGTCAACTGCTATAGGCGACGTATGGCAAGTGATACATTAGCAGCTTCCATACGTCGCCAGGCACATTAATTAAGCATGTGGGATATGGTAGTAACATTGCCACACGCTGCTAGCTAGGCTGAATAAATAATACATAAATGGAGCACATACATAATATACATACATGACATATAATCCAGCATACATAATATACATACACCTCCCTCCCCCCTATACGCTCATAGCAAAGTCTTGAGCGGACCTTTTCTTTTGGATCCGTTCTGAGCGTCGAGGGACTTCATCACTGGGAAGGGTATGGGACTCAACACTGGTGGCGGGGCCAGCAGAAGGCATTGTTACGGGTCGGAGAAAACGGCGGTTCCTCCACCACACACGACCACTGGGTAACCGCACCTGGTAGTCCCGTGACCTGCCGAGACCCATGACTACGCCTACTTTGTCCCAACGTAGGGAGGTCGGGTCCTGAACACGGACTTGGGTGCCGACACTCAACCTGGGGAGAGAACGGGCGTGGTCATTGTAGCGGGCGACGACGTCCTGAACACGTTCGGCGGCTCGGCGATCACAATCCTCTGTCTTGGCCTGCCACTCCTTGGAGAAGGATTGAGGGTGAGCAGGGACACAAGAACGAAGGGGGCGTCCATACAAAACCTGGGCAGGGGAGCGTCCGGTGTAGTTAGGTGTGTTGCGGAGTTCAAGAAGACCCCTGTCGAAGGCCTCGCAGTCAATGTTCCCAGAAGGGGCCACCTTAAGGATGAGGTGCTTCAGGGATTTGACAGCAGCCTCAGCGTGGCCGTTGGACTGCGGGTAATGGGGCGATGACAACACATGCCGGACTCCCCATCGGTTAAGGAACACAGCAAAGTCCCGGCTTGTGAACTGAGGCCCTCCGTCGGTTCGCAGGCGTACAGGAACGCCCACGTCACGGAAGTAGTGGCGGAACTTGCTGATGGTGGCGGCAGACGTCGTGTCATTACCGCACTTGATGACAACCGGCCAACCAGAGAGACGGTCGACGATAACGAGGAAGGACTTTCCTGACACACAGAAAAAGTCGGCCGACACAGACTCAAAGGGGCGGGTGGGGTTGTCGTCACTCATAAAGGGTTCCTGCTGCTGGCTGGGTTGTAATACTTGGCAGGGCTCACACGCACGGACAACATTGGAGATGTCGGAGTTGATGCCGGGCCAGAACACAGTCTGTCGTGCACGTCGTTTGGTGGCCTCAGCTCCACGGTGACTGTCGTGAAGGCGGGCCAAGGCGTGGGGACGTGATGCAGCAGGGACAACTACACGTGCTCCGTACAGAACAAGGTCTCCGTCGCAGTAGAGTTCATCGCGGAGTTTCCAATACGGGAGCAGGGTGTTGTGAAGATCGTAGCGGTTGCTAGGAAATCCATTCCTCACACACTCGACAAGTCGGACGTAGGAAGGGTCATCTCGGGCCGCTGTTCGAAGGTCCTCCATTGCCTTGTCGTCATCTGGTGACAGGTCCGAACGAAGGGATTGGACGGCATGGAGAGTGACCACAGTCCTGACGGAAAGAGCGAGGTCGGCGTCGAGTACATGGTCTTCTGGAGTAGGGCGGCTGACAGGAGAGCGGGATAAGGCATCAGGGATGCAGAGCTCCTTTCCAGCACGCCACACTGCAGTGAAGATGTACGCCGAGAGCTTCTCTTTCAGACGCGGGAGGCGAGGGTTCTCAACGGCGTCTAGCGTGTAGTGGTTGAGGATCGGGACAAGCGGGCGATGGTCGGTCACTAGGTGAAAGTGTTGCAGGCCTATGAGGTAAAACCTGCACTTGGACATCGCCCAAACCACAGCCAACAGCTCCAACTCAATAGTGGCGTAGCGCGTCTCAGTGTCAGAGAGGAAACGCGAGCCACACTGGACGAGCCGGAACTGCCCTCCACCATGATCCTGCAGTAGGGCGTATCCCACGCCATACAAGCGTGAGGCATCTGTCTGCAGAACTGTCGGCAAGGCTGGGTCAAACGTGGCGAGGACAGGTGGACGAGACAGGGCCTGTTTCACTTGCTGGAAGGCCTTGTCGTGGTCGGGGGTCCACAGGAATGTCCTCTTGGGGCTCATCAGGGGGCGAAGTGGTTGAGCAGCTGCGGAGATGTCCGACGAAAACTCTGCTAACTGGTTGACGAGACCGATGAAGGACCTCAAGTCGGTCAGGTTCGCAGGGGTGGGAAAATCCGTAATGGCGCGGACCTTTTCCGGGTCAGCTGCGATACCATTCCCTGAGAGGGTGTACCGACAAAAGTCAACTGAAGAACTGGCCAGAGCAAACTTGTCGGCATTTAGGGTAATGCCGTGCTTCCGGCACCTGTTGAGTACCTCGTAGATACGGCAGAGGTGATCCATATAATCCTCGTCGTACACGAGTATGTCGTCGACCACTTTCACGCAGTTTGCCAGACCTTGTAGAGCCATATCACCTCGAAGACAGAAAGCGTCTCCTGTAGCGGCGAATCCCATGGGGCCACGGCAATAACTGTAACGTCCATGCGGGGTGATGAACGTTGTGAGTGGTCGGTCTTCTTCGGCAAGCTCTATCTGCCAGTATCCACACAGGGCGTCCATCGTCGTGAAGAAGCGCGCCTTCGGGTTCACGCTGCGTATGGCTGCAAAGGGCGTGGGAGAAGGGTGCGCAGGACGAGACACCTGGTTGTTGAGCTTGGAAAGGTCAGTGGTGATCCAAACACCACCTTTAGGTTTTGCGACGACAACCATCGGGTGACACCATGGAGACGGGTCATCGCCGGTTGGTACAATAATTTCTTGGGCGACCATGGAGTCCAGCTCGTTTTTGACCACCTCGCGGAAGGCCAGGGGAACCAGTCGAGGGGTGTAAATAGCGAATGGCTTCGCGTCGTCCCTCAGGTGGATCCTCATGGGGGGGCCTGCCATCTTCTTGAGAGGCTTGGATTCCAGAGCGGACTTGGTCACCAGAACGTCGCTGAATTCCTTCAGGAAGTACTTCCGAGCATCCGAAGGAGAGGTGTCACTGGCAAGAGGCAGGGGTAGGGCGGCAGCAGGGTCGTTGCTGCTCCCTTTTTGCACCCTGTTGGCGTGTTTTACCTCAAGAATAGGTTTGGGGAAGTCCTGGGAGATGATGGCCAACTCCTGACAATGTCTGTAGGACAGCAAAGGAGTCTGGACACCGTTATGCACATCAATCCAGGCTTGACACGACCTGTTGCCAAAGGTGACTTGTGCTTGGAGTGAACCCAGGGCCGGGGTCATCTGTGAACCATCTGCCATAAAGCGGAGATCCTTGGGGGGCGGTCCTAGATCACTTGGAGAGAGCCCCAAGCATTGCAAATGCTGGGGACCGATGACTGTAGCATCAGCGCCGGTGTCGGGCAACATCTGAAGACGGGATGAAGCACTGCGGTAGGTCACAATGACACTGATGTACTGGGGGACTTTGGTCCTGGGACGCTGGGGGGAGCACACATTCCTAATGTGGCTCGAGCGTTGTCAAGAGTCGTCGTACCTCTGATTGGAAGACTGTGGGCGGCCCTCTCTGGTGGAGGGGGGCTGAAGCTTCCGCCGACGCGGTCCCTTGGGTTTGTTGGAAGGGCAACACTTGTCATAGTGGCCCAGACGACCACACACATTGCACTGGACGCGTTTGGCTGGGCACCGTACTGTGAGTGACCAGTGGCCCTTACGGTCACAACTGTTGCAGGTAGACTGAGCAGCTGGACACACCTGTGTTCCGTGCTGCTTACCACAGTTGTTGCAAAATAAACCGGGCGTGGACGTGGTGGGCGAAGGCGTAGGAACAGACTTCTTGTCCTTCTTGTACCGGGACACAGCGCGTACAGCTGTAGGGGGAGCACGGATGGCAGAGGTGGCACACCTGGCAGCCTCATAGGAGCGACATATCGTCAACACATCCTTAAGAGAAGAGGAAGAGTCGAGGGAGGTGAGGCGTTGGACAAGTTCCTCGTCCTTAACACCCATCAGGATCACCTGCTTCAACTGGGTCTCCTCGCACTGCTGGTGGTGGCCTGGACATATATCTACCTCTTCCGAGGCTCTCTTAAGACGCACGTAAAAGGCATCAAAAGACTCACCCTCCATCTGTCTGCAGCTAAACAATTCCCTCCTGCGCAGAGCTTCATTCTGCTGTCCTTTGATGTGCCGTTGTAGAACGTCCAGTACCTCCTCTACAGACAGCGAAGAGGTTGGGGGTACCTGCAACGTATGTTCCAAGACACGCTGAATTTCCAAGGACAGGCACATGCGCAGCTGGATGAGTTGTTTAGGCTGTGACAAACTCTGGAGATCCACCATTGTAGAATAATCAGTCCACCGTCGCCGCCATTCACGAAAAGTCTGGAAAGTCTCATCAGGCTTCAAGATGGGCGGCGTTTGAGCTGCTGCTTTAGGTGGGGCTGGGGGGCGTGAAGGAAGCATGGATGAGGTATCTGAACCAGTCAGTACCGAGGCAGTGTTAGAGCCAGGGGCTTGGTTAACAGTGAGGCGAGATATCAAGGCTTCAAACCGTTCACTGTCTTCCAATCTCCGTTGGTTGTCTCGTTCTGCCTCTGCTTGCCTTCTGTGCTCATCCGCCAAACGTCTGTGGGCTTCATCCTCGCGTTTCTCATCTCTCATAAACTTCAGTAAAGCAATTATCTCTGGAGACAACGCTGAATATTGAGGTGAGGGACTGCGCGATGTGGGGGCTGGAGCGTCGTGGCCGGCCTGGTCATCCATCTCTGCGGGGCTATCACCCGTCTGAGTCATCCAGACGCTGGGTCCACGGCTACGTAAGGCGTGAGACATAACTACTTCCTCTGTGTACTATGTCTTAAATCAGTGTTGACCGGTCAGCCCGTCGTATCAACAAGATTTCAGACAAAAAATTAATTAAATACACAGATAAGTAGGTTATATATATAAAATATATATAAGGAAGCCGCGCGGTCAGCGAGTGTTAGTACGTGTATGTGTGTGAGTGTGTGTCCCGGGCCGGCAAAGCGTCTCGCCCCAGCTGTGAGGGGGGGGTGGAGGCGGCGCTGTGAGGGGGGTGGAGGGAGAGGCGCGGCGACTCCCAGTCGGTCTAGTTACCCTCAGAACGCGGTCAGAGACGGGTGCACTGAACTCTACTCCTTACAAATGCCCAGAACGTGCCGTATACCTTGGGAATCCTTTAGAACAAGGTCACACATGAATGGCACGAACACACAATGCACTAAACACTTCACAGAAAATCACTGACACTGCTCAAAGTTGCTAAATTCTTCGAGGAGAGGTGACGCGCGCGGGAGTTGACCCAAGCGAGAGTCCATAACCGGCTTTCCACAAACTTTGCACTATCACTCGTAATTATCCAGTAAGATCGGATCACTGCGCCATGTTAGGTTCTGAATAATAAGTTCTATATACAGGAGAGAACACAAACACCTGTATAGTTTTGTAGGTTCGGTTTACTGGATAAGAGTATGTACACAGAGGAGAGCAGCGGTCTCCCTGGCTAGGCTCCTGCTGGTCAACTGCTATAGGAGAAGTATGGCAAGTGATACATTAGCAGCTTCCATACGTCGCCAGGCACATTAATTAAGCATGTGGGATATGGTAGTAACATTGCCACACGCTGCTAGCTAGGCTGAATAAATAATACATAAATGGAGCACATACATAATATGCATACATGATATATAATCCAGCATACATAATATACATACAGTGTGTTGTGAGGGTGTGTTGTGAGGGTGCATTCTGTGAATGTGTGAGTTGTGAGGATGAGTGCTGTGAGGGTGTGTGCTATGTGAGTTTTTTGTGATGGTGTGTGTTGTCATGGTGTGTGTTGTCATGGCGTTTCTTGTAATCGAGTATGTTGCGATGGTGTGTGTTGTGAGGGTGTGTGTTGTGATGGTGTGTGTTGTAATGGTGTGTGTTGTAATGGTTTTTGTTGTGATGGTGTTTGTTGTCAGGGTGTGTGTTGTGATAGATTTTGTTGTGAAGGTGTGTTTTGCGATAGTGTGTGTTGTGAGGGTGGGTGTTGTGAGGGTGTGTGCTGTGAGGGTGGGTGTTGTGGTGGGGTGTGTTGTGATGGTGTGTGTTGTGATGGTGAGTGTTGTATGAGAGTGTATTTGATGGTGTGTGTTTTGAGGGTTTGTGTTGCGATAGTGTATGTTGCTATGGTGTGTGTTGTGAGGCTGGGTGTTGTGATGGTGTGTGTTGTGACGCAGTTTGTTGTGATGCTAGGTGTTGTGATGGTGTGTGTTGTGATGGTGAGTGTCGTGATGGTGAGTGTTGTAAGGGAGTGGTTTGTGATGGTGTGTGTTGTAAGGGTGCAGGTTGTGATTGTGTTTGATGTGAGTGTGTGTGTTGTGAGGGTGTGTGCTGTAAGGGTGTGTGTTGTGATGGTATGCGTTGTAAGGGTGTGTATTGTGATGGTGTGTGTTGCAAGGGTGTGTGTTGTGATGGTGACTGTTATATGGGAGTGGTTTATGATGGTGTGTGTTGTGAGGGTGTGTATTGTGAGGGTGTGTGTTGTGAGGATGTGTGTTGCGATGAAGTGTGTTGCGAGGGTGGGTGTTATGGGGTGTGTGTTGTGAGGGTCTGTGCTATTATGGTGTGTGTTGTGGTGGTGTGTTTTGCGATAGTGTGTGTTGTGATGGTGTCTTGTGTGATGGCGTTTGTTGTGAGGGTGTGTATTGCGATGGTGTGTGTTGTGAGGGTTTGTGTTGTGATGGTGTGGGATGTGGGGTGTGTGTTGCGAGGGTGTGTGTTGTGATGGTGTGTGTTGTGATGGTATGTGTTGTATTGGTGTGTGTTGTAATGGTGTTTATCGTGATGGTGTTTGTTGTCAGGGTGGATGTGTTCTGATGGATTTCTCGTGATGGTGTGCTTTGCGAGGGTGTTTGTTGTGAAGGTGGGTGTTGCGAGGGTGTGTGTTGTAAAGGTGGGTGTTGCGAGGGTGTGTGTTCTGAGGGTGGAAGTTCTGATAGGCTGTGTCGTAATGGTGTTTGTTGCGATGGTGCATGTTGTGCAAGTGGGTGTTGTGAGGGTGGGTGTTGTGATGGGTTGTGTTGTGATAGGTTGTGTTGTGATGGTGTTTGTTGTGAGAGGGTGTGTTGTGATGGTGTTTGTTGTGAGAGTGTGTGTGTTGCTAAGGTGTATTTTTTGAGGGTGCGTGTTTTGGTGGTGTGTGTTGTCATGGTGTGGGTTGTGAGGGTGTGTTTTGTAAGGGTGTGTGTTGTGATGGAGGTTGTTGTGATGGTGTGTAATGTTTTAGTGTTTGTTGTGAGGGTGTTTATACTGTGAGAGTGTGTGTTGTGATGGTGTGTATTGTGATGGTGTGTGTTGTGATGGTGTGTATTGTGATAGTGTGTATTGTGATGGTGTGTTTTGCGATGATGTTTATTGTGATGGCGTGTGTTGTAAGAATATGGATTGTGAGGGTTCCTTTTGTGAAGGTGTGTGTTGTGATGCAGTGCGTTGTGATGGAGTATGTTGTGAGGGAGTGTGTTGTGAGGGTGTTTTTTGATGGTGTTTGTTGTCATGGTGTGTGTTGTGAGGGTGTGTGTTGTGATGGTGTGTGTATTGTGATGGTGTGTGTTATGAGGGTGTACGTTGTGATGGTGTGTGCTGTGAATAGTGTGTGTTGTGATGGTGTGTGTTGTAAGGGTGTGGGTTATGAGGTTGCCTATTGTGAGGGTGTGTGTGTTGTGATGCTGGGTGATGTGATGGTGTGTGTTATGAGGGAGTGAATTGTGAGGGTGATTTTTGATGGTGTGTGCCGTGATGGTGTGTGTTGTAATGATGTGTGTTGTGATGGTGTGTTTTGTGAGGGTGTGTGTAGTGATGGTGTCTGTTGTCATAGTGTGTGATGTGGTGGTATGTGTTGTGATAGTGTATGTTGTGATGGTGTGTGTTGTGATGGTGTGTGTTGTGAGAGTGTGTGTTGTGAAGGTGTATTTTGTGAGGGTGCGTGTTATGAGGGTGTGTGTTGTGAGGGTGTGTGTTAAGTGAGTGTGTGTTGTCATGGTGTGTGTTGTCATGGTGTGTGTTATGAGAGTGTGTTTTTTGAGGGTGCGTGTTTTGGTGGTGTGTTGTGATGGTGTGGGTTGTGAGGAAGTGTGTTGTAAGGGTGTGTGTTGTGATGGAGGTTGTTGTGATGGTATCTGATGTGATAGTGTGTGTTGTAATGGTGTGTAATATTTTAGTGTTTGTTGTGACGGTGTGTATTGTGATGGTGTGTTTTGTGATGATGTTTATTGTGATGGTGTGTGTTGTAAGAATGTGGGTTGTGAGGGTGCCTTTTATGAGGGTGTGTGTTGTGATGCTGTGTGTTGTGGTGGTGTATGTATTGTGATGGTGTGTGTTGTGAGGGTGTATGTTATGAGGGAGTGTGTTGTGAGGGTGTTTTTTGATGGTGTTTGTTGTCAAGGTGTGTGTTGTGGAGGTGTGTGTTGTGATGGTGTATGTATTGTGATGGTGTGTGTTGTGAGGGTGTATGTTGTGATGGTGTGTGTTGTGAATGGTGTGTGTTGTTAGGGGGGGTGTTATGTGTGCGTGTGTTGTGATGGTGTGTGTTGTGAGGGTATGTGTTGTAAGGGTGTGTGTTGTGTTGATTTGTGACGTAAGGGTGTGTATTGTGATGGTGTGTGTTGAAAGGGTGTGTGTTGTGATGGTGAGTGTTGTAAGTAAGTGGTTTGTGAGGTGTGTGTTTTGAGGGTGTGTGTTGTGAGGGTTTGTGTTGTGATAGTGTGTGTTCTAAGAGTGTGTATTGTGATGGTGGGTGTTGTGAAGGTGTGTGACGTGATGGTGAGTGTTGTGATGCTGTGTGTTTTGATGGTATGTGTTATGAGAGTGTGTTGTGAGTGTGTTTTTGATTCTGTGTGTTATGATAGTGGGTGTTGTGAGGGTGTGTGTTGTGATAGTGTGTTTAGTGATGATGTGTGTTGAGATGGTGTGTGTTGTGATAGTGTGTTTGTGATGGTGTGTGCGTTCTGATGGTGTGTGGTTTGAGGGTGTCTGTTGTGATGGTGTGTGTGGTATGAGGGTGTGTTGTGAGGGTGTATTTTGTGAGGGTGTGTATTTTGAGGGAGTGTGTTGTGAGGGTGTGTGTTATGTGAGTGTGCGTTGTGATGGTATGTGTTATGATGGTGTATGTTGTGAGGGTGTGTGTTTTGAGGGTGTGTGTTGTCATAGTTTCTTGTGTGAAGGCGTGTGTGTTGTGAGGGTGTGTGTTATTATGGATTTTGTTGTGAAGGTTTGTTTTGGGCTGCTGTGTGTTGTGAGGGTGTATGTTGTGAGGGTGTGTGTTATAAGGGTATGTGTTGTAAGGGTGTGTGTTGCAAGAGTGTGTGTTGTGATGGTGTATTTTATGATGGTGTATTTTGTGAGGGTGCGTGTTGTAAGGGTGTGTGTTGTAAGGGTGTGTGTGTGTTGTGAGGGTGTGTCTTGTGATGGTTTGTGTTGTGAGGTTGTGTGTTGTGATGGTGTGTGTTGTGATGGTGTGTATTGTAATGGTGTGTGTTGTGAGGTTGTGTGTTGTGATGGTGTGTGTTGTGATGGTGTGTATTGTAATGGTGTGTGTTGTGATGGTGTGTATTGTCATGGTGAGTGTTGTGATGGGGTGTTTTGTGATGGTGTGTGTGTTGTGATGCTGTGTGTTGTGATACTGTGTGTTGTGATAGTGAGTTTTATGTGGGAGTGTGTTGTGAGTGTGTTTTTTGATGGTGTGTGTTTTGATGGTGGGTGTTGTCAGGGTGTGTGTTGTGATCTGTGTATGTCGTGATGATGTGTGTTGTGATGGTGTGCGTTGTGTTGGTGTGTTTTGAGACGATGTGTGTGTTGTGATGCTGTGTGTTGTAATGGTGTGTGTTATGATGGTGTGTGTTGTGAGGGTGTGTGTTGTCATTGTGTGTGTTGTGATGGTGTGTGTTGTGATGGTGTGTGTTGTGAGGGTGTGTGTTGTCATGGGTGTGTTGTGATGGTGTGTGTTGTGAGAGTGTGTGTTATGATGGCGTGTGTCGTGATGGTGTTTGTTGTTATGGTGTTTGTTGTCAGGGTGTGTGTTGTACGGGAGCGGTTTGTGATGGTGTGTGTTGTGAGTGTGTGTGTTGTGATGGTGCATGTTGTGAGGGTGTGTGTTGTAAGTGCCTCTGTTGTAAGGGTGTGTGTTGTAAGGGTGTGTGTTGTTATGGTGTATTTTGTGATGGTGTATTTTGTGAGGGTGTGTGTTGTAAGGGTGTGTGTTATAAGTGTATGTGTGTTGTGAGGGTGTGTGTTGTTAGGGTGTGTGCTCTAAGGGTGTGTGTTGTAAGGGTGTGTCTTATGATGGTTTGATGTTATGAGGTTGTGTGTTGTGATGGTGTGTGTTGTGATGGTGTGTGTTGTGGGGGTGTGGGTTGTGAGGTTGCCTATTGTGAGGGCGTGTGTCTTGTGATGCTGTGTGATGTTATGGTGACTGTTATGAGGGAGTGTGTTGTGAGGGTGTTTTTTGATGGTGTGTGTTGTGAGGGTGTGTTTTGTGAAAGTATTGGTTGTGAAGGTGTGTGTAGTGATGGTGTCTGTTGTCATAGTGTGTGATGCGGTGGTATGTGTTGTGATAGTGTGTGTTGTGATGGTGTGTGTTGTGATGGTGTGTGTGTTGTGAAGGTGTATTTTGTGAGAGTGCGTGTTATGAGGGTGTGTGTTGTGAGGGTGTGTGTTATGTGAGTGTGTGTTGTGATGGTGTGTGTTGTGATGGTGTGTGTTATGAGGGTGTGTTTTTTGAGGGTGCGTGTTTTGGTGGTGTGTGTTGTGATGGTGTGGGTTGCGAGGGTGTGTGTTGTAAGGGTGTGTGTTGTGATGGAAGTTGTTGTGATGGTATCTGTTGTGATAGTGTGTGTTGTGATGGTGTGTAATAAGAACATAAGAACATAAGAATGGAGGAAACTGCAGCGGGCCTATTGGCCCATACTGGGCAGTCCCGTTTACACCCAACCCCTATTGCTCATATGAGCATCCAACCTATGTTTGAAGCAATTCAGCGTATTCGAGTTAATGATGATATTTGGTAACTTGTTCCATTCATCCACTACTCTGTTTCCAAACCAGTGTTTACCTATTTCACGCCTAAATCTAAATTTGTCCAATTTAAAACCATTGTTACGAGTTCGCTCCTGGTTGGATAATTTGAGTACCTTTGTAATGTCCCCTTTGTTTAGCCCTGCCTTCCATTTATACACCTCTATCAGGTCGCCCCTCGCTCTACGTCTCTCAAGGGAGTGCAAATTAAGATGCTTTAACCTGTCTCTATACTCAAGGTTCCTGATACCCGGGATTAGTCTTGTCATTCTCCTCTGGATTCTTTCCAAGGATTCTATATCCATTCTGTAATACGGTGACCAGAACTGGACTGCGTAATCCAGGTGTGGTCTCACAAGAGCAAGATACAGTTTTAGGATGACCTCGCTAGTCTTGTAACTAACACTCCTTTGTATGAACCCAAGTACTTTATTAGCCTTGTGACGAGCAAAAACACATTGTTTACTTGGCTTAAGGTTCCTACTTATCATTACTCCTAAATCTCTCTCGCAGTCGGATTTCTCTATGGCATCGTTGTTCATCTGGTATCTGGTTTCCCTGTTTACATTCCCTATACTGAGTACTTTACATTTGTCAATGTTGAATTTCATCTGCCATTTTTCAGACCATTCGAAAAATTTGTTTAGATCCTCCTGTAGTTTTGCCGAGTCCTCGTCAGATTTGATAACACGTCCTATTTTAGTATCATCAGCAAATTTACTTATGTTGCTGTCTATGCCGATATCTATGTCGTTTATGTATATAATAAACAATAATGGTCCAAGTACTGAGCCTTGGGGAACTCCACTTGTGACGTTGCTCCAATGGGACTTAGTGCCGTTAATGCTCACTCGCTGTTTCCTGTCTTGTAACCACGCCCTAATCCATTTAAGGATGTCACCTTTGATGCCATGAGCTTCTACCTTTCTAATTAGTCTTTCGTGGGGTACTCTGTCGAAGGCTTTGCTAAAGTCGAGATATACCACATCATAATTGTGCCCCTCGTCCACTGATTCGAAAACTGATGAAAAGAATGTTAATAGATTAGTTAGGCAAGAACGTCCGCTTGTGAAGCCATGCTGGGAATCATTGATCAATCTGTGCTTCTCCAGGTGATTTCGAATAGAGTTTGAAATGATTGCTTCCAGTAATTTGCCTACTATTGATGTTAGACTGATTGGGCGGTAGTTAGAGGATAGTGATCTATCCCCCTTCTTGAAGATCGGTATTACATTCGCTATTTTCCAGGATTCTGGTACTACACCTGTTTTTAAGGACATGTTAAACAACTTTGCTAAGGGCATACTAAGCTCTTCCTTACATTCCTTTAATACTCTGGCAAATATCTCATCGGGACCAGGTGACTTATTAGGCTTTAGTTTGTCTATTTGCTTACTAACATCGTTACTAGTCACTACTCTCTCACTTAATTTGTTTTCTTCACTATCTCTGAATAGAGTCGGTGCCTCGGGTATCATGTTTAAATTTTCGCTGGTGAAAACTGTTGAAAAATATTTATTCAAATTATTGCTCATTTCTCCGTCGTTATCAGTGAGCTCGTCGGAGTCTGATGTTTTAGTGTTTGTTGTGAGGGTGTGTATACTGTGAGGGTGTGTGTTGTGATGGTGTGTATTGTGATGGTGTGTGTTTTGATGGTGTGTATTGTGATGGTGTGTATTGTGATGGTGTGTTTTGTGATGATGTGCATTGTGATGGTGTGTGTTGTAAGAATGTGGGTAGTGAGGGTGCATTTTGTGAGGGTGTGTGTTGTGATGCTGTGTGTTGTGATGGTGGGTGTTGTGATGATTTGTGACGTAAGGGTGTCTATTGTGATGGTGTGTGTTGAAAGGGTGTGTGTTGTGATGGTGAGTGTTGTAAGTAAGTGGTTTGTGATGGTGTGTGTTATGAGGGTGTGTGTTGTGATGGTGAGTGTCGTGATGGTGTGTGTTGTGATGGTGTGTTTTGTGATGGTGTGTGCGTTCTGAGGGTGTGTGGTTTGAGGGTGTGTGTTATGTGAGTGTGTGTTGTGTTGGTATGTGTTGTGATGGTGTGTGTTGTGAGGGTGTGTGTTGTCAGAGTGTGTGCTGTGATGGTGCGTGTTTTGTGAGGGTGTCTGTTGTGATGGCGTGTGTCGTGATGGTGTTTGTTGTTATGGTGTGTGTTTTGGTGGTGTCTCATGTGATGGTGTTTGTTGTCAGGGTGTGAGTTGTGATGGATTTTGTTGTGAAGGTCTGTTTTGCGATGGTGTGTGTTGTGAGGGTGGGTGTTGTGATGGTGTGTGTTGTGATGGCGCTTTTTGTGAGGGTGTGTGTTGCAATGGTGTGTGTTGTAAGGGTGTGTGTTGTAAGGGTGTGTATTGTGATGGTGTGTGTTGTGAGGTTATGTGTTGCGTGTAATGATTGTTTGTCAGACCAAAGCTTACAGCCCAGAATTATGTCACAGGTAACAGCAAGCACACTACAGACCTCGTGGCACCACCACATCCCGGGTTGACACACCTCAGGTCGACCCTAGGGACTTGACCTCGTTCGCTAATGACTTGAGTTAGCCGGGTGACCTACAACCGCACCTAACCAAGACACCTGCACACAGCCGTCCAGACCTGACACTAGGGAACCAGAATTCTCACCACCACTCGATCAGCTCTACCCAGCGTCATGACCTTAGTAGTTCAAGGACCCGCTAATTAGCCAGCACTCCTGTTGACCCAACAACCCGGTCAAGACACACCCAGTTCAGTAGGAGAGGTCAACCCCCGGCTCGATCAATACAAACTAAAGCCTAATAAGTCACCTGGTCCCGATGAGATATTTGCCAGAGTATTAAAGGAATGTAAGGAAGAGCTTAGTATGCCCTTAGCAAAGTTGTTTAACATGTCCTTAAAAACAGGTGTAGTACCAGAATCCTGGAGGATAGCGAATGTAATACCGATCTTCAAGAAGGGGGATAGATCACTATCCTCTAACTACCGCCCAATCAGTCTAACATCAATAGTAGGCAAATTACTGGAAGCAATCATTTCAAACTCTATTCGAACTCACCTGGAGAAGCACCGATTGATCAATGATTCCCAGCATGGCTTCACAAGCGGACGTTCTTGCCTAACTAATCTATTAACATTCTTTTCATCAGTTTTCGAATCAGTGGACGAGGGGCACAATTATGATGTGGTATATCTCGACTTTAGCAAAGCCTTCGACAGAGTACCCCACGAAAGACTAATTAGAAAGGTAGAAGCTCATGGCATCAAAGGTGACATCCTTAAATGGATTAGGGCGTGGTTACAGGACAGGAAACAGCGAGTGAGCATTAACGGCACTAAGTCCCATTGGAGCAACGTCACAAGTGGAGTTCCCCAAGGCTCAGTACTTGGACCATTATTGTTTATTATATACATAAACGACATAGATATCGGCATAGACAGCAACATAAGTAAATTTGCTGATGATACTAAAATAGGACGTGTTATCAAATCTGACGAGGACTCGGCAAAACTACAGGAGGATCTAAACAAATTTTTCGAATGGTCTGAAAAATGGGAGATGAAATTCAACATTGACAAATGTAAAGTACTCAGTATAGGAAATGTAAACAGGGAAACCAGATACCAGATGAACAACGATGCCATAGAGAAATCCGACTGCGAGAGAGATTTAGGAGTAATGATAAGTAGGAACCTTAAGCCAAGTAAACAATGTGTTTTTGCTCGAAACAAGGCTAATAAAGTACTTGGGTTCATACAAAGGAGTGTTAGTTACAAGACTAGCGAGGTCATCCTAAAACTGTATCTTGCTCTTGTGAGACCACACCTGGATTACGCAGTCCAGTTCTGGTCACCTTATTACAGAATGGATATAGAATCCTTGGAAAGAATTCAGAGGAGAATGACAAGACTAATCCCGGGTATCAGGAACCTTGAGTATAGAGACAGGTTAAAGCATCTTAATTTGCACTCCCGTGAGAGACGTAGAGCGAGGGGCGACCTGATAGAGGTGTATAAATGGAAGGCAGGGCTAAACAAAGGGGACATTACAAAGGTACTCAAATTATCCAACCAGGAGCGAACTCGTAACAATGGTTTTAAATTGGACAAATTTAGATTTAGGCGTGAAATAGGTAAACACTGGTTTGGAAACAGAGTAGTGGATGAATGGAACAAGTTACCAAATATCATCATTAACTCGAATACGCTGAATTGCTTCAAACATAGGTTGGATGCTCATATGAGCAATAGGGGTTGGGTGTAAACGGGACTGCCCAGTATGGGCCAATAGGCCCGCTGCAGTTTCCTCCATTCTTTTGTTCTTATGTTCTTATATAGGGGCTGGAGCTCCTCTGACGAGAGACAGTGTCTGTAACCAGGAAGGGCCAGCTACCAGGTTCCCATTCCCGCTCGAGAGGAGCCCGCCACTAAGTGTAACGAAGTCTCAGGAGCCTCAGCCGGGTCCATCGACAAAGTGCTGTCAACTCCACGTGTAACAGTAAGTGCTGGCTGTGTAGTCTGGGGAAGTGCAGTGATCCCGAACCTCCCCAACGATCGACTTAGTGAAGTGCCCATTTCCAATGTGAGGTTAGGTTATACGAGAATACCATAGTCTATCATAAATTGTGTACGAGCCCCCCCTATTAATCCCCCCTATTGAGCTAGTAAAATAAAGCTGTAACACGCATTGGTGTTTTATATACTATACTTGTACTGTGCCTGTGTTAATACAGTGTTGACATCACACCCTCGAGACACGCTACCATTTCCTCTCGCTATAATACTCTACTACTATAAACTCCTGACTTACCTCTTCATGTGAGATTTTGTCTCATTACAATGGTGGCAGCGCTCTTAACGTAATACTCACGCTTCTTCTCCTTAGTGTTCAGTACAGTGATAGTTAGAATCTTTTGAAGTAAACTCGTAACTATCTTGACGAAGCAGGCAGTACAAGGGTGGTAACATTTGTAATATAATTCCTGTCCCTCAGTGTGGTACAAGTGGTGACAGTATCCACTCCCCCCTCCCTAGTTCACATATTGTTGGGTAACGGGGAACAATGGTCGAGAACTCAACCAGGGCAAGTGTCAGTAAAACCCCCTCCTCGTCCCACCCACAGACGTCATCGTCAACATTGACAATTTCGACTTCCACGATCAGTACTTCCCAGCCCTCCTCGCAAGCTAATATGACTTCTGTTAACATTACACCAACGACTTCCGTTTTATTCCCGTTCCCTGAACAATCCACTAGTACCTACTCTCCCCCCCTACCCCTTAACCACCCTGCACCCTCTCTCACCGCTCCCCCCCCCCCCCCACGCTCACGTACACCTTAGCACCTCCCAACCCCTACAGCATGCCAGACCCCTTCCTTACGTCTGTCTCAGCGAGTAGTGCGGCACAAGTAATCAGTCAGATACCCATGTTTGAGGGCGATGGCCGTGACCCGGCGACATCAGCCGATAGGCTGGAACAGTGGTTAGGAAACATTGAAAGTGCGTTCCCGGATACCCTTCAGGAATACGAGGAATGCCGCCTTAGGACGGCACGTATGCGATTGGGCGGTGACGCGAAAGGCGTGCTAGAATTTAATCCGACAGTAAAGAATGCTACAACGTGGGTCACGTTCGCGAACGGATTACGGGAAATTTACAGCCAGGGTGACTCATTACAAGATCACACGACACGTTTAGCTAATATCAAGCTAGAGGAGTGTTCATCACTAAATGTTTACCTATCATGCATAGGGAGTGCTGTGAAGATGGCGAGAGTGAATCACCCACAATTCTTCCCACCTGAGCTAGTACTCTCTTACTTTCTGTCGGGCTTACCCGGCGAGATGCGTACGTACATGGAGGCAAGCGGGATAACTACGATCGAGAACGCAATTAAAGCAGCGCAGAGGTATATACAGCTCAGGAAACCCACCCCCCCCCCCTCCCGTTTTGTGTCGACAATTCACGCCGCCCCTCCCACCCTTACACGTAACACCCCTTCTGTCTGGGAGGATGAATTCTTGAGACTGATGGTGGAGAATCTCAGCCGGGACGAAAGGAAGCGACAGGAACAGTCATCGTTCCACGAGGAAGGGCGGGAGCAATCAGGATTAGATACAGTAGGTATAAACACGTTGGGTAATGCGCCACGGGGCGGCCGGCCGTCCGGGGCAGGGACCCGCGGGGCGCGGGCTGGGATTGACCCCCGCCCCCGGGCAGTCACAAGTGCGCGCCCGGGCCCGCCCATGCGGGATAGCTGGTATAGAGCTCCGAAGCCTTTTCGCTGCTCCTCCTGTGGGGCATGGTCCCACGCGGTGCACGGATGTCCCTTTCAATGTGAGGGAAACCAGTGCGATGGGTGTGGCGACCAGGGACATACCCGCAGAGAGTGTCCATACACCGGAATGCGTTGTTACGCATGTGCCGAGTGGGGACACATTCGCAGGTTATGTCCCTACTACTAAAGGCAAGGGCGAGGCGTTGATGGTGACTAGGGAAGACAGGCCAATTATTAAGTTGAAAATGGGAGGGAAACGGGTTGAAGCTTTCATTGACACAGGCTCTTCGGTGTCCTTGGTGAAACAGAACGTGGCCTCCAAGATGAGCCTAGGGGGAAAGCATAAAGTTCCTGAGTTACGTGGCGTCACGGGGAACCGCCTCTCAACATTGGATTCCAGAGATATAACTGTAGACTTAGGAGATAAGATAGTTGTTCACGCGCTGGTTGTGGTAAGCGGTGATCTTTTCCCAGGGGATGTTCTTATTGGGTCAGATTTCTTGTGTAGGTTTAAGCATGGAATCCAGTTTGATGGGAGCCGGTATACCGTGACACTAGATGGTAGAGATTATGCAGGTACTCCTATTAGGAATAGGTCTGGTCTGCCCGTCCACCTCATTAAGCCTAAACGCCCCCAGCCCCCCGCACCCCAAGCCCCCCAGCTACACCCGACGCGCGCCACTGTCATCCCTCCCCACTCTAGTGTTGTTCTGCCCGTTCGATGGTCAAGGTCGTTCGACAGTTCCACGGAGGATCAGGAGTATGTATTTGTTGAAGCCCCTCACAAAATGTCCCCATACATGCAGTCGGGGCTCATTAACACTCAGCAGCCTAGCGTTCCAGTCATAAACCCCACCCCCAGGGAATTTAAACTTACTCCTGGTCATTCAGTGGGAACAGTCTGTGCGGTCGATAAAGTAGAGGATCTGGAGCATTTCGATTCTACGAGATATAACATTAGGAGTGACACAGAATTCGTAGAGTCACAGCAAATGTTCGCCACTGCAATAGAATCCCTTGACATAGATCACCTACCCACCCTTATTAGAGAACGTCTACGCTCTATAATAAAGCAGCATGAAGATCTATTTGCAACTTCAGATCAGGACCTCGGCCTGATGTCAGCTTCACACAAAATTAATACCGGCTCCGCTCCCCCCACCAGAGTACGGCAGTGGAGGCTTCCTGAGGCGGCTAAAACTCAAATTAGGGACTTATGTCGCCAAATGGAGAAACGTGGTGTCATCTCCCCTTGCACTAGCCCCTATTGCTCCCCGGTCGTATTAGTCAGAAAAAAGGACGGGTCAACTAGATTCTGTGTAGACTATAGGGAACTTAATAAGGACACCATTGCTGATAGCTATCCCTTGCCCAGAATTGACGAGACACTGGACCAATTGAACGGAGCTTCTATATTCACAGTTCTAGACTGTAAGGATGCGTACTGGAGTATACCAGTTGACCCGGCTGACCGCCCCAAAACTGCTTTCGCGGACGGCAGCCGTCTGTTTTGTTTCAACAGATTACCTTTCGGGTTAAAGGGAGCACCGGCCACGTTCATGAGGGCTGTGAACCACAGTCTCACACCCGTGCTTGGGCGGAACGCTATGGCTTACCTGGACGATGTTATCGTCTATAGTAAAAACATGGATTCGCACATGCGGGATGTAGATGAGGTTCTCTCGGTCATGAAAGCGGCCGGACTGAAAGTGTCCCTTAGGAAATGCGCGTTCGCGCGCCAGGAAGTTAAATTCCTGGGATTCATCGTAGGTCATGGCGGCGTTAGGCCCGACCCGGTGAAAGTGAAAGCGATAGCAGAGATGCCACCTCCCACCACAGCCAGGGGTGTGAAACAGTTCCTCGGCACCGCCAATTTTTTCAGACGTCACATCCCTCACTTTTCAGAGGCGGCCCTCCCCCTTACGAAACTTACAAAGAAGTCGGTTCAGTTTCGGTGGTCGGGGGAGGCAGATAAAGCTTTTAACCATCTTAAGGACTTACTGAAGTCGGCAACAATGTTAGCACTGCCGGACTTCACGCAGCCGTTTTACGTGCACACTGACGCTTCCGACGAAGCACTGGGAGCCTGTCTCATGCAAGGTGGTGAAGATAACCCCATCCCTATTGCTTATTTTTCCCAGAAATTGAGCGGAGCTGCCCTCCGCTACTCCACAACTGAGAAAGAAGCCTTGGCTATTGTCAAGGCCGTAACTTCCTTTGATGCTTACCTATTTGGTAGACACTTTTATGTAATCACTGATCACCGTCCTTTAATATATATCTTCCAAGGTAAAACTCCTAATGCACGGGTAGCACGCTGGGCAGTCTTTCTAAATGCGTATAACTTCTCCATTTTGCATAAGCCAGGCAAGAACCACGTAGTACCAGACGCACTGAGCCGTAATGTATTACCTATAAATAATGTCGGGAATCCTAGCAGCATGACTCAGCCCATTTTTGGGGACCTATCACCTAACGAGGTGCGCCAACACCAACTCGAAGACCCACAGTGGGGTCCTGTCATTGAGTTCCTTGAGGGGGGTCCGCTCCCCAAGAAGGTCAACAAAGCCTCACTTTGTGATTTCAGTCTTTTAAGCGGAGTCCTGTATCTTGTTACTATGAAACAGGATGATGAGCAACCCACAGAACTCGTAGTCATCCCCGCATCCTTGGAAAACTCGGCCCTAGAAGTAGCTCACTCTTCCCAATTCGCAGCCCACCCGGGTGAATGTCGCACATATGCACGTGCACGCTCTATGTTTTTCATGCCCAATCTAGCGCGGAAGGTTGGGGCATTTGTCAAAGGATGTCTGCCGTGTCAGTTAAGGAAGGGTACCCCAAAGAGACAGGGAGAGCTGCAGGAGTTTCCACCAGCCTCTCAGCCCTTGGAACGGGTATCGATCGATCTAACTGACATGTCAATACGTTCACACCGGGGAAACAGATACGTTGTTTCCATCGTCGATCACTATTCACGTTTTGCAACCTATATACCCATCCCCGATAAACGCGCAGAGACAGTTTGTGAAGCCCTGTTACAATACGTTGGTACTCATGGATGTCCCCGGGTCATTGTAAGTGATCAAGGGACAGAGTTTACCTCGGGCATCTTTCAGAAGGCGTGCGACTTGCTGCGGGCTAAGTCAAATCTAACCACTAGTTACCACCCACAGGCTAATGCCATGGTTGAGCGTTCCCACCGCACGTTGAAAGATCACTTGTCGTTTTTGGTTAATAATCAGTACGGCGGTTGGGACGATCAGCTACCTCTTGCACAACTGGCCATGAACACCGCAATTAATACCACCCTGCATAACACTCCTTACTTCCTTCACTTTGGTAGGGATCCAAACCTTCCTGCTGGTGTAATCAACCCCCCACCCCTATCCTATGGCGAGGACTACTCTTCTGTCTTGCAAAACAGGTTACAAACGGTCTTTACTCGGGTGCAGGAACTAAACAAGAAAGGTCACTTACACAACGCCACCTACTATAACCTCAGGGTCACCCCTTCCAATATTACCGTAGGTACCCTGGTCTTCCTAACTAACGAATCATCCTCCCCCGATACCCCCTCTAAGTTGCAACAGAGATGGAAGGGCCCATATAGAGTAACCGCCCAACCCAGCAAAGTAAACTTCACTATTTCCCCGCTCTGCCAGGGGGGACGTAAGGAAACTGTGCATGTGAATAGATTGAAGCTGGCAACTGTCGACGATGACGTCTTGAACAAATCAGGCCTCACCAACCAGCCCCCTCTAGGGGTAACATTCCCTTCCCAACACCCTATCCCTCCACCAGCAGCTGACCACCCCCCTCAGAACAATCAGGTACCTCACACCCCAAGTAATAATCAGAGAACTCCCCGAGCTACTGCCCCACTTGTACCAGTAAAACCTGATCAGATTAGGGCTCATAGATATAACACCAGGTCACAGAACATAGATTAAAGTAACGAGTCTAGGGGCACTTCTAATTGTTGATTATCCACCCCGGGATCTTGTCTTTCTACTAGGCTACAGAGTCAGCACTGCCCTTGCTCTTCACGGGCCTGGGCGAGGTCTCCCTGACTCCACACAAAAGTCGGAGATGACACCACCACAGCTGCAGCCGACCCCCTACCAGATGAGCTGAGACCAACGCATCCTGACTCATAATGGATGCCCGACACGAGCGGGACACGCAGCGGGCAACCCCGCGGCGAATGGGTGACGCCTTCACGTCGACACTGCAAGCCCCAAGCTCCAGAAACGGGCTTGCATAATGCTGGCCCTCGATCTGGTTGAAGACACTGGGCTGTGTCTCGTCGCTCGCCTGCTGAACGACGAGACACGCACCGAGGCTACGGTCTCACAGCCCACAATACTGACAGACAACACCTATGGGTACCATCAGCCTGAGCAAGCTACGCCATGCAGGACCAGCGCAGCACCTAGCTCCAGGCAGGGAATCAGGTCGTCCCCTTGGAACCCAGGAGAAAATCCCGAAGACCCGACCTGCAACTTCAGTAGCAGCAAGCAGCAGGCAACAAACAACTAGAGGTCCCAGTGGCGATGCAGACGACAGCTCCCTACGTTTCAGGACCTGTCAACTGGTCCCACGCACTTCCACTCCGGGAATGGAACCACCAGGTACCAGACAAATAATGGCTGACCTCGGCCCACCCGGGATCTGCCTCGCCGGTGTTTACCACACCATCCGGGACGAAACAGAAGTGACCTGACTACAAGTAGAGGAAGAAAACAAGCAAACCCTGGGGGGCCCACCCAGGGAGGGATTCACCACTGTGAGGGTGTGGGACAGGACGGTCAGGGGTCTCGCCGACACTCACGTACGGAGGGCGAACTCTTGTCCGTGGACCCTGCCCTACACGCCATCCTAAGCGATGACACCCCAAGCAGTGGACCGGCTTTGATCCCGGCCGGGAAGGGCGGAAACTCAGATGGAACTAGAAAAATCCATCTGGACCACGACAGAAAATGAGACTCTACAGAGGAAACTCAGATGGGACTAGAAAAATCCATCTGGAATGCGACAGAAAATGAGACTCTATAGAGGAAACTCAGATGGGACTAGAAAAATCCATCTGGAATGCGTCAGGAACTGCCGCTCCACACAGAAGTTCAAGTGGAGGAAGTGAGGCACGCGACACACCGCGGCAGACCGCAGGACGGGACAGGAAACGCCAACCACCACATCTACTGCGTCGTCCACCCTGATGCTGGACACCGATTGGTGGAGGTGGTGACGGACCACCCGCCACCCGGGATCTCGACGAATGCTGACGAGTTTTTGTTTTTGCCATTGTATCTTGTTAATAATTTCTGCTGCCTTTTTAGTATGTACAAATATTTCTTTTTGTTCACAAGTTGTATTTTGCCCCAACCTTCCCCCCCCCCCCCTTTTTTTTAAGCGGCCATGTATCTTATTATTATATATGTTGTATGTGCTGCCCTGCGCAAGAGTTTAACAGTTGAAGCAACAAGTATGTAAATCTATTCCAGGCTTGAAGATACTAACACTAGGGAACCTAAGCAGAAATAAGCCAGGGCAAGCAACACCATTGCATAACCTTTCAAACCTCCGACTGTGTACCCTCATTTAACTTCCTAAAGTGACGCTCTCTGACAAGCACCTGCCTAGGCGCTCTCTTTCCCCTTCATATCTACATCCATCTTTCCTTTTCCGTATATTTAGCTGGCCGCTTAAATTTTTAAATATTATCAGACTATGGTAGGATGTGAGGTGTATACTTTGCATCTCAGTAGCTATTTTCGCAGGATGTGCACTCGCTTGGTCATCCACTGTAAACATCCACTGTCTGGCATAGAAGCTTTGATCTTGGCGGGAGGTATAGTGAGCTTTGTCAGATCAAACTACCGCCAGTAGAAAAACATACACCTATGAGATTGTTGTTTGTAAATGTGAGACTATGTTATCGCCCCAGGGATTATCTCTGATACCACACGTGATGTTGATGTCTATATGTGACATCAGTCTCTGTGATGAAACTTTGGTCTTGGCGGGAGGTGTAATGATTGTTTGTCAGACCAAAGCTTACAGCCCAGAATTATGTCACATGTAACAGCAAGCACACTACAGACCTCGTGGCACCACCACATCCCGGGTTGACACACCTCAGGTCGACCCTAGGGACTTGACCTCGTCCGCTAATGACTTGAGTTAGCCGGGTGACCTACAACCGCACCTAACCAAGACACTGGCAGAACGACACCTGCACACAGCCGTCCAGACCTGACACTAGGGAACCAGAATTCTCACCACCACTCGATCAGCTCTACCCGGCGTCATGACCTTAGTAGTTCAAGGACCCGCTAATTAGCCAGCACTCCTGTTGACCCAACAACCCGGTCAAGACACACCCAGTTCAGTAGGAGAGGTCAACCCCCGGCTCGATCAATATATAGGGGCTGGAGCTCCTCTCACGAGAGACAGTGTCTGTAACCAGGAAGGGCCAGCTACCAGGTCCCCAGTCCCGCTCGAGAGGAGCCCGCCACTAAGTGTAACGAAGTCTCAGAAGTCTCAGCCGGGTCCATCGACAAAGTGCTGTCAACTCCACGTGTAACAGTAAGTGCTGGCTGTGTAGTCTGGGGAAGTGCAGTGATCCCGAACCTCCCCAACGATCGACTTAGTGAAGTGCCCATTCTAATTGTGAGGTTAGGTTATACGAGAATACCATAGTCTATCATAAATTGTGTACGAACCCCCCCTATTAATCCCCCCTATTGAACTAGTAAAATAAAGCTGTAACACGCATTGGTGTTTTATATACTACACTTGTACTGTGCCTGTGTTAATACAGTGTTGACATCACACCCTCGAGACACGCTACCATTTCCTCTCGCTATAATACTCTACTACTATAAACTCCTGACTTACCTCTTCATGTGAGATTTTGTCTCATTACATGCGATAGTGTGTGTTGTGACGGAGTTTGTTGAGAGCGTGTGTGTTGTGATGGAGTTTGTTGTGATGGTATGTGTTATGATGGTGTGTGTTGTGATGGTGTGTGTTGTGAGGGTGTGTAATGTGATGGTGTGTGTTGTGATTGTGTGTGATGTGAGGGTGTGTGTAATGATGATGTGTATATAGTGACGGTGTGTACATTTTGATGGTGTGTGTTGTGAGGGTATGTGTTGTGGTGGTGTGTGTTGTGATGGAGTTTGTTGTGATGGTATGTGTTGTGATTGTGTGTGTTTTGATGGTGTTTGTTGTGATGGTGTTTTTTGTCAGGGTGTGTGTTGTGATGGATTTTGTTGTCAGTTTGTGTTTTGCTATGGTGTGTGATGTGAGGGTGTGTTGTGATGGAGTTTGTTGTGATGGTGTGTGTTGTGTCGGAGTAAGTTGAGAGCGTGTGTGTTGTGATGGAGTTTGTTGAGATGGTGTGTATTGTGATGGATTGTGTTGTGATGGTGAGTGTTGCAAGGGCGTGTATTTTGATGGATTTTGATTTTGATTTTGCCGCTTGCAACGGCTACTTTATTGTCACCCCATACTCAGCCTGTGAGTGGTAGCGCAAAAGGATTACAGAGTAGAGTTTACAACGGGTCATAATAATTAACTCCCGTTGTCAGGATATTATGGCACTGAATGTTACACGGTATTTCAATTACATTGTTTGTTTAGTATTATACAAAAAGGGTAACATATTCACAATTGTGTGAGTACAGGCGTGTGAGGCAGTATGTCTGGCCTCACACTTTGTTATTCACATTTACGTGAGAAGTATTCAAGCACATTGAGTATTTGGTTCTGTACATGAGAAATGATATAGTTACTAAGTGCAAAAAAGTGGATGCAATCTTAATATGTCGGCTATCTTGCCATTAGAGATGAAGTGCTGTGCCATTTCACACACAGTGTTCTATCTTCACACAGTCGAGGACGTAGTGTTCAAGTGTCTGGCCACACACTTTACATTTAGTTTTGTTTACATCTGCTTGAGGAACATACTGCCAAAGGTACTTATATCCTAACCTTAATCTAGCGGTTACAACATCTTGTAATCTAGTGATCTTGTTACTTGCTCCATATACATGTTTCACTTGATACATCTCATCATGGTAAACTATGAATCGACTAGTGCCTGTTTGCACTAGTCTACTTGCATCAAACTCATCAATAAGTTCTTTCCTAATTATAGTTTTAAGGGTTCTTTTTGACAGACCCAAATTGTATTCAACGGTGTCTTTGTTAGACGCAAGTTTGGCGAGGGAATCAACTCTGTCATATTTTATGAGGCCTATGTGAGAGGGGATCAACAACAGTTTGACCTTGACACCCCGGTCAACAAGGCACGCATATTTGTGCCTGGCTTCAGAGACAAGATCGTGACAACCTGAGTCGAGGGTGCCAAGGGCAAGTAGTGAGGATAGAGAGTCAGTGATGATGAGACTGTCAGTAACAGTGGTCTCAATGAATTTAATAGCTGTGAGTATGGCAACTAATTCAGTTTGTAGAGTGGATGCCCAGTTGTAAAATTCTAACTCCTTTCTCAATTATATCACCGTCAGGTTGAGTTACAACAATATCACTTCCAGCCCTCCCAGAGGCGGTGTTAAGAGATCCATCAGTGTAGACGGTCTGTGTGATATTATCATCAATCTGTAGAGCAGTGGTTCTCAACCTTGTTTGCCCCATGCACCCCTTTCACCATATGTCAGAATGTCATTCCCCCTCCTTTCCAAGATTGTCTGCCTCAAAAAGTGCATTCCAAATAATATGCATATAATACTGAAAATCCTTTATTTTTTTCCATCTTAGTACATATACATTAACAATTTTACATGGATTATTTTTATAGTGGAGTTTTACAAATTAAATGCCAATTGAAAATGTTGATGGATTTATGAAACTTGAATAAAAGTAAAATAGTTTTTTATATTTATAATGAATTACTTAACAGACCAAACTGAAGCATAATGCAATAAACAAGAAGTTCAATAGAATACCAGGATATTGTAAATTTGTAATAAATTTTATTCAGATGAAGATTACAGTCAATGAGAAACCTGTGATTGTTTTTTCTTTGCCAATTCTGGGATACGCGGAGGAGTGCTTGAAAGGGCACAACGCAGGTCATTTTCTACCTCTAATCTACTACGTTGCTTCGTTTTAATTTGCAACAGAGTTGAAAAGCCTGACTTACAAAGATATGTCGACACAAACGGAAGCAATGCACGGATAGCTCTTTCTGCCACTTTTGGGTAGAAATCGCACATCAAGGGCCAAAATTTTGTGATTGATTTCTCATCGAACATATCTCTTGCTCCCAAATCAGTTCCCCCCCCCCCCCCCCCTGAAAACCTGAATTCCCCCCTTGGGGGGAATTCCCCCCTGGTTGAGAACCCCTGCTGTAGAGTGTGTATGTGTTCAAGAGCTCTCAATTTGGCAGTGTGTTGGAGATAAATGCTTTGTATAATTGATTTTTTAGGCTGACACATCGGTATTGTGATATCGAAGGGTACTGTCCCCCAGGGTGGCACGAAGCGTTGTTTTGTCTCAACTTTGTACAGGTGGTCTAATCCAAACATCTTCATACGTTGTGTTGTGTCGATATGGGTGTGTTGTGATGGTGAGTGTTGTAAGTAATTGGTTTGTGATGGTGTGTGTTATGAGGGTGTGTGTTGTGAGGGTTTGTGTTGTGATGGTGTGTGTTGTAAGAGTGTGTATTGTAAGAGTGTGTATTGTGAGGGTGTGTGTTGTGAATGGTGTGTGTTGTGAGGGTGTATTTTGTGAGGGTGTGTGTTATGAGGATGTGTGTTGTTAGGGGGTGTGTTATGTGAGTGTGTGTTGTGTTGGTGTGTGTTGTGAGGGTATGTGTTGTAAGGGTGTGTGTTGTGATGATTTGTGACGTAAGGGTGTGTATTGTGATGGTGTGTGCTGAAAGGGTGTGTGTTGTGATGGTCAGTGTTGTAAGTAAGTGGTTTGTGATGGTGTGTGTAATAAGGGTGTGTTGTGAGGGTTTGTGTTGTGATGGTGTGTGTTGTGATGGTGAGTGTTGTGATGCTGTGTGTTGTGATGGTGTGTGTTATGAGAGAGTGTGTTGTGAGTGTGTTTTGATGGTGTGTGTTATGATGGTGGGTGTTGTGAGGATGTGTGTTGAGATGGTGAGTCTTGTGATGCTGTGTGTTGTGATGGTGTGTGTTATGAGAGTGTGTTGTGAGTGTGTTTTTTATTCTGTTTGGTATGATAGTGGGTGTTGTGAGGGTGTGTTTTGTGAGGGTGTGTGTTGTGATGGTGTGTGTCGTGATGATGTGTGTTGAGATGGTGTGTGTTGTGATGGTGTGTATTGTAATGGTGAGTGTTGTGATGGTGTGTGTGTTGTGATGCTGTGTGTTGTGATGCTGTGTGTTGTGATAGTATGTATTATGTGGGAGTGTGTTGTGAGTGTGTGTGTTATGATGGTGTGTGTCGTGATGGTGTTTGTCGTTATGGTGTTTGTTGTCAGGGTGTGTGTTGTGATGGTGTGTTTTGTGACGATGTGTGTGTTGTGATGCTGTGTGTTGTGATGGTGTGTGTTATGAGGGAGTTTGTTATGTGAGTGTGTGTTGTGATGGTGTGTGTTGTGATGGTGTGTGTTGTGAGGGTGTGTGTTGTAATTGTGTGTGTTATGATGGTGTGTGTTGTGAGAGTGTGTGTTATGATGGTGTGTGTCGTGATGGTGTTTGTCGTTATGGTGTTTGTTGTCAGGGTGTGTGTTGTGATGGATTTTGTTGTGAATGTGTGTTTTGCTATGGTGTGTTTTGTGAGAGTGGGTGTTGTGATTTGGAGTTTGTGTTGTGATGGTGAGTTTTGTACGGGAGTGGTTTGTGATGGTGTGTGTTGTAAGGATGTGTTTTGTGAGTGTGTGTGTTGTGATGGTGTATGTTGTGAAGGTGTGTGTTGTAAGTGTATGTGTTGTAAGGGCGTGTGTTGTAAGGGTTTTATGTTGTTATGGTGAATTTTGTGGTGGTGTATTTTGTGAGGGTGTGTGTTATAAGGGTATGTGTGTTGTGAGGGTGTGTGTTGTTAGAGTGTGTGTTGTGATGGTGTGTGTTGCAAGGGTGTGGGTTGTGAGGTTGCCTATTGTGAGGGTGTGTGTGTTGTGATACTGTGTGATGTGATGGAGTGTGATATGAGGGAGTATGTTGTGAGGGTGTTTTTTGATGGTGTGTGTTGTGAGGGTGTTTGTTGTGATGGTGTGTGTCGTGATGGTGTGTGTTGTGATGATGTGTGTTGTGATGGTGTGTTTTGTGAAGGTATTGGTTGTGAGGGTGTGTGTAGTAATGGTGTCCGTTGTCATAGTGTGTGATGTGGTGGTATGTGTTGTGATAGTGTGTGTTGTGATGGTGTGTGTTGTGATGGAGTGTGTGTTGTAATGGAGGTTGTTGTGATGGTATCTGTTGTGATAGTGCGTGTTGTGATGGATTTTGTTGTGAAGGTGTGTTTTGGGATGGTGTGCGTTGTGAGGTTGTATGTTGTGAGGGTGTGTGTTGTAAGGTTGTGTGTTGTAAGGGTGTGTGTTGCAAGGGTGTGTGTTATGATGGTGTATTTTGTGATGGTGTATTTTGTGAGGGTGCGTGTTGTAAGGGGGTGTGTTGTAAGGGTGTGTGTGTGTTGTGAGGGTGTGTGTGTTGTTAAGGTGTGTGTTGTAGGGGTGTGTGTTATAAGGGTGTGTCTTGTGATGGTTTGTGTTGTGAGGTTGTGTGTTGTGATGGTGTGTGTTGTGATGGTGTTGTCGCGATCCCACTACCCTTTATACCTGGGGAGTGAAACCTACCCCAAGTCATTAACAAATAATGGAACAAATAGGGAACACGGCAATAATTATCCCCACAAAAACCTACTCAACTAAATGTACTTGAATAAGTAAGAACAATTATAATAAGTAAGTCACAAAAAGGAAGATAATTAATTAATTCAATTTATGTTCTAAAGGGAGTAATGACTAACAAACAAGAATTTAAGGGAATAGGTGATTATATATTAAAATAAGAGTGATGCCGGAAGGGAGAAAATATACTGTAAGGAGTTAGACCAAACGAATATTACTTAACATAACTATATTACATAGACATACAATATATATACAATCCCTACAAAATAGTTATTTCCTACGAAACAGGAGATTCCTTACCACCAGGATCCCTTCCTAGGCCTAACTAAACGTGTCACTAATACCTTATACCACTAGGGCATTGCAGAATACTGGACAAAGCACTAGACAAGGGTCAAGGCTAGAGAAAGAATGGACACGTCTACCCTATGCCACGGTTTTTCGCTACTGGGGAAGCGTGGGGCACGCCGTGGAGGAGAGCGTCTCATATCATGTGATCCAGGACATTTGCTAGATATTTTATATAATTAATTAATACTACTCTTGATTTGACTTAACAGAGAAACACAATGATGCATATTAATAACATACATAAATATACAATTAACCTAAGTAACTAAGAACAATAATAATATAATAAGTACAATTAACAAGTTAATAGCTTGTGTGAAATGTAGGCGTGAACATATGCCTCACGCTATGCGAGTTCCCGAGCGCTACAGGCACGTGACACCTCCCCCAAAAAAGTGAGCTTACAACTAACTGGAAGCGAAAATGGATATACAGCTACACAGTGAAAGTAATAAATAACACAATCAGTTTAAATCAATATGAAGCAAAATAATTCATAATATAAACACAAGGTACTCAATGACAATAAAACAAAAAAATAATTTGCATATAGACATAGTTTCTAAATAATCAGACTCGAGTAAGTGCATCAGCCAACACGTTCTCTTCTCGGCGGATATGGGAAATGTTCAAGTTATAGGGCTGAAGTGATAGAGCCCACCTCAAAAGTCTTTGGTTGGTATGTTTCATCTTGTCAACAAAAGTAAGTGGGTTATGATCAGTGAACACTTGAACGGGATAAGCAGTGCTGCCAATATATACTTTGAAGTTTTCTAGTGCCATGATCAGTGATAAAGCCTCCTTTTCAATGGTGGCATAGTTTCTTTGATATTTATTAAGTTGTCTAGAAAAATAGCACAGTGGATGAAGCACTTGATCACTCTCACCCTCTTGCAGAAGCACAGCACCGGCGCCAATTTCACTGGCGTCGACATGGAGAGTGAACTGTTTCTGGAGGTCAGGTGCAAGTAGTACTGGAGCATTTGCCAGCAGGGATTTAAGATTCTCAAAAGATTCCTGGCAAGCCGTAGTCCACTTGAAGGTTTTCTTGACACTCAGCAGGCAACGGAGGAGAAGTTTGGACAAAAACGGCGGTAGTACCCCACCATACCCAGCAACCTCATCACACTCTTCTTATCGCCTGGCACTGGATACTGTTGAATTGCTTCAATTTTGGCTGCTATAGGCTGGACTTCCCCTTGTCCGACCACATGCCCCAAGAAAGTGACGTAGGCATGGCCGAACTCAGTTTTGACGAGGTTCACCGTCAGCTTGCTTGCACCAGTACGAAGAAGAGGGCTTGTAGACGACTCATGTGATCTTCCCAGGAACTGCTGAAGACGATGAGGTCGTCTAGGTAACAGCGGACACCTTCCAGACCAGACGTGATGAAATTCTTGAGGCGTTGAAAGGTTGCAGGGGTGTTCCGCATACCAAACGGAAGGACTGTGAATTGGTACAACCCCTCAGGAGTGACAAAAGCAGAGATGGCCCTGGAGCATTCAGTCAGTCTTATCTGGTCGTAGCCCTGGAGGAGATCCAACTTGGTCACGTACGTTGCCTGTCCAAGATCGTCGATCACGTCGTCGATGCGTGGCAAGGGATAACCATCGGGTTCAGTGACAGCATTCACCTTGCGATAATCCACACACAGCCGCATTGACCCATTCGGCTTTGGAACTAGAACAACAGGGGATGCCCATGGGCTGATGCTGGGTTCGACGAGGCCTAGCTCTTGAAGACGCTGTACCTCGGCTCGCACACACTCCCGCTTGAAGGCATTAAGGCGGTAGGGACGCTGTCGGATTGGCTTGGCTTCCCTGGTCTCAACGTCATGCTCCAGCACTGAACAGGAGAGTGGGCAATCACCAACTATAATAAGATACTCCTGAAATAGAGACTTTATATTAT
Source organism: Homarus gammarus (assembly GCA_958450375.1). Lineage (NCBI taxonomy): Eukaryota > Metazoa > Arthropoda > Malacostraca > Decapoda > Nephropidae > Homarus > Homarus gammarus. The sequence continues at coordinate 318,292 of CAUDMG010003841.1, forward strand.
TGGCTTGGTCACTAGAGAGATGGCACAACTTAGCACTGGGGTCCTCCAAGATAGTCGAGTTTTCAACTTTCACACTAGACCCATTTATTATTTCAGAAAAACACTGATCTTTATCATCCTTACACTCTGGCACAATGATACAATTTGGCAAGGATTGATCAACACAAGCAACTGCTTTTCCCAAGGTTTCGTTACGAACATGATATGACTTTAAAAGATTGACATGGATAAGGCGTTTTTTCTTACGCCGTTCAGGGGTGCTTATCACATAATTCACGGACCCCTGTTTTTCTAGTACTTCATATGGACCACTGTATTTGGATTTAAAAGGGTGATCATGTAAGGGCAGGAAAGCCAACACCTGCTCCCCCACTTGGAATTCTCTAGGTTTTGCCTGATAGGCCTTATCAAAATGCAGTTTCATTTTCACATGAGCACACCTTAAGTTGGACTGGGCAAGTTCTACAGCCAGACGCAACTTCTCCTTGAATTGGACCACATATGAAGCTAAGGGCGTCGCGCTCTGATCACTCAACCGACACTCTTTTAACACCTTAAGAGGCCCTCGCGCCTCATGTCCATAGACGAGCTGGAAGGGCGAGAATCCTAGCGACTCTTGTTACTGTCCCGAACAGCAAACAAAAGCAGGTCAACTCCCTCGTCCCAGTCCTTCCCAGTCTCCAGACAGAAGGTGCGCAACATGAGTTTTAGTGTTTGGTGAAATCTCTCTACCACCCCCTGTGACTGAGGGTGATAGGCCGAAGACCTCAACTGCCGGACTCCCAGGGTTTGCATTACCTGATTAAACAACCGGGAAGTAAAATTGGAACCCTGATCTGACTGCACCACTGTAGGAAGGCCTACTTGAGTGAAGAAGTGGGTTAAGGCTTTGATAACATTCTTCGCTGTGATGCGGCGCAAGGGAATGGCTTCAGGATAACGGGTTGCACAATCAATAATGGTTAGCAAGAACTGATGACCACGAGGGGTCTTAGGTAAGGGACCGACACAATCTATGACCACCTTACTAAAGGGCTCTTCAATGACTGGGATAGGCTTCAGAGGGAATGGGTTAACACTGGGGTTCGGTTTCCCCGCTACCTAACAATCGTGGCAAGTGCGACAGTAAGAGCTGACGTCTTTCTTCATCCTAGGCCAAAAGAACTGGGATAAAATTTTTGTATAGGTCTTCCTAACTCCTAAATGACCACCCACCCCATCATGAGCGATACTAAGTACGTCCTGCCGCAAAGGTTTGGGAATAACAACTTGATGATGAACTAACCAAGGGTGATTGGCAGGAGAATTGGAGGGACGGAACTTCTGCATTAATACACCAGACCTAGTGTAGTAGCAATTTGATTCTTGCTCAGCTTCTGTCTCAGTAACTGACCTATTGAGAAAACCTACACGCTCAGGATCCCCTACTTGTAGCTCAATAAACTTACTCCTAGTGATGGGAGAGGAACCAAAACTAGTGGCATCTGGGTTCCTATCTCCATCAGAACTAATCTGGAGGTTATCTGGCTGTGGGGAATCCTCAAAAAATCCACTGAGACCAAGATCAGTATGGTCCGGCTGGATAAGATTATCCTCGGACTTCTCACAGTCCTGGAGGGAAACTTCATCAACTTCACTAATCTCTTCTACCTCTGTACTGCGGCTCATGCTACGGGTCACAGCACACGCAGGGAACAACCCTGGAAAGTCTACTTCTAACTGCACAGTATTATTCTCGGCAGTGGGACAAGATGAGATCACAACATTAGGGAACATCATGTCGCCATCGAGGTCATTTCCTATCAATAGAGAGACCCCTTCTACAGGTAAGCTATCTACTACTCCAAACGTGACATAGCCTGACTTTATGGATGACCGCAGGTACACTTGACAAAGGGGAATACGCGACCCACCGGTCAAACCGTTCACAAGCACCCAGCTACCAGTATAGCATGAATCCAGGAATGGAGCAGCTTCTTTAGTAACAAGAGATAAGGCTGAGCCTGTGTCTCTCACGAGTTTAACAGAAATGGGTTGACTGAATTGTTCCAAAGCTAAGGAACCAGGAGAACAAAATGGTTCAAAGGTTGATATCACAGAAGAGGGGGAAGCATCCAGGGCAACAGTCTGACTGAGGGCAGTGACACAGGGCTCCAATAATTTCTCCCATTGCTCGGCTACCCTGACCAAAAGAGCGGGTGATCCTTGGTGAGAGGAATTTGTTTTCTTTAACTTGAGACAGTCGCTGATGACATGTCCTGGCTTCTTACAGTACCTGCAACTAAAGTTTCTCTCACCAGTAGGAGTAGATCCACCTGTCCCATGAACCATGGGCTCACCCAGGGTAGATGATGCAGAACCTGAGGGTCGGGTTGGTATGACAAGATGCAGGGACCCCGGTGTAGATGTTGGTGTGGGCCGCTTGAAGGACGTGAAGGACTGGGACATGGGAGCATAAGACTTGGAATTTACATTTCTATTAGTTAAGGAATAATGGTCAGCCACTGGACCAGCATCAGCCAGGGTACAGATGCCTCTCTGATCCAAGTGTGCTCGAATGTCGCCTGGGATACACTTTCTAACCTCTTCTAGCAGGATTAGTTCAACAAGCTTGTCATGTTCTACATGGGCAGACTCACTTTCAATCCACCTCCGACAAAGGACCTGTTTCTGCCTGAAGAAGTCCACAAATGTTTGTTTGTCAGTCTTCCGGCAGTTAAGGAACTGTTGCCGGTAGACTTCAGGAACAAGTTTATAAGCGCTCAAAACCGCGGACTTAACAAGGGCATAGTCTAGACATCGCTCCTCAGAGAGGGCAGAAAACACATCTAATGCTTTACCAGTGAAAGATCTATAAATAAGTTGAGACCATTGAGAAACAGGCCACTTGTTAAGTCGGGCAATTTTCTCAAAAAGAGAGAAGAACTTGTCTGGTTCTTCCTCATTAAATTTAGGAACACTGTTGAGACATTTGTCTACACTGAATGTTGAAGTATTACTATCCTGAGCCAAACCTCGTTGTTTGAGAGTTTCCAGCTCCACTTCGAGTCTCTTGAGTTCAACTTGTAAGGCCAAATTACTTGGTGTAACAGTTTCCTCTGAATTTCCCGACGGTTGGGCTATGATTTCCTTGTAAATAAGGTAGTTAAGGACAGCCTCTTCTAACCTAGCCTTATTCATGGAAGAGCGGCCTTCTACTTCATAATAAGCAGGGAAGGATTGCCACTCTGCCTTAGTAAGCCCCTTCAGTACTTCGGCTGAAGGTGAAGCCAAAAAGCTTTCCAGGTCAAACATGTTGAACTCAAAATCGAGTAGCGAAAAAAAGTAACCGTGGCAGCTAAGCTAACTAGCTAGCTAATTAATAATATCAAAATGCAATCAACTGTGAAACACAGCAAGGGATTAACCAAACACCTGGTACACAAGATAAGGGTTAACTCACCAGTAGCTTAAGCAATAACAGGAGCAATATAAATGAACACTGTGAACACAGCAACTTGCATCCAAAAATACTTAGCGATGAAACAACACCTGGCGAGTAACAACACTTGATATGAAACAACAATGGTGGTTAGCTCCGGGACACAGGCCCCCCACTTGTCGAGATCCCACTACCCCTTATACCTGGGGAGTGAAACCTACCCCAAGTTATTAACAAATAAAGGAACAAATAGGGAACACGGTAATAATTAGCCCCACAAAACATACTCAACTAAATGTACTTGAATAAGTAAGAACTGTTGAAATAAGTAAGTAACAAAAGGGAAGATAATTAATTAATTCAATTTATGTTCTAAAGGGAGTAATGACTAGCAAACAAGAATTTAAGGGAATAAGTGATTATATATTAAAATAAGACTGATGCCGGAAGGGTGAAAATATACTGTAAGGAGTTAGACCAAACGAATATTACTTAACATAACTATATTACATAAACATACAATATATATACAATACCTACAAAATAGTTATTTCCTACCAAACAGGAGATTCCTTACCACCAGGATCCCTTCCTAGGCCTAACTAAACGTGTCACTAATACCTTATACCACTAGGGCATTGCAGAAGACTGGACAAAGCACAAGACAAGGGTCAAGGATAGAGAAAGAATGGACACGTCTACCCTATGCCACGGTTTTTCGCTACTGGGGAAGCGTGGGGCACGCCGTGGAGGAGCGCATCTCATATCATGTGATCCAGGACATTTGCTAGATATTTTATATAATTAATTAATACTACTCTTGATTTGACTTAACAGAGTAACACAATGATGCATATCAATAACATACATAAATATACAATTAACCTAAGTAACTAAGAACAATAATAATATAATAAGTACAATTAACAAGTTAATAGCATGTGTGAAATGTAGGCGTGAACATATGCCTCACGCTATGCGAGTTCCCCAGTGCTACAGGCACGTGACAGTGTGTTTTGTAATGGTTTGTGTTGTGATGGTGTATATTGTAATGGTGAGTGTTGTGATGGTGTATATTGTAATGGTGAGTGTTGTGATGGTGTGTGTGTTGTGATGCTGTGTGTTGTGATGCTGTGTGTTGTGATAGTATGTATTATGTGGGAGTGTGTTGTGAGTGTGTTTTTTGATGGTGTGTGTTTTAATGGTGGGTGTTGTCAGGGTGTGTGTTGTGATGGTGTATGTCGTGATGATGTGTGTTGTGATGGTGTGCGTTGTGATGATGTGTTTTGTGACGATGTGTGTGTTGTGATGCTGTGTGTTGTGATGGTGTGTGTTATGAGGGAGTTTGTTATGTGAGTGTGTGTTGTGATGGTGTGTGTTGTGATGGCGTGTGTTGTGAGGGTGTGTGTTGTAATTGTGTGTGTTGTAATTTTGTGTGTTGTGATGGTGTGTGTTATGAGAGTGTGTGTTATAATGGCGTGTGTCGTGATGGTGTTTGTTGTTATGGTTGTTTGTTGTCAGGGTGTGTGTTGTGATGGATTTTGTTGTGAATGTGTGTTTTGCGATGGTGTGTGTTGTGAGGGTGGGTGTTGTGATTTGGAGTTTGTGTTGTGATGGTGAGTTTTGTACGGGAGTGGTTTGTGATGGTGTGTGTTGTAAGGGTGTGGTTTGTGAGTGTGTGTGTTGTAATGGTGTATGTTGTGAGGGTATGTGTTGTAAGTGTATGTGTTGTAAGGGTGTGTGTTGTAAGGGTGTGTGTTGTTATGGTGAATTTTGTGATGGTGTATTTTGTGAGGGTGTGTGTTGTAAGGGTGTGTGTTATAAGGGTGTATGTTATAAGGGTGTGTGTGTTGTGAGGGTGTGTGTTGTTAGAGTGTGTGTTGTGATGGTGTGTGTTGTAAGGGTGTGGGTTGTGAGGTTGCCTATTGTGAGGGTGTGTGTGTTGTGATACTGTGTGGTGTGATGGTGTGTGTTATGAGGGAGTGTGTTGTGAGGGTGTGTTTTGATGGTGTGTGTTGTGAGGGTGTTTGTTGTGAGGGTGTTTGTTGTGATGGTGGGTGTCGTGATGGAGTGTGTGTTGTAATAGTGTGTGTTGTCAGGGTGTATGTTGTGATGGTGATTGTTGTGAAAGTGTGTGTTGTGAAGGTGTATTTTGTGAGGGTGGGTGTCGTGATGGTGTGTGTTGTGATGATGTGTGTTGTGATGGTGTGTTTTGTGATGGTATTGGTTGTGAGGGTGTGTGTAGTGATGGTGTCCGTTGTCATAGTGTGTGATGTGGTGGTATGTGTTGTGATAGTGTGTATTGTGATGGTGTGTGTTGTGAGGGTGTGTGTATTGATGGTGTGTATATAGTGACGGTGTGTACATTTTGATGGTGTGTGTTGTGAGGGTTTGTGTTGTGAGGGTGTGTGCTGTGGTGGTGTGTGCTGTGATGGAGTTTGTTGTGATGGTGCGTATATTTTGATGGTGTATGTTGTCATGGTGAGTTTTTTTATGGTGTGTCTATTGTGATGGTGTGGATATTGTAATTGTGTGTATATTTTGATGGTGTGTGTTGTCATGGTATGTGTTGTGATGGTATGTTTGTGATGGAGTGTGTTGTGATGGTATGTGTTGTGATGACGCTTGTTGTGAGGGTGAGTGTTGCAATGGTGTGTGTTGTAAGGATGTGTATTGTGACGGTGTGTGTTCAGAGGTTGTGTGTTGTGATAGTGTGTGTTGTGGCGGAGTTTGTTGAGAGCGTGTGTGTTGTGATGGAGTTTGTTGTGATGGTATGTGTTGTGATTGTGTGTGTTTTGATGGTGTTTGTTGTGATGGTGTTTTTTGTCAGGGTGTGTGTTGTGACGGATTTTGTTGTCAGTTTGTGTATTGCTATGGTGTGCGTTGTGAGGGTGTGTGTTGTGATGGAGTTTGTTGTGATGGTGTGTGTTGTGTCGGAGTAAGTTGAGAGCGTGTGTGTTGTGATGGAGTTTGTTGTGATGGTGTGTATTGTGATGGTGTGTGTTGTGATGGTGAGTGTTGCAAGGGCGTGTATTTTGATGGATTTTGATTTTGATTTTGACGCTTGCAGCGGCTACTTTATTGTGCATCCCACACTCATCCTGTGAGCGGTAGCGCAAAAGGATTACAGAGTAGAGTTTACAACGGGTCATAATAATCAACTCCCGTTGTCAGGATATTATGACAGACGCTGTTGTGTCTGAACTTTGTACAGGTGGTCTAGTCCAAACATCTTCATATGTGTAGCTGTAGTTTGGATCCATTTAGACTCAGCAGTCCCATGGTTCATACATTCTAGCAATTTTAAGGAAACAATGTTATCAGGATCACCACGCAGAAGCCTCAGGGCTATCATGAGGTTGACTTCAATTATTCTATCTTTAACACTGGGTATACCTAGTTCTTTCCTCATATTAAGTACTTTAGTGCTCATGGGACATCCTAGGATAATTCTGAGGGCTTTATTTTGCATTTTCTCGAGCTTGTCAACGCCTTTCCCGTCACGAAGGACCAGGGCTCGTGCGTGGTAATCTATCAGAGATCTTATATAGCCTAGGTACATTGCTTTAACAATTCTAATATTAGCACCATAGTGCGGGCTGTACCCCGCTACACTTCTAAGAGGTCTCAGTTTGTCTGTAAATTGGCGGGTTAGCTGTTGTATGGCAGGTAGGGTACAAGGGACGGAAACACCAAGATATTTAAAAGAAGAAACATAGTCAATAGTGTTGTTACCTATCTTGAACTTGGCGGGGCCGCGTTTGCGGTTACCAGCTTGTTTGTTGAACACCTTAGTTTTCTCAGTGGAGATAATAAGACCGAGGTTCTCACAGGCTGCGTATACGTGGTTCAGGGTGGTATGCATTTCACGATGAGTTTTAGTATGTATAAGAATATCACCAGCATAGCTGATTGAGATATTGCTGGGGTTGTCCGGTATTAAATTTAATAATGCATTCATAAGAACATTGAACAAAGTGGGGCTAAGTACTCCACCTTGAGGGGTACCAAGTTGCCTATCTTTAACTTCACTTTTGTAACCCTGAAACAGTGCAGCAGCCCTTCTGTTGGTTAGGTAACCACTTATCTAGTGAAACAGCCTACCTCTTATATCCATTTTGGCTAGTTCGTACAATATCAGTTGCTTACTGGCAATATCAAATGTAGCTTTTAGGTCAAGAAATGTGGTGTATCTGTGCCTTTCATCACCATGCACAGTTAGGAATGTGGTGATGCAATTATGTACACCTTTACCATGGGTGAAGCCATTTATGTTAGGAGACATGTGTTCTCTGATTCTATATAAGAGTCTGCCAAGAACCATCCTCTCAAAGGTTTTACACAGGCAGCTGGTTAGTGATATGGGACGAAAAGCATCAGGCTGTCCTTGTTTCGGTATTGGTACAACAATACTGCTGGTCCATGATGTGGGTAGTTGGCCCTCGGCATGAATCATATTGTACAATACCAACAATGGATTGCCTGGCACGCGCCTTAGTAGTCTAATGATGTTGTAGGTGACTCCATCATCTCCAGGGGAAGTATACCTACCCCTGGCGAGGGCGGCGTCAAGCTCCCACTCAGTATATGGAACATGACACTCAACGTGCTGTTTGCCCAGTATAAAGTTAATAAGATTACTTCTCTCTACAGACTTCGCATCAAGGAGTCCCCGAGTCCTAGCTGGTAACATCTCATAGCTAGACACATGTGCCCACTTTGTTATTAGCTCATTCGACTTTTGCAGAGGGTTTGGATAGGAGACGTGTCTACTGTTTTTACCTCTGATTATGTTTATGTCTTTCCAGGCTTTGCTGAGGGATGTGTGTTGGTTCAAGCTGTTGACATATGTCTCCCATGCATTTTGTCTGAGTTCGTTTACACGTTCCCTGACAGCAGCAAGGGAAGCTTGATACAATTGTAACATTTGAGGTGTTCTAATTTGTTTGTAACCCTTACCCACCCTCCTGACCCTAGCCCTGAGTTTTTTCAGCTCAGGGTCATTATAGCACTGCTGTTGCCTGTTCCCATTATGCTGACCACGTTTTCTCCTTTTTTTTGGTGGAGGCATTGTTGGTGAAGTATGCATAAGTCCTATCTATCAGATCGTCATGGAAACTTTGGTAGTTGTCAGGCTTGTAGTCCTTGTACCAGTCATGGATGAAGTCTATGAACTGGCTTTCATGTTCTTGCTTGACTGTGATTCCACGTCTGTTGAATTTACCACCAGTGGGGGTGTCATTGGCTACATGTATACTAGCTTGGATTGGGCTGTGGTCAAAAATAAGATCAGTGACAACATCACAGCTATGAGTTGTGTATGATAGATTAAAGCCAATACATTTGTCTAGACCTCCGCCATAGATGTGTGTTGGTTCATTATTACCTATAATTTGAACATCTTCATATGCGCTGAGAAGTGAGATAAGTCTCCTACCATTGGTGTTAGTGGTGGAGTCACCTAATTTCTTGTGTCTAGTATTCAGGTCACCCATCAGGACAGTGGGCTCAGTGTGTAAAAAGTCTGGGAGATCTGTGTACTGAAGCTGATCTGAGGGAGCATAGACGTTTGGCACGTTGAGTGTGGAGTTGCCCAGGTGGATAGTGATCCCATGGTACTGAAGGTTGGTAGTCTTTTTGGATACAAGAGGTACATGCGGGAGTGACTTCTTAACATACATCAAACATGTGTGAGTAGAACTAGGATCATAATACACATAATTGGGCAGACTGGGTGGGGGCTTACCATTAGATGTGAGACACTCCTGCAAACACATAATATCGATGTCCTCAGTCACAACTTTGTGGTGTAGGTCAGGGTATCGTTTTCTAAGCCTTAGAACATCTCATCCCTTAGAATCTAAGGGATGAGATGTTCCAACTCATCACCTTCACCGCTCTGTATCTTTGTCTGGTATTATCACTGGCCATTATGAAATGTATTTGGAAAGAAGCAAAAGGCACTGTATGATACTGTTCTTTTCTGCGCTGCTTGTCCCTTCGGCAGGCAGTAGGCCACCCAACGTTATTGAAACATTTCTAGAGCATGTACGTCTCAATAATTGTTGAAAGTCAGTGGCAGCCAACGACACACTTTGGTTACACTCGACATCACCACCATTTTCTGTTTGTGTTTGTTCATCTTCACTGACCATGTCCACAGAGGCATCAGTAGAACTGTTACCAGTATCATTATTTTCCTCTGCATGGACACTAGTTCCTGGTGGGTCTTGAGTTTCCACATCTGGTACTGACATCTGAATGTCTTCAGTTTGACTGTAATTTTTCCGTAGCTGCTGCACTGTGTTGGTGGTGGGTTTTTTTTTCTGTAGTGTATCACAGAGGCTCCTTAACATTTCAGTTTGAGCTGTAAATTGAGCTTTGAGTTCTTTAATTTCATTTTTCAAATCATTGATCTCTTCACGTTGTGCGAGTTCACGGAGAGTTTTGGCAGCTATCTGTCGTGTCGGTACGTCTGTGTTGCCCCATGCTGATCTTTCGATGACTGCTGGTGATGATCCTGGAGCTTTGGTGGGGAGGGCGGGCCAGGGATTGGCCGTAGGGAGTACCCTAGCAGCATTAGTGTTTCTTGAGACCTGCCTGGGTGGCGGGTCTGGGCGCTGAAGGGGTGTAGGAGCTCTAGAACAGTCTGGGTGCCATACAGGAACTCCAACTGTTTTGCAGTTAATACTCTTCTGTTGAATGACACCCCCTTGAGCAACTGTATCTCTGCAAACCTGTGTTGCATGTTGCCTTGAAGAGAGACCACACCACGGCTTAGTCGAGGGGCATAACCGGGCCACATGGCCCCAGTGCTGACAATTGTAGCACCTCTGGTTAGGGGTCTGATAGAGAGTTACCTTCAGAGTCCGATAGGCACCACGGACTAGAATGGTCTTGGGTGGGGCTTCCGAGCCAACCCAGTCTGCAATGACTGAATTCTTGCCCCTGATTCGCTTCGTCCTTCTGATGTCTGGATGAGCTTCTAGTAGTGTAGGGGGTCTGGTACTGGTCGAGCCCTATGTTTAAGATGGTTTTCTTGCTCGATGGTTGGGATGATTGTTCCATGGTTATTCCCCTTATGCTATTGGTGAGGAGATCCTGTATGACTACTGGGTCGCTTCTAATCAGAGCATGATCTTGTGTACCGACTCTGAACTGAAACTCAGCGTCTGGGTGTTTATCTTCCGCATCGTTCAGCCAGAGATACTTGACTTCAGGTGGTGTACCTTCAGGGAAGTTTAATCTTACTCTCATGGGGGGTTGAAGTTGTAGTTATTCTTAATAGTATCTCTGTTTTCCTGGTTAGATACAGTATCAAAGTCAATTTTAGTTTCAAAAGAACTATCCAGCCTGGCACACTATGAGGAGTGGGGTTTGTGTAAACAACCCCTCACCACATGGCCGAGCATGACAGCGAGGGTATAGGCCTTGCCTCGCGGGCACCTACACACGCCACAGTGCTCAACCCACGTTAGTTCACTTGTTATACAGGCAACATATTTACAGTTGTGGACCTATCGGTTAAGGTAATCCTCCAAGTGATAGTGTTAGGAAGAACACCTAATATTCAGTATCACCCTGTGAGAATCCTGCACCTTAATTCCCAGTGTGTACCACCATAATCTTAAAAAGATCACAGGTGGTCCACGCACACAGACCTGCTCACACACACGCTGTATTGTGATGGTGTGTGTTATGAGGGTGGGTGTTGTGAGGGTGTGTGTTGTGATGGTGTGTGTTGTGATTGTGTGTGCTGTGAGGGTGTGTGTTGTGATGGTAAGTGTTGTAAGTGAGTGGTTTGTGATGGTGTGTGTTGTGAGGATGTGTGTTGTGATGGTGTGTGTTGTGAGGATGTGTGATGTGATGGTGTGTGTTGTAAGGGTTTGTGTTGTGATGGTGTGTGTTGTAAGGGTTTGTGTTGTGTGGGTGTGTGTTGTGATGATGTATTTTGTGATGGTGTGTGTTGTGATAGTGTGTGTTGTGACCGAGTTTGTTGTGATGGTGTGTGTTGTGATGGTGTGTGTTGTGAGGATGTGTGATGTGATGGTATGAGTTGTAAGGGTTTGTGTTGTGATGGTGTGTGTTGTAAGGGTTTGTGTCGTGTGGGTGTGTGTTGTGATGGTGTGTATTTTGTGATGGTGTGTATATTTTGATGGTGTGTGTTGTGAGGGTTTGTGTTGTGAGGGTGTGTGTTGTGATGGTGGGTGTTTTGTGAGGGTGGGTGTTGTGAGGGTGGGTGTTGTGAGGGTGTGTGTTGTGAGGGTGGGTGTTTTGATGGTGTGTGTTGTGATGGTGTTTGTTGTGAGCGTGTGAGTTGCGATTGTGCATGTTGCTATGGTGTGTGTTGTTAGGCTGGGTGTTGTGATGGTGTGTGTTGTGATGGTGCGTATATTGTTATGGTGTGTATTGTAAGGGTGTGTGTTGTCAAGGTGTGTGTTTTGATATTGTGTGTTGTGATAGTGTGTGTTATGATGGTGTGTGTTGTGGTGATGTGTATTGTGGGGCTGTGTGTCGTGAGGGTGTGTGTAGTGATGATGTGTGTTGTGATGGTGTGTGTTGCGATGGAGTTTGTTGTGATGGTGTGTGTTGTAATAGTGTGTGTTGTGATGGAGTGTTTTAGGATAGTTTGTGCTGTGATGGTGTCTGTTGTGATGGCGTTTGTTGTGATGGTGTGTGTTGCGATGGTGTGTGTTGTGATGGTGTGTGTTGTAATGGTGTGTGTTGTAATGGTGTTTGTTGTTATGGTGTTTGTTGTCAGGGTGTGTTGTGATGGATTTTGTAGTGAAGGTGTGTTTCGCGATGGTGTGTGTTGTGAGGGTGTGTGTTGTGAGGCTGGGTGTTGTGATGGTGTGTGTTATGACGGAGTAAATTGAGAGCGTGTGTGTTGTGATAGAGTTTGTTGTGATGGTGTGTGTTGTGATGGTGAGTATTGTAAGGGAGTGTATTGAGATAGTGTGTATTGTATGGGTGTGTATTGTGATGGTGTGTGTTGTGATTGTGTGTGTTGTGAAGATGTGTGTTGTGAAGGTGTGTGTTGTGATGGTGTTTATATTTTGATGGTGTGTGTTGTGACGATTTGTGTTGTGAGGGTGTGTATATTTTGATGGTGTATGTTGTGATGGTGTGTGTTGTGATGGCGTTTGTTGTGAGGGTGTGTGTTGCAGTGGTGTGTGTTGAGAGGGTAGGTGTTGTAAGGGTGTGTATTGTGAGGGTGTGTGTTGTGATGGTGTATGTTGTGATGGTGTTTGTTTGGACGGTGTTTGTTGCGATGGGGTGTGTTGTGATGGATTTCGTTGTCAGTTTGTGTGTTGCTATGGTGTGTGTTGTGAGGGTGTGTGTTGTGATGGAGTTTGTTGTGATGGTGTGTGTTGTGTCGGCGTAAATTGAGAGCGTGTGTGTTGTGATGGAGTTTGTTGTGATGGTGTGTATTGTGATGGTGTGTGTTGTGATGGTGAGTGTTGCAAGGGTGTGATTTGTGATGGTGTGTGTTGTGAGGGTGTGTGTTGCGATGGTGGGTGTTGTGAGGGTGGGTGTCGTGAGGGTGTGTGTTGTGAGGGAGGGTTGTGATGGGGTGTGTTGTGATGGAGTTTGTTTCTAGCGTGTGTGTGTTGTGATGGAGTTTGTTGTGACGGTATGTGTTGCGATTGTGTATGTTGCTATGGTGTGTGTTGTGAGTCTGGGTGTTGTGATAGTGTGTGTTGTGTCCGAGTTTGTTGTGATGGTGTGTGTTGTGATGGTAAGTGTTGTAAGGGAGTGGTTTGTGATGGTGTGTGTTGTGAGGATGTGTGCTGTGATGGTGTGTGTTGTATGGGTTTGTGTTGTGATGGTGTGTGTTGTAAGGGTTTGTGTTGTGTGGGTGTGTGTTGTGATGGTGTGTGTTGTGAGGGGTAGGGTGTGACCGTTGCCCTCCAAAAATGAAAAAATGGTCCTACAATGATGTTCAAAGTTTTAGTGTTGTGTATTTATCTAGGAAACACCCCTGTACATTTTCTTGGAGATCGGTGCATGTTTGAGCTAGCACCGTCGGCTTTACAAAATAACAAGGAATATTATTATCTAATGAACAAATTTAGTGGAATTTCTTTTATTAGACTTATAAGATATACTAACACCAAGCAAATGATCGATCATATCAATCTTAATACCCCTAAAACAATATTATAGATTAGTACGAAATTCAATAATCCCAATAATTGCATTTCTAGGTTCAAGACCCATTTCTCTCAACTGGCGTACAATGAAAAAAAAGAAATACTTTTACCCTGCAATGCCTGGAGTGTTTGAGGAGCTCCAGCAGGAGATGGCTGACTTCTTCCGTGAATCTCTAGCTCAACCATTTACACGTGGCGACTACAAGGAGCTGGTAGAGCTTTGTCTGCTGCTTGTAACTAAAGGATCCGAGCCAGTGAACTTCACAATGGTCTACGCACTTCACAAAGCAAGGTGGATGGCTAAATTGCTCTATACCCTCAAGATTGTTCTTTTGTCAGGCCAGATCAAAGAGTAGTTTCCCAAAGCCGAGTTTGTGACTAAAAGTCAAGTCAGCAAGTTAGAACGGTTTGCTGTGTTCACAGTCGCTGTTTATGTCCCATGGTGGATTGTTTGCCCCGTTCCAACAAGTACGCCACTGAATGACTTGAATTTAGTCGAAACCTTGGCTGAATTTGCCCCATATGACGCCACAATACTTGACAAAGTGCGTGTGGCACTCGATAGACACACTTGGTACCTAACTGAGGAGTTGGCCCCACTGGCTTTGTTCTCGTCCCAAGTACAAGAAAGGACAAAAGAGGAGATGAGGAAGGCCCTTCTTTGCCATGAAGGCACTGAAGTTACTAAGAGAGTGGGGCTCAATCATGGGGGCTATGGAAAGCCATATCTTCCCCCTGTCCCAGAAGGAAGCACTGTCCTGGTGGACCTAATTGGGCCTGACTCAAGCCGGTTCTTCACCATTTTAGGCACGCCCTATCAGTTTCTCCACAGTCCAGTCAGTGAATGGGCGGATCATGACGACTACCTGAACATGAAACGGGTTGTGGAAAAGCTTCAGGTCGTCAATGAGGCTGCAGAGCGTTGTGCATATATATATATTTCATGTAAATCCACAATGAAAACGTGGATAAGATAAATCTTGATAAAATCACACGGGAAAATGGAAACAACGGAGTACCTAAGCTTTCGTCTTTATTCAAGACATCTTCAGAGGCAACTGGATTACATGGACAGAGAGAGGCTTAAATATACAGGGTAACCTTAAAAACATGAGGTCAGGTCATAATGATGACATCCACTAATCCCCACACCAACACACACGTAGAGGAGCTTAAGAGAAGAACATAACATAAGAACATAAGAAAGTGGGATACTGCAGGAGGCCGACTGGCCCATGTTAGGTTCTGAATAATAAGTTCTATATACAGGAGAGAACACAAACACCTGTATAGTTTTGTAGGTTCGGTTTACTGGATAAGAGTATGTACACAGAGGAGAGCAGCGCTCTCCCTTGGCTAGGCTCCCGGTCAACTGCTATAGACAACGTATGGCAAGTGATACATTAGCAGCTTCCATACGTCGCCAGGCACATTAATTAAGCATGTGGGATATGGTAATAACATTGCCACACGCTGCTAGCTAGGCTGAATAAATAATACATAAATGGAGCACATACATTATATACATACATAGTATATAATCCAGCATACATAATATACATACACCTCCCTCCCCCCTATACGCTCATAGCAAAGTCTTGAGCGGACCTTTTCTTTTGGATCCGTTCTGAGCGTCGAGGGACTTCATCACTGGGAAGGGTATGGGACTCAACACTGGTGGCGGGGCCAGCAGAAGGCATTGTTACGAGGCGGAGAAAACGGCGGTTCCTCCACCACACACGACCACTGGGTAACCGCACCTGGTAGTCCCGTGACCTGCCGAGACCCATGACTACGCCTACTTTGTCCCAACGTAGGGAGGTCGGGTCCTGAACACGGACTTGGGTGCCGACACTCAACCTGGGGAGAGAGCGGGCATGGTCGTTGTAGCGGGCGACGACGTCCTGAACACGTTCGGCGGCTCGGCGATCACAATCCTCTGTCTTGGCCTGCCACTCCTTGGAGAAGGATTGAGGGTGAGCAGGGACACAAGAACGAAGGGGGCGTCCATACAAAACTGGGCGGGGGAGCGTCCGGTGTAGTTAGGTGTGTTGCGGAGTTCAAGAAGACCCCTGTCGAAGGCCTCGCAGTCAATGTTCCCAGAAGGGGCCACCTTAAGGATGAGGTGCTTCAGGGATTTGACAGCAGCCTCAGCGTGGCCGTTGGACTGCGGGTAATGGGGCGATGACAACACATGCCGGACTCCCCATCGGTCAAGGAACACAACGAAGTCCCGGCTTGTGAACTGAGGCCCTCCGTCGGTTCGCAGGCGTACAGGAACGCCCACGTCACGGAAGTAGTGGCGGAACTTGCTGATGGTGGCGGCAGACGTCGTGTCATTACCGCACTTGATGACAACCGGCCAACCAGAGAGACGGTCGACGATAACGAGGAAGGACTTTCCTGACACACAGAAAAAGTCGGCCGACACAGACTCAAAGGGGCGGGTGGGGTTGTCGTCACTCATAAAGGGTTCCTGCTGCTGGCTGGGTTGTAATACTTGGCAGGGCTCACACGCACGGACAACATTGGAGATGTCGGAGTTGATGCCGGGCCAGAACACAGTCTGTCGTGCACGTCGTTTGGTGGCCCCAGCTCCACGGTGACTGTCGTGAAGGCGAGCCAAGGCGTGGGGACGTGATGCAGCAGGGACGACTACACGTGCTCCGTACAGAACAAGGTCTCCGTCGCAGTAGAGTTCATCGCGGAGTTTCCAATACGGGAGCAGGGTGTTGTGAAGATCGTAGCGGTTGCTAGGAAATCCATTCCTCACACACTCGACGAGTCGGACATAGGAAGGGTCATCTCGGGCCGCTGTTCAAAGGTCCTCCATTGCCTTGTCGTCATCTGGTGACAGGTCCGAACGAAGGGATTGGACGGCATGGAGAGTGACCACAGTCCTGACGGAAAGAGCGAGGTCGGCGTCGAGTACATGGTCTTCTGGAGTAGGGCGGCTGACAGGAGAGCGGGATAAGGCATCAGGGATGCAGAGCTCCTTACCAGCACGCCACACTGCAGTGAAGATGTACGCCGAGAGCTTCTCTTTCAGACGCTGGGGGCGAGGGTTCTCAACGGCGTCTAGCGTGTAGTGGTTGAGGATCGGGACAAGCGGGCGATGGTCGGTCACTAGGTGAAAGTGTTGCAGGCCTATGAGGTAAAACCTGCACTTGGACATCGCCCAAACCACGGCCAACAGCTCCAACTCAATAGTGGCGTAGCGCGTCTCAGTGTCAGAGAGGAAACGCGAGCCACACTGGACGAGCCGGAACTGCCCTCCACCATGATCCTGCAGTAGGGCGTATCCCACGCCATACAAGCGTGAGGCATCTGTCTGCAGAACTGTCGGCAAGGCTGGGTCAAACGTGGCGAGGACAGGTGGACGAGACAGGGCCTGTTTCACTTGCTGGAAGGCCTTGTCGTGGTCGGGGGTCCACAGGAATGTCCTCTTGGGGCTCATCAGGGGGCGAAGTGGTTGAGCAGCTGCGGAGATGTCCGACGAAAACTCTGCTAACTGGTTGACGAGACCGATGAAGGACCTCAAGTCGGTCAGGTTAGCAGGGGTGGGAAAATCCGTAATGGCGCGGACCTTTTCCGGGTCAGCTGCGATACCATTCCCTGAGAGGGTGTACCCACAAAAGTCAACTGAAGAGCTGGCCAGAACAAACTTGTCGGCATTTAGGGTAATGCCGTGCTTCCGGCACCTGTTGAGTACCTCGTAGATACGGCAGAGGTGATCCATATAATCCTCGTCGTACACGAGTATGTCGTCGACCACTTTCACGCAGTTTGCCAGACCTTGTAGAGCCATATCACCTCGAAGACAGAAAGCGTCTCCTGTAGCGGCGAATCCCATGGGGCCACGGCAATAACTGTAACGTCCATGCGGGGTGATGAAAGTTGTGAGTGGTCGGTCTTCTTCGGCAAGCTCTATCTGCCAGTATCCACACAGGGCGTCCATCGTCGTGAAGAAGCGCGCCTTCGGGTTCACACTGCGTATAGCTGCAAAGGGCGTGGGAGAAGGGTGCGCAGGACGAGACACCTGGCTGTTGAGCTTGGAAAGGTCAGTGGTGATCCAAACACCACCTTTAGGTTTTGCGACGACAACCATCGGGTGACACCATGGAGACGGGTCATCGCCGGTTGGTACAATAATTTCTTGGGCGACCATGGAGTCCAGCTCGTTTTTGACCGCCTCGCGGAAGGCCAGGGGAACCAGTCGAGGGGTGTAAATAGCGAATGGCTTCGCGTCGTACCTCAGGTGGATCCTCATGGGGGGACCTGCCATCTTCTTGAGAGGCTTGGATTCCAGAGCGGACTTGGTCACCAGAACGTCGCTGAATTCCTTCAGGAAGTACTTCCGAGCATCCGAAGGAGAGGTGTCACTGGCAAGAGGCAGGGGTAGGGCGGCAGCAGGGTCGTTGCTGCTCCCTTTTTGCACCCTGTTGGCGTGTTTTACCTCAAGAATAGGTTTGGGGAAGTCCTGGGAGATGATGGCCAACTCCTGACAATGTCTGTAGGACAGCAAAGGAGTCTGGACACCGTTATGCACATCAATCCAGGCTTGACACGACCTGTTGCCAAAGGTGACTTGTGCTTGGAGTGAACCCAGGGCCGGGGTCATCTGTGAACCATCTGCCATAAAGCGGAGATCCTTGGGGGGCGGTCCTAGATCACTTGGAGAGAGCCCCAAGCATTGCAAATGCTGGGGACCGATGACTGTAGCATCAGCGCCGGTGTCGGGCAACATCTGAAGACGGGATGACACACTGCGGTAGGTCACAATGACACTGATGTACTGGGGGACTTTGGTCCTGGGACGCGGGGGGGGGGAGCACACATTCCTAATGTGGCTCGAGCGTTGTCAGGAGTCGTCGTGCCTCTGATTGGAAGACTGTGGGTGGCCCTCTCTGGTGGAAGGGGGCTGAAGCTTCCGCCGACGCGGTCCTTTGGGTTTGTTGGAAGGGCAACACTTGTCATAGTGGCCCAGACGACCGCACACATTGCACTGGACGCGTTTGGCTGGGCACCGTACTGTGAGTGACCAGTGGCCCTTACGGTCACAACTGTTGCAGGTAGACTGAGCAGCTGGACACACCTGTGTTCCGTGCTGCTTACCACAGTTGTTGCAAAATAAACCGGGCGTGGACGTGGTGGGCGAAGGCGTAGGAACGGACTTCTTGTCCTTCTTGTACCGGGACACAGCGCGTACAGCTGTAGGGGGAGCACGGATGGCAGAGGTGGCACACCTGGCAGCCTCATAGGAGCGACATATCGTCAACACATCCTTAAGAGAAGAGGAAGAGTCGAGGGAGGTGAGGCGTTGGACAAGTTCCTTGTCCTTAACACCCATCAGGATCACCTGCTTCAACTGGGTCTCCTCGCACTGCTGGTGGTGGCCTGGACATATATCTACCTCTTCCGAGGCGCTCTTGAGTCGTACGTAAAAGGCATCAAAAGACTCACCCTCCATCTGTCTGCAGCTAAACAATTCCCTCCTGCGCAGAGCTTCATTCTGCTGTCCTTTGATGTGCCGTTGTAGAACGTCCAGTACCTCCTCTACAGACAGCGAAGAGGTTGGGGGTACCTGCAACGTATGTTCCAAGACACGCTGAATTTCCAAGGACAGGCACATACGCAGCTGGATGAGTTGTTTAGGCTGTGACAAACTCTGGAGATCCACCATTGTAGAATAATCAGTCCACCGTCGCCGCCATTCACGAAAAGTCTGGAAATTCACATCAGGCTTCAAGATGGGCGGTGTTTGAGCTGCTGCTTTAGGTGGGGCTGGGGGGTGTACAGGAAGCATGGATGAGGTATCTGAACCAGTCAGTACCGAGGCAGTGTTAGAGCCAGGGGCTTGGTTAACAGTGAGGCGAGATATCAAGGCTTCAAACCGTTCACTGTCTTCCAATCTCCGTTGGTTGTCTCGTTCGGCCTCTGCTTGCCTTCTGTGCTCATCCGCCAAACGTCTGTGGGCTTCATCCTCGCGTTTCTCATCTCTCATAAACTTCAGTAAAGCAATTATCTCTGGAGACAAAGCTGAATATTGAGGTGAGGGACTGCGCGATGTGGGGGCTGGAGCGTCGTGGCCGGCCTGGTCATCCATCTCTGCGGGGCTATCATCCGCCTGACTCATCCAGACGCTGGGTCCACGGCTACGTAAGGCATGAGACATAACTACTTCATCTGTGTACTATGTCTTAAATCAGTGTTGACCGGTCAGCCCGTCGTATCAACAAGGTTTCAGACAAAAAATTAATTAAATACACAGATAAGTAGGTTATATATATAAAATATATATATAAAGAAGCCGCGCGGTCAGCGAGTGTTAGTACGTGTGTGTGTGCGTGTCCCGGGCGGGTAGAGCGTCTCGCCCCAGCTGTGAGGGGGGGTGGAGGCGGCGCTGTGAGGGGGTGGAGGGAGAGGCGCGGCGACTCCCATTCAGTCCAGTTACCCTCATGACGCGGTCAGAGACGGGTGCACTGAACTCTACTCCTTACAAATGCCCAGAGCGTGCCGTATACCTTGGGAATCCTTTAGAACAAGGTCACACATGAATGGCACGAAACACACAATGCACTAAACACTTCACAGAAAATCACTGTCACTGACACTGCTCAAAGTTGCTGAAATTCTTCGAGGAGAGGTGGCGCGCTGGAGTTGACCCAAGGCGAGAGTCCATAGCCGGCTTTCCACAAACTTTGCACTATCACTCGTAATTATCCAGTAAGATCGGATCACTGCGCCATGTTAGGTTCTGAATAATAAGTTCTATATACAGGAGAGAACACAAACACCTGTATAGTTTTGTAGGTTCGGTTTACTGGATAAGAGTATGTACACAGAGGAGAGCAGCGCTCTCCCTTGGCTAGGCTCCCGGTCAACTGCTATAGACGACGTATGGCAAGTGATACATTAGCAGCTTCCATACGTCGCCAGGCACATTAATTAAGCATGTGGGATATGGTAATAACATTGCCACACGCTGCTAGCTAGGCTGAATAAATAATACATAAATGGAGCACATACATAATATACATACATAGTATATAATCCAGCATACATAATATACATACAGCCCATACAATGGCAGATCCCTTTCACACCCATCCCAGCACTTCCATGTGCCTATCCAACTTCGTCTTGAAGCTCCCTAGTGTCCCCGATCCTACTATAGCACTCGGTAGCCTATTCCACATATCCACATCTCTATTACCAAACCAGTGCTTGCCTATATCCTTTCTGAATCGGAATTTATCTAATTTAAAGCCATTTGTTCTAGTTATTTCGTTATTACTGAGCTTCAGAACATCTTCCATTTTACCCTTGTTAATCCCACTCACCCACTTGTACACCTCTATCATATCTCCCCTAACTCTACGCCTCTCTAATGAATGTAAGCCTACGCTTTTCAGTCTTTCTTCATATGGAAGGTTTCTAATATTATGGATCATTTTTGTCATTCTTCTTTGTACTCTCTCCAAAGAATCTATGTCCATTCTATAATAAGGACACCAGAACTGAACCGCATAATCCATGTGTGGCCTCACTAATGCTAGGTAAAGTTTCAAGATAACGTCAGCAGTTCTGTTACTCACAGACCTAGATATGAACCCAAGAATACTGTTTGCCTTGTTGCGAACGCTAATACATTGTTTTCTAGGTTTCAAGTCATTGCTAACAAATTCACCTAGATCTTTTTCACAAACTGAGTTTTCTAGTTCCGTGTTACCTAGTTTATACTTAACGTTTGTATTCGTCTTCCCTATCTGTAGTACCTTGCATTTATCAGTATTAAAATTCATTGCCAGTCTACTGACCACTCATGTAAGGTATCTAGATCTCTTTGAAGGTGTTCAAAGTCACTGTCTGAATTTATCACTCTCCCCATTTTGGTATCATCTGCAAATTTACTAATCCTACTAGTTATGCCTAAATCAAGATCATTAATGAATATAACAAACAGCAGAGGGCCTAATACAGATCCCTGGGGAACTCCGCTTTTGACCGCACCCCAGTCTGACTTTAATCCATTTATGCTGACTCTTTGTTTCCTACCAGTTAACCATGACCTAATCCATTTTAATAATGATCCACCTATTCCATGTGCTTCTACCTTCCTTATCAATCTCTCATGAGGGACTCTATCGAATGCTTTACTGAAATCTAAATTAATTATATCATATGACTTATCATTATCTACCGCTTCATATACTTCTGAGAAAAAGCTAAGCAAATTTGTGAGACAAGAACGTCCCTGGGTGAACCCGTGCTGAGAAGAATGAATTAAGTTGAATGTTTCAAGGTGGCTTCTGATTTTTGTAGCAATAATTGACTCTAGCAACTTGCCTATGATTGACGTGAGACTAATGGGACGGTAATTTGATGCAATTGATTTATCACCCTTTTTGAAAATCGGAACTACATTTGCAAGTTTCCAAGCTTCTGGCACTAGGACCGATTCTAATGACTTATCAAATAAAACTGCTAATGGATTACTCAACTCATCTCTACATTCTTTTAATATTCTAGCATATACCTCGTCTGGACCAGGCGATTTATGAGGCTTCAGTTTGTTAATTACTTTAAGCACATCGTTACTAGTAATATTGATATTCATCAACATATTTTCTATACTGTCGTTATATACCTTATGAACTTCTGGAAACTGTGCTAGGTTTTCATTTGCGAATACGGAGCGAAAATGACTATTTAACGTACTACACATTTCTAACTCATCATCAGTCATTTCTCCTGTCGTAGTTTTAAGGGGACCTATTGTATCTCTAGCCTTTGATTTATACAGTTGATAAAAAGCTTTGGGGTTATTTTTCGATTTGTTTGCTACCTTGATTTCATAATTTCTCTTTGCTTTCCTAATTTCTGTTTTTACCTGTCTTGTTAGGTTCTGATAGTAACCAAGTAAGTGATTTTCGCCTTTCTTAACTTTTCTATATACTCCTTTCTTTTTCCCTAGAAGATCTAAGAGTCTATTATTCATCCATTTTGGTTGGTTCCGTATCGATCTGAATTTTCTTTTAGGGATGTGTTTATTTTGAGCATTATTGATTGTCTCAATAAATTGTTCATAAGTAGCTGCTAAATTAAATTCGGGGTTATCCCGTCCTAAGTTGACAGTTTCCGGAGGTGTGGGGGGGATTAATCTTTTGACCATAGGGTCATCCCTTAGGTCTCTCCTTAAGCTACCGTAATTAGCCTTCCTAAAATCCGGGATCAAAGCCGAAATTTCCTTCTTCCTGCCATTCCATATTATGTTATAATATATGGCTTTATGATCACTGTTTCCTAGTTCGTCTCCAATCCCAACATCTTTTACTAGATTTTCATTATTACTGAGAACTAAATCGAGGATATTATTTCCTCTAGTGGGCGAGTTTATGAATTGATATAAAAAACTATCTTGTACTACTTCTAGAAAATCTTCAGATTCATTATCGCTAAGTTGATTTTTCCAATCTATGCCTGAAAAGTTGAAATCGCCTAGAATACATACATTGTTTCTATAAGATGCCTTCTTTATTTCCTCCCATAGCAATTTACCATCGTTCCTACTCAAATTAGGCGGTCTATATATAACACCAATGACTACGGATTCACTGCCCTCACCAATCTCTACCCAAATACTTTCATTGTCGCTATTTGTTTTAATGTTTGATTTATTGCAGCTTTTTAATGACACCCTGATATACACTAGGGTGTGTCAATTTTGTCAACATGTTAAAAATCAAATTTGGTAGTCAAAATATTGTGCCTCTTTATGTCTAAACTTGAGATTAGCAAACAAAAATGAATTGAAATAACCCTCACCTACATCAATTATACCTTAAAGTTTCAAATATCAGTATTTCAACAAATTAATGAGACTTGATTAGAATTATTCACTTGATATTAACTAATCTCATGTAAGCATATGGATTATGAAGTATTTTATGGTTCTATAGCTTGTGTACAATATGCATGTCAGAACATGAACATGAACAGGCTCTCCGTGTGGGACAGTTTAATTCTTGTTTTGACTTGTACCAAGCGTGAGGATAAGGCGCCCGGCTCACTCTCCTTCTAGATATCATAGACGGTGGTTTGCTCTCATTGCACTTGCACCTACTCTACCAGACGAATTCTACATTTTAATTATTGTAAGTAGGGCATATTGATTGTCGCAGTTACTTATATCATTGTATAAAACATTATGTTCTAAGAAATTATTATGTTATTTCTGTTACAGCATTTTTGATAAACAAATTGATATTTTTTGAAACAACAATTGAATTATGAAACATTGAAATATTTTTCTATTTATCAGATAGTGTGAAGATGTCAAAATTGAAGACAAGAAGTCAGTTGTCAACCCACTTGAGCCTGCTAGTTGGTAAAGGGAAGGAGCTTCCTGTATCAGAACTTCCAACAGTGAGAGACATGCTAAGATTAGGGTTACTCCTTCGAGAAAAAAATGCAAAGGACAGAAGGAACTATACAGATAAAGAACTCATAAATGACATGATAGTCCCTCTTCTGCATCAATGGACAAAAGCTAATGCACTATTCAAACCACCTGTGATTAATCAGTGTCGAACTATTGAGCTAAAACTAACGAAATTATGGCACAAAGCAGTTGAAACATCACTTGGTAAAGGAAACTTGGCCAGGAAAAATGAATTTCTGCACACACTTGATACTCTGTTTGACATTTTGACCTGCAAGTGCTCCATACAATTATGTTCTGAATCCAACTGTTCTCACTCAGGTAAGAGAGAAAATAATTCCCACATTGATTGTGGTTGTCCTCGTGAAAAGAAGATCCCTGTTTTAGAGCTTGAATTTATAAAGGCACAGAGGACAAAGGCAGAAGGCCAAGGAAGTATGCAAATGGGTTCAATAGATTATTCAGAAACAAAGAAGCAGATTGCTAATGCCAAGAAGAGAGAACAAATCCGAGAGAGGGAACAAAAGAAGAAAATGAAGAGTGAAGAAGCCACCCAAAGAGAGGAAGAGCTGTGTCAAGATGTTTATCACTTCTTTGATAGTTCTTCTGATGAACAGGAAGCAACATCAGATGATAGTTCCAAAGAGCCATCTGAACCTTTACCAAAGAAAATGAAATACAACACAAGAAATATTTCAAACATTGCTTTAGCTAGTATTCGCCACCATGCTGGACTTCGTGAGGGTGCAGAAATTGCAACTGCCGCTTGGATAGATGCAGGCCTCATCAGCCGAGAGGATGTATCTTTGGTGATAGATCATAATAAAATTAGAAGAGCACAAGAAAAAATAATGAAGGAAATATCTGATCAGCATGAAAAAGATTTAAGCGAGGGAGGGCTCTCCTGTCTTTTGTTTGATGGAAGAATAGATGACACAAAAGTTTTGCTAGAAGTAGAGGGAGTGAACAGAAAGTTTCCAGGTCTCATCAAAGAAGAACACTACTCTGTCTGTTCTGAGCCTGGTGGTCGGTTTTTGTTTCACTTTGCTCCCGAAACTGAAGTAGAAGGGAAGAAACATGCAGAGGTCATTGCTGATCATATGTTATGTTGGGTTCAGGAGAGAGGACTTGGCAGTTCACTGCAGGCTGTTGGTGGAGATTCAACTGCAGTGAACACCGGATGGCAGGGGGGTGTAATGACGCATTTAGAGAAAAAACTAGGAAGAAGACTTGTTTGGATTGTATGTGATTTACATACAGGCGAGCTACCTCTTCGTCATCTCATCCAGGAACTTGATGGTCCTACAAAGAGCAACAACAAGTGGTCAGGTCCCCTTGGCATCATGCTGGATGAAGCAACACAACTAGAAATAAATACAACCTTTCCAAAGGTCGAAGTTGGCCCTCCCCTTCCGGCGTTGTCTGAAGGAGTCATCAAAGATCTCAGCACAGATCAATCCTATGCTTATCGTATTGCCCAAGCAATAAGATCAGGAGAAGTGCCTCAGTCATTGGCTCTCTTGGAGATTGGACCTGTCAGTCACAGCCGTTGGTTAACTACAGCTCTTCGTTTCTGCAGGATTTGGATTTCCAAACACGAATTGAAGGGCAAAGTGCTGAAGAATTTGAGGTTAATTGTTGAATTTATTATTGGAGTTTATCTTCCCCAGTGGTTTAGTGTGAAACTTAATCCTATGTGGGTGGATGGGCCCAATCACCTTTTGTTTCAATTGCAGCTAGTAAGAACACAGAGGAAGGTAGTGAGGGACATCGTGTTACCTGTGGCAAGAAGGTCCGCTTGGTATGCTCGATCAGAAGCAGTTTTGCAAGCAATGCTTTGCAGTCAATGTACCAATCTCCGAACCGAGGCTGTAGAAGTCATTCTAAAGATTAGAGGAACGCTAATAGATGACGACCAGTTGGGAGACTGTTCGTTTCATTCAAGAAAAGTTCCCCCAATAAACGTCAATGCCACCAAATTGTCAGAATTGGTTGACTTGAGTTTGGAAGTCTTAGAGCCACCATTGACAACAAGTCTAACTAGCCAAGAATTGAGAAACCTTAAAGAGACTCCAATGCAGGTGCCGAAGTGGCCTTCCCACACTCAAAGTGTGGAGAGATGTGTGAAAATGGTCACAGAAGCAGCGGGCCATGTTTACAGCCACGAGAGGCGAGAAGGTTACATCAAAGCACAAATAGCAAGCAGACTACTGATGACAAGAAACCAAAGCAAAGAGAGTATGAAGGCATTGGTTATTTTCGAATAGACTACGGATAATAAAATATAATAATTTGAAACTTGAAACAGTAACATGTGTGCAAACGCTGGTTATGTTATAAATTCACAAATATGTACATTTAAAAATCCATTTGATGTAGGTAGGACTTATTATAAAAAAAAATTTATGCCAGAATATTGTTTTGCATGCTTAAAGACTACAATAAATTGCTACCAAATTACTCGATTTTCAATTTAGCCAGTTCACCCCCTAAATTGACACACCCTAATATACACTGCTACACCTCCACCTCTCCTTCCTACTCTGTCAAATTTAAATAGGTTATATCCTGGAATATGAAATTCTGCTAAAAAATGTTTGCTGTTTGAATTTATCCATGTTTTCGTTATTGCAATTATATCTATGTTCTCTTTACTAACAATGGCCCTGAGCTGGTCCATTTTGTTACACAGGCTTCTACTATTAGTATAATAAACACTCAGTATATTTCTTCCGTTTCTATCTGTTTTACATTTATTACTTTGATGTTTGTTATTATGACTAACTATATTTTCAGCATTATCTACTTCTGTTTCACTACTTCCCAGGACCTGCTTGTTTTTTGACTCCCATTTTCCCCGACCCCTCTCTACTGGCGAAACCCCCCCCCCCCCCTTCGGAGTGACAATTTCACGCTCCAGGGATGCAGACAACGTCTTTACCCCCTCACGAGACAAGTGTACTCCGTCGCGACAGTACAGGTAGTCGTTGCCATAAAATCGTTGCCAGTCATCAATGAATGCCCAACCATTGTTTGCACAATGTTTTTCCAGTCGGCAATTAATAGCAATTGCCCTGGACAGCCATTCACGACCAACCCCTCTTCTAGGCAAGACACCACATACTATCGGGATCCCTCCCCTATCTCTAATCTTCCCCAGCGCCTCCCTATACCTCTTGAAAAGTTCCTCACTCCTAACCTTACCTATGTCGTTTCCTCCCACACTAAGACACACTACTGGATTGGTACCCTCCCCTGACAAAACTCTGTCTAACCTCTCGGCTACATGCCCTATCCCAGGCCCAGGAAAACATACCCTAGTCCTACGTTTCCTATCTCTCGCACAAAAAGCCCTATCCATAAACCTCACCTGGCTGTCACCAACTACCACGACCTTACCTGTGGGCAGGGTTTGTACAACTGCCCTTTCCTCTCCTTGATCCATACCGTCCTGCCTCTTCTCTTCCTCTCCAGCTTCCTGCAGCACCTGGTAAGGGTTACTGCACTCCACACCCTGGTCAGCTTTCCTAAGCCTGACCCTAGTTCCCTTGGAGACAACCACTCTCCACGCCTGCTCCTCCTTCGCAGGTGTCCTGCTAGGCAGGACACCTACCTGAAGGAGTTCCGTCCTGAGGGCTTCATTTTCCCCCTTTAGAGTGTCAACCTCACTCCTCAACTGCCCCAGCTGCCTTAACAGCGTGGCAAGGAGGTCGTCCTTCCCCACACTCCCCTCCTCTTCCCCCACGGCACAACCAAAGCGGCCATTTTCCTTGGTCTCTAGCGGGAGCACAACGGCACGACCTTCTCCAAGCTGGGTCAGAGGTCAGGTGACGTAACTAGCCAGGTCAGGTCAGAAAAAAGGGACCCACAAAATAACTATCATACATCTAGATCAAAGGTTTTCAAAGCATTTTTAACCTTGGGCCACTGACAAATAAATTTATGTAACATATTATCAGTTTTGAACTGACCATCACTAAGGTTTATTGATTTTAATTCCTTAATCAAACTAGCTTCAACCAGAAGTCTTTCTGTGACACAAGATGATTTGAATACTTCTAAGCTTTTTTCCCAAGCAATGGGGTGATTATTATTCCTAACATGAACGAACAAGGCACTGCTTTCAGATGCAGTTCTGATATTATACTTATGTTGTTTGATTCTGAGCTGCAGTGTTTTTCCTGTCTGACCTACATAATTACAATTACATTTGCTACATGGAATACAATAAACACTTCCATTTACATTCAAACTTGGGCTATTCCTTATTAACATATTGGTAATGGTTGAGTCATACTTGAAAACAACATTAATGTTTAGAAGCTTGAGGGACCGAACTAACGGGACAAATTCATTACGATAGGGCAGTCAAAATATTCTTAAGTGTAGGAACTTGTCTGGTTTGAGAGGAATGAAAGGATTTTTTAGCCCTTTTAAAACAACGATCAACAAACCCAGAAGGGTACCCGAGTTTCTGTGCAATAGAACGAATGTGTTTCAATTCATCGTCAATAAATTCAGAGTCACAAATACGCAGACATCTTAAAAACATAGTAGAAAAAACTGACATTTTGGTAGACTCAAGGTGATTCGATAAAAAGTGAATGAAACTGTCTACCTGTGTGGGCTTTCTATATACCTTAAATTTATAGTTTTGGCCATTTCTCATGATAAGCATATCAAGAAATGGAAGGGATTCATTTATTTCTCTTTCAATTTTGAATGTGATACTAGGGACAATATCATTAAGCTTGTCTAAAAATTCCAATGGGTCACTGTTTCTAGGCCAAAGACAAAGAACATCATCTACATATCTATACTATATATATATATATATATATATACATATATATATATATATATATATATATATATATATATATATATATATATATATATATATATATATATATATATATATATATATATATATATATATATATACAACCTCTTATGGTCGCTGCATGGAATGTTAGGACCCTTCTGGATATTGACACAAGTGAGTGTCCTGAAAGAAGATCCACCCTTGTGGCAAAAGAGTAGGCTAGGTATAACATCAACATAGTGAGTCCCGGCTCCCAGACGAGGGTCAACTCACAGAATGGGGGTCTGGCTATACCATCTTCTGGATGGGTAAGCCTGTTGCAGAAATAAACCACATTTATGAAGTTGGCTTTGCCATCCGCCAACGCATCCTACATAGGCTAACTGAAATGCCTGTTGGGATCAACGACTGCCGCATGACGCTCAGAATCCAACTGAATCACTAACGTCATGCCTTTTTCATCAGTTCATACACTCCAACACTGGCTGCAGAGGATGACATCAAGGCGTCCTTTTATGCCGACCTTGGCAGAGTGCTAACCTCTATCCCCAGGGAAGATAAGGCTGTGCTCCTTGGTGACTTCAATGCCAGAGTTGGTAGAGATGCTGATATTTGGCAGGGAATCATAGGGAGAAATGGACTAGGCAAGTGCAATCTCAACGGCCTACTCCTCCTCGGCAAGTGTGCTACACACAACCTCACTATCACCAATACCTTGTTTTCGCAGGCTGACAAGGTCAAGGATTCGTGCCAACACCCACGATCCAAACACTGACATCTCATTGACTACATAATTGTCAGAGAAAGAGATCGCCAAGATCTCCTCATCACCGGAGCAATGAATGGCTCAGACCACTGCAACACTGATCATCGGCTCGTCAGATCCAAGCTCTCACTTCACATCGCCCCAAAACGGGAAAGGAAACAAGTCTCCAGAAGAGGTTTTAACACAAAGCGTCTGGAGGATCCGGCGGTAACACATGATTTCAGAGAGCAGTACGAACATAAGCTGATAAACAATCCAACAACAAACAACCCAAATCCCAGTGCCGAATGGAGTATTCTCGACACTGTCATGACAAAACCTGTAGAGAGACCCTCGGCCAGGTAGAAGGAATACACCAGGAATGGTTTGATGAAAATGACCCGGAAATCAATGTACTCGTCGATGATAAGCGTGCTGCTTTAACTGACCGGCAGAACAACCTTCAGTCTAGGACCAAAGCTGATACCTTCCGCAAGAAAAAGCAGCGCGAACATCGCATACTAAAGAGCGACTGGTTTAAAAATAGAGCATGTGAAACACAAAAACGTACAAATCAACACAAGATGCACGAATTTTTCAATTCCACTAAAACATTTTCGGGGCCAATCACTCATGGCACAGCTCCCCCTCTGCTCGTCTGATGGTAACGCACTAATCAAAGACGAAGAAGACATCCGTCAGCGATGGAAAGAGCACTACCAATCACTGCTCAACAGAAACACCGATGTGGATGTCCTGAATACCCAGCAGGTCCCTCAGCATCCAGAGCTGACCCATCTCAGCTATCCTCCATCCCTGGATGAGGTAGCTACTGCTATCAAACAGATGAAATTAACAAAGCCTCAGGGACTTATGGAATCCCAGCCGATGTGTATAAATCAGGAGGACCTCTGCTTACCAGCCGTCTCCACTCTCTCCTGGTGAATATATGGGAAAAGGAGGAAATCTCCCAAGCTCCTAATGACGCTCCCATCATCAATATTTATAAGAACTAGGGAGACCGGTCAGACTGTGGCAACTACAGAGGGATCTCACTGCTGTCCTCCCAGAATCTCAATGTGGCTTTAGACCATCACGTGGCACCATTGACATGATATTTGCTGCCCGCCATATACAGGAAAAATGCAGAGAATAGCGTCGTGACCGGTACATGGCCTTTATCGACCTAACCATAGCCTTCGACTCAGTCAACAGGGAACTCTCTGGCTGGTTTGGCTGCCCACCAAAATTCATCGCCATTGTGAGGCAGCTCCACGACGGCATGAACGGCAGTGCCCTGCACAATAGTATCCAGTCTGAGTTTCTCTATCCAAACGGGATGAAAACAAGGATGTGTACTGGCGCCAACCCTCTTTTCCATTTTCTTGGCTGCCTTCCTTACTCGTGCCTGTGCCAATTTAGCCGGCAGGATGGACATAGAGTACCGGTTGAAGGGTTTTTTTCAACAAAAGATGACTCCAGGCAGGAAAAAAGATGTCGGCAGCTTCCATTACTGAACTTTAGTATGCAGACGACCTCACTCTTGTTGCTCACAATGAACGCGACCTACAGGAGATCCTGAACACCTATGCAGATGCGTATGCACACTTCAGCCTTGAAGTGAATGTGCGTAAGACTCAGATTCTCTTTCCGCTTGCCCCTGGTTTAGCCACACCTCCACCATCCATCCAGCTTAATGGTACTACCCTCTCTAATGTTTCCCACTTTCAGTATCTCGAATTCCACCTGTCCACCACCGCAGACATCGATGAAGAGATTCAACATCAGATCAGATGGGCATCTCAAGCCTTTGGCAGACTCAGTACCCGTGTCTTCAGCTGTAGGGAGCTGATATTATCTACAAAATTGCACGTATATCGTGCAGTGGTTCTCCCTACCTTTCTATATGGGAGTGAGACATGGGTTACATACAGGAGGCATCTCAAGGCACTTGAAAACTTTCACCAACGTAGTCTACGTTCCCTCCTCCGAATTCGCTGGGAGGACAAGAGAACAAATGCCAGTATTCTCGCTGACACCAATTGTAGGAGCAAAGAGGTTGCCATTATCCAACAGCAACTACGTTGGACTGGCCATGTTACCCGCAAGGACGACAGTAGACTTCCAAAGCAGCTACTTTACAGTCATCTAACGAATAGTAAACGTAACGCTGTCAGGCAACTGAAAAGGTACAAGGATAGTTTTAAGACAAACCTGAAAAAGTGCCAATTCGACCCCTCACCTGGGAGACGATAACACAGCACCATAACGCTTGGAGGAGCACCACACAAGAAGGTGTCAATACCTTCGAATTAGCCCGACTGCAAACCGAGGCAGACAAGCGCCAGTGCCGGAAAGACGCCCCTTCCGCACTAAATGGAGCCATTCACATGTACAACTTCTTTGAACGATTCTGCCGGTCCCGTATCGGCCTCTTTAGTCACCTTAAAACTCGCCAACCGAGGTGACATCCTTAATAACTCATATCACTGTATCATAGCTGGATGATCTTCATACTCGAAACCGAGTGACAGCAAAGTAGTAGTAGTGCTATGGTGTGTGTTGTGATGGTGTGTATATTGCGAGGGTGTGTTGTGAGGGTGTGTGTTGTGAGGGTGTGTTATCATGGTGTGTGTTATGATGGTTAGTTATATATTGAACTTTACCACTTAAAGCAGCTAGTTTATTGTGCACCCCATACTCATCCTGTGAGCAGTAGCGCAAAAGAACTACAGAGTAGAGGTCGCAAAGGGTCTGTATAACTAACCTCAGTTGTCAGGATATTATGCTCTTGAATGTTATGGAGTATTTCAAATAAATTCTTTGAGCGTGACTTATTCGCAACTGTGTGAGTACAGGAGTGAGGCAATATGTCTGGCTGCACACTTTGTTATTCACATTTGCGTGAGAGGTGTTCAAGCACATTGTGTGCTTGGTTCTATTCGGGATATGATATAACTACTGAGTGAAAAAAAATGGATACAATCTTAATATGTCAGCTATCTTGCCATTAGAGATAAAGTGTTCTGCCATTTCACACAGTGTGCTTGGACCTGGCCCTAAAAGGTTCGTACTGAACGATGTCTTTGTTAGATGGGAGTTTGGCGAGAGCATCAACTCTGTCGTGTTCTTTGAGGCCAATGTGAGAAGGGACCCACAACAGTTTGATCTTGACACCCCAGTCAACAACATACCATATTTGTGTCTGGCTTTAGAGACAAGAGCGTGACAACCTAAGCTGAAGGTGTCAAGAACAAGTAGTGAGGATAGGGAATTAGTGATAATGACACTATCAGTGTCAGTAGTTTCAAAAAAATTAATGGCTGTGAGTATGGCAACTAATTCATCATATAGAGCGAATGCCCAATTATAAATTCTAACCTCTTTTCAATTGTATTACCGTTAGGTTGAGTCACAACGATAGTACTTCCAGCCCTTCCACAGGCAGTGTTAAGAGATCCATCAGTGTACATGGTCTGTGTGTTGTTATCTTCAGTGTGGTGGAGATAAATACTTGTATAATAAACCATTTAGGCGGATATGTCAGTATTGTGATATTGAAGGAAACTGCCCGACAGGGTGGTAGGAAGTGCTGTTGTGTCTCAACTTTGTACAGGTGGTCTAGTCCAATCATATTCATATGTGTAGCTGTAGTTTGGATCCATTTAAATTCACCAGTCCCATGATTCGAGCAATTTTAAGAAAACAATGCTGTCAGGATGACCAAGCAAAAACCTCAGGGCTATCGTGAGGTTGACTTCAATTATTTTATCTTTAACACTGGGGATACCTAGTTCTTTCCTCATGTTAATTCAGTGCGCAAGGGACAGCCTAGGATAATTCTGGGGCTTTATTTTGATGTTTTTTCGAGTTTTTCAATGCCTTTCTCATTACGAAGAACCAGGGCTGATGCGTGGTAATCTATTAGAGATCTTATATAGCCTAGGTATGTACAGTACATTGTTTTAACAATTCTAATATTAGCACCGTAATGTGTGCTGTACCCCGCTACACTTCTAAGAAGTTTCAGTCTATCAGTACATTGACCAGCTTATTTGCTGAGCACCTTAGTTTTCTCAGAGGAGATAATAAGACCGAGGTTCTCACAGGCTGCGTATACATGGTTCAGGGTGGTTTGCATTTCACGATGAGTTTTAGTATGTACAAGAATATCATTAGCATAGCTGATTGTGATATTGTTGGGGTTGTCTGGTATAGAATTTAATAATGCATTCATAAGAACATTGAGCGAAGTGGGCTAAGTACTCCACTTTCCGGGGTGCCAAGTTGCGCTTCTTTAACTTCACCTTTGTAACCCTGAAGCAGTGCAGCAGCCCTTGTGTTGGTGAGGTAACTGCAATACTTATCCAGTGTAACAAACCTGCTTCTATACCTATTTTATCTAGTTCATACAATATAAGTTTCCTATTGGCAATATCACTTGCAACTTTGAGGTTAAGAATGGGGTGTATCTGTGACTTTCATTACCATGTGGAGTTAATAGTATAGTGATGCAATTATGTACACTTTTACCATGGGTGAAGCCATTTATGTTAGGGGACATGTGTTCTCTGATTCTATAATATATAAGAGTCTGCCAAGAAACATCCTCTCAAAGGATTTACACAGGCAGCTGGTTAGTGATATGGGACAAAAAGCATCAGGCCGTCCTGGTTTTGGTACAGGTACAATACTGCTGGTTCATGATGTGGGTAGTTGGCCTTCGACATGATTCATATTGTACAATGCCAATAATTAATGGATTGCCCGGTACACGCCTTAGTAGTCTTATGATATTGTAGGTGACTCAGGGGATATAGATAGTTCTTATAATATCCGAGCAGGATAGGACTCGGAGTAACGGATTTAAGTTGGATAAGTTTAGGTTTAGGGGGGAGATAGGAAGGAACTGGTTCACAAATAGGGTGGTGGAAGAGTGGAACAAGCTTAGCAACTTTTTAGTAAGTGCTGGAACGCTGGAAAGTTTCAAAAGGAGGCTGGATAGATTCATGGATGAGAGAGAATGGTAGTAACTCTCGACAGGAGCTGCCATGCACAGGCCAGCCGGCCTATTGCAGATTCCTTATTTTCTTATGTTCTTATGTCTTCACCAGGGGAAGTGGATCTACTTTTGGCGAGGGCGTCATCAAGCTCCCACTCATTATATGGAACATCAGACTCATCGTGTTGTTTTCCCAGCATAAAGTTGATGAGATTACTTCTCTCAAAGACATCGCATCAAGGAGTTCTCGACTCCTAGTTGGTAACATGATATAGCTAGATACATGAGCCCACGTTGTTATTAGTTCATTTGATTTTTGTAACGGGTTTGGAAGGGAGACGTGTCTACTGTTTTACCTCTGACTTTGTTGGTTCAGACTCGAAACAAGGCTAATAAAGTACTTGGGTTCATACAATGGGGTGTTAGTTACAAGACTAGCGAGGTCATCTTAAGACTATATCTTGAGCTTGTGAGACCTCACTTGGATTACGCAGTTCAATTCTGATCACCGTATTACAGAATGGATATAGAATCATTGGAAAGAATTCAGAAGAGAATGACAAGACTAATCCCGGGCATTAGGAACCTTGAGTACAGAGACAGGTTAAAGCATTTAATATGCACTCCCTCGAGAGACGTAGAGCAAGGGGCGACATGATAGAGGTGTACAAATGGAAGTCAGGGCTAAACAAAGGGGACATTACAAAGGTACTTAAACTATCCACCCAGGAGCAAACTCTTAACAATGTTTTTAAATTAGACAAATTTAGATTTAGGAGCGAAATAGGTAAACATTGGTTTGGAAATAGAGTAGTGGATGAGTGGAACAAGTTACCAAATATCATCATTAACTCGAATACGCTGGATAGCTTCAAACATAGGTTGGATGCTTATATGAGCAATAGGGGTTGGGTGTAAATGGGACTGCCCAGTATGGACCGGCTGCAGTTTCCTCCATTCTTATGTTCTTATGTTTCCCATCCATTGTGTCTGAGTTCGTTTACACCAGGCATGGGCAACCTTTCCCTAGTAATGGGCCGCATTACGATTTAGGAATTTTTCTGCGGGCCAGCCCACCAAAATTTATATCCTAGCTAACCCAAAAGTAATGTTAGTATTGTATTAGCACGGACAGTGAAACAATTTATCCACACGTCCATTTTACTATATTTTCAGTATTTTCAGTTTACAACACAGTCTTTTTGCCATTCATGAAACAAATTCATCATAATATATTTTTAAGTAAAATTTTAATGTTTCTTGGCATTTAACATAAGATGAGTGAAGCAGTCTGTGTATACTTTGATTTTCCCACAGTTACAGCAGTTTTTTCATGACACACCCAACAGAATGATATCAATGTTAATCTTAGTATATATATATATATTGTTACGCCGGCTCTTAATTTACTTTAATATCCAGGTTCTAGGCGTAACCAAACAAAAATGTGAAGTAAATTAAAAGGGAATAAAAATAAATAAAGTAAACCTTTAAGAATTTAATTAATTAAATATTAACACAATAAAGAGCCTCGTAGGCTGTCACAACAAATTGATTCACCATCGAAACTTTTAAGACACAAATGAACTAAACATCGAAACATCAAAAGAATAAAAAAAAGCATTGGATTACGGTAACACTGCATAAACATATAAAACCAAACACTGAAATTAACTAACGTGAAACAACACTGAATTACTTAAATAAACTAAACAAATACTGATGGACATAAATAGAGACATAAATAGGTACTCACATAGATATACCACATTGGTGGCGACAGGAACAACACAAATAAATTAAGTATAAGTAACAGGTGACGGGTGTCACTCAAAGGATGTGAACTGTATGACAAGAGGACTGAACTGCCTTCCGTCAGTTGGTGGACTACTATATATATGGCCTTTTCCAGCCAGTGCGACCAGCTGGTGGGTCGTTTAACGATGCACATGGTCGTTAGAGAACAAAGAATGCTTGTTACAATACTAAATAAAGAAATAAGTTGGGCTTGAACAAATAATAACAGTTAAAACCTTAACAGCACAGGGTAAGGTGACTAGATAGGTATATAGAACAAAGGTCAAGGACAAAGTTGGGCCTTTAAAGTCAGGGAGGGGAGAAGTGATAAATGGCAGTGAAGAAATAGGCAAAGCATTGAACAGCTACTTCTTATCAGTTTTCACAGAAGAAATTCCTGATGAAATTCCAGAGGTGGAACTGATATTTAAGGGAAAGGAAGAAAAGAAATTAAAGAATATCACTATCAAGAGAGAGGATGTTCTTAAGAAGATAAATAAACTAAAGAAGACAAAATCCCCAGGGGGGGATGAAATTTTCCCTGGAGTCTTGAAAGAGTGTAGGGAACAGATTAGCGGACCCCTCGTAAACTTATTTACAAAATCATTAGACACGGGAGGGATGGGTGGTAGATGCGGTACCGTTCTTGCTTCGCAAGAGAGATGTCACTGGTTCGATTCCCGGGCCGGTGGAAGTTGTTTGGTCTTACTTCCTAGCCCCCCATTAGTCCCTGTTCACCTAGCAGTAAAGTAGATACCTGGTGTAAATCGAAAGTTGCGAATTCGCATTCAGGGAAAGTTGTTGGAGCTTCCAATAACTTCATGACATAAACCACTGATTCTTCAGGCTTCTACGCCCTTGACTCTTCAGGCTTCTACGCCCTTGACTCTTCAGGCTTCTACTCCCTTAACTCGTGAGACATAAAGGCAAGCATGAACTTAGCATGCTTCCCTGTTGGGCGCTGTAAACGCTTCTGCGCTTCACCTTACACAAGGATGTAGGGGGGTGCCCAATAAAAAAAAAAAAAAAAAAAAAAAAAAAATTAGACACAGGAGTTGTGCCAGACATGTGGAAACAGGCAAATGTAGTACCCATATTCAAAAAAGGAGACATCAGCGTCAAATTACCGGCAGATCAGTTTGACGTCAGTTGTGGGGAAATTTCTTGAATCAATTATAGCAGATAACATCCGAGCGCATTTAGAGAAAAGCAAATTAATCTACGACTCTCAACATGGGTTTACGAAGGAAAAATCTTCTCTAACAAATCTGCTGACGTTTTTTTAGGAAAGTCTTCGAGGTAGTAGATAATGACGAAAATTACGATGTTATTTACTTAGACTTTAGCAAAGCATTTGACAGAGTACCGCATCAGAGGCTTCTGAGAAAAATTAAGGCTCATGGTACCGAGGGGAAAGTTTTAAATTGGATAAAATCATGGCTCACCGATAGAACGCAGAGGGTCAGCGTAGATGGTGTTAAATCTGAGTGGGGCCGTGTAACCAGTGGGGTTCCCCAGGGGTCAGTACTAGGCCCACTCTTGTTCATAATCTACATAAACGATCTAGATACTGGGATCAGCAGTGACATAAGCAAGTTTGCGGATGACACCAAAAAAGGGCGGCAGATTAATTCAGGGCAGGATGCAAATGCATTACAGGAGGATCTAAATAAACTGCAGGGGTGGTCTGAAAAATGGCAAATGAAATTCAACACCAGCAAGTGCAGCGTACTTAATATTGGAAGAACAAATACTGTCAATGTATACAGCCTTAACAACATCAATCTAGAGAAGTCGACTTGTGAAAGAGACCTAGGGATACTTGTAAGCCCGGACCTACGGCCTAAAAAACAGTGCGTTAATGTTCGAAATAAGGCAAACAGAGTCTTGGGTTTTATATATAGAAGTGTAAGTAATAAGAGTGCAGAGGTCTTATTGCAACTATGTCTTGCGCTAGTCAGGCCGCACCTCAATTATGAGGTTCAGTTCTGGTGCCCTTATTATAGAATGGATATCAATTCAATAGAGTCGGTGCAGCGAAGAATGACGAAAATGATTCCGGGACTTAGAAACCTTCTATATCAGGATAGGTTAAAGAAACTAAACTTGCATTCCCTAGAAAGGCGAAGAGTGCGGGGAGATATGATAGAAGGATTTAAGTGGGTGAGAGGAATCAATAAAGGTGATATAGATAAAGTTCTTAAAATATCCGAGCAGGACAGGACTCGGAACAACGGATTTAAGTTGGATAAGTTTAGGTTTAGGAAGGAGATAGGAAGGAACTGGTTTACAAATAGGGTGGTGGACGAGTGGAACAAGCTTAGCAACTTTGTAGTAAGTGCTGGAACGCTGGAAAGTTTCAAAAGGAGGCTGGATAGATTCATGGATGATAGAGAGTGGTAGTAACTCTCGACAGGAGCTGCCATGCACAGGCCAACCGGCCTATTGCAGACTCCGTATTTTCTTATGTTGTTATGTACAGGAATAATAAGGAGCAACATGGAAGCATGTTATATATATAAAAAAAATAGAAAAATACGACACGGTCGTAACAATATATATATATATATATATATATATATATTATATATATATATATATATATATATATATATATATATATATATATATATATTATTATATATATATATATATATATACGCCAATTAAGTCGCAGTTTGCACTCTTTTATCTTCCCAGCTTGTGACAGGCGAGTTGTTGAGTGATGAAAATAGTTGTGATGCAGTGTGTGTGTGTGTAATAATAATAATAATAATAATAATAATAATAATAATTGACGGTTTATTGAAAGAGTATGGCAGCCGGAAGGCTGAAAATACACAATTACATAATTGGGGAATGGGTCTCTTGATTTACAAATGATATACAAGTAACACAAGTGATACAAATATGATATATAATAATTAGGTGTTGATAATTTTTACATTGGTTGGGACTGGGCTTAGCAACTTTGTAGTAAGTGCTGGAACGCTGGAAAGTTTTAAAAGGAGGCTCGATAGATTCATGGATGATAGAGAGTGGTAGCAACTCTCGACAGGAGCTGCCATGCACAGGCCAACCGGCCTATTGCAGACTCCTTATTTTCTTATGTTCTTATGTAATCAGTTCGTGCTCCAATGGGCTGGATGCGGTTGGGCAGGTGCGTGGCCACGTGGCCAGGACAGTAGCTTGGGGCAATGCAGGTGTGCTCCATCCTTCAGGTTAGGTCAGGTGAAGCCGTGAGGTCAGGTCAGGTTAGGTCAGATCCAGCCACACTTAGTATTGCTGTGTTTTTGTGCTTTTCCTTGGACTGTACTATAGGAACACTGTTTGGTAGTCAATCGTTCACTGATCACTTGAATGTTTTGCTGAATAAATTCCAGTGCAGTAAGGCTGGTAGGGCGTTGGAATATAGCAGGGGGAGTGGGGGGACCAAACAGACTCGGCCTGGCTGCTCAAACTGGGAGCGCCTTCAGGGCACGTCTTGTCTCACTGGTGGTTGACAAGTGTGTGTGTGTGTGTGTGTTGTCACGGCCACCAGACAGCCAGGCATGAAGCATGAGGTACTTTGGAGAGAGACACCGTGTGTGACCCCACTTGGATTTACCAAAACCTTGGTTATTGCCCAATTGACCCACTGCCACAAAACAGCTAATCTATCAAACAGATCGCGCCGAACTTGACCAGTAAACTTACACAAGTTAAAATGTTTATATTATTAACTATTTTTAATTATTTCACTGTTACATTTTCGTAGTTATTTACTTTCAGGTGATGAAACAGTAATGAATTGTGTGTGAAGATTACTCCATTAATAAATAATACTTTACTCACCATAAATTGGCTTCATCTACCTCAACCACAGGCCATGTTACATAGAATTTTTCAATCACTCCGCGGGTCTACCAAAGACATGGTTCGGGCAGCGGGTTGTCCATGCCTGGTTTACAAGTTCCCTGACGGCTGCAAGAGAGGATCGATACAATTTTAGCATTTGATGTGTTCTAACATGTTTGTAACCCTTACCCACCTTCCTTACTATTAGCCCTGAGTTTTTTCAGGGCTTTTGTCTGTTCTTATGATGCTGACCACGTTTTCTCCATTTTTTGGTGGAGGCATTGTTGGTGAAGAATGCATAAGTCATATTTACCAGATCATTACCTGGCAATACTTAGTAAAGTGAGGTTGTATGTAAAGGTGATTGTGATTGGTGAATCTATTATCGGCTGCTTTACTGTCAGGATACATATTAAACAATCCAAAGGTAGAATTTTCATAATAATGAACTATTCATTATTATTAAAGATCATGAGAATTCTCCAAAAATTCGTATATTTGGTTAAATAATTAATGTAGAAATTATATTAATGAATTGGCAACTCAACTATAACGTGGAACGAGGACTGCCACAAGATTCTCAGATCAAATTTTCTTCATTATTTAAGCAAATATAAGAACATTTGAACACTTCTCATGATCTTAAATAACAATGAATAGTTTATTATTATAATAATTCTACCTTTGGATTGTTTCATATTTATCCTGACAGTAATGCAGCCGAAAATAGATCCACCAATCACAATCAATTTTACATACAGCCTTACTTTACCAAGTATTACCAGGTAAAATTGCTTGTATGAAACTCAGGGTGGGGTCGCTGGATCTTTGGCTGACTATACATGGTTCAGGGTGGCTTGCATTTCACGATGAGTTTTAGTATATATAAGAATATCTTCTGCATAGCTGAGTGTGATATTGCTGGGGTTGACTGGTATTAAATTTAATAATGTATTCATAAGAACATTGAACAAAGTGGGACTAAGTACTCCACCTTGAGGGGTACCAAGTTGTATCTCTTTAACTTCACTTTTGTAACCCTGAAACAGTGCAGCAGCTGTTCTATTGGTTAGGTAACCACTTATCCAGTGTAAGAGCCGACCTCCTTTTTCCACTTTGGCTAGTTCGTACAACATCAGTTCCTTATTGGTAATATCAAATGCAGCTTTTAGGTCAAGAAATGTGGTGTATCTGTGCTTTTCATCATCATGCACAGTTAGGAATGTGGTGATGCAATTATGTACACCTTTACCATGGGTGAAGGCATTTATATCAGGAGACATGTGTTCTCTGATTCTATATAAGAGTCTTCCAAGAACCATCCTCTCAACGATTTTACACAGGCAGCTGGTTTGTGATATGGGACGAAAAGCATCAGGCTGCCCTGGTTTTGGTATTGGTACAGCAATACTGTTGTCCATGATGTGGGTAGTTGGCCTTCGGCATGATTCATATTGTACAATGCCAATAATGGACCTCCGGCACGCGCCTTAGTAGTCTAACGATGTGGCAGGTGGAACATCACACTCATCGTGCTGTTTGCCCAGCATAAAGTTAATAAGATTACTTCTCTCTACAGATTTCTCATCAAGGAGTCCCCGAGTCCTAGTTGATAACTTGTCATAGCTAGAGACATGAGCCCACTTTGTTTTTAGCTCATTCGACTTTTGCAGAGGGTTTGGATGGGAGACGTGGCTACTGTTTTTACCTCTGATTGTGTTTATGTCTTTCCAGGCTTTGCTGAGGATCTGTCTTGGTTCAGGCTGCTTGGAAAGAATCCAGAGGAGAATGACAAGACTAATCCTAGGCATTAGGAACCTTGAGTACAGAGACAGGTTAAAGCATCTAAATTTGCACTCCCTCGAGAGACGTAGAGTGAGGGGTAACATGATAGAGGTGTATAAATGGAATTCAGGGCTAAACAAAGGGGACATTACAAAGGTACTCAAACTATCCAACCAGGAGCAAACTCGTAACAATGGTTTTAAATTAGACAAATTTAGATTTAGGCGCGAAATAGGTAAACAATGGTTTGGAAACAGAGTAGTGGATGAATGGAACAAGTTATCAAATATCATAATTAACTCGAATACGCTGGATAGCTTCAAACATAGGTTGGATGTCTATATGAGCAATAG
Organism: Homarus gammarus; assembly: GCA_958450375.1. Classification (NCBI taxonomy): domain Eukaryota; kingdom Metazoa; phylum Arthropoda; class Malacostraca; order Decapoda; family Nephropidae; genus Homarus; species Homarus gammarus. Next base: position 360,655 of record CAUDMG010003841.1, read on the forward strand.
GGGTTGGGTGTAAATGGGACTGCCCAGTATGGGCCAATAGACCCGCTGCAGTTTCCTCCATTCTTATGTTCTTATGTTCCCATGCATTTTGTCTGAGTTCGTTTACACGTTCCCTGGCGGCAGCAAGTGAAGCTTGATTCAATTGTAACATTTGAGGTGTTCTAATTTGTTTGTAACCCTTACCCACCCTCCTGACTCTAGCTCTGAGTTTATTTTTTTTCAGTTTAGGGTCATCATAGCACTGCTGTTGCCTGTTCCCATGATGCTGACCACATTTTCTCCGTTTTTTGGTGGAGGCATTGTTGGTGAAGTATGTATTAGTCCTATCTATCATATCATCATTTAAACTTTGTTAGTTGTCAGGCTTGTAATCCTTGTACCAGTCATGGATGAAGTCTATGAAATGACTTTCATGTTCTTGCTTGATTGTGATTCTACGTCTGTTGAGTTTACCGCCAGTGGGGGTGGCATTGGCTACATGTATACTAGATCGGATTGGGTTGTGGTCAGACATAAGATCAGTGACAACATCACAGCTATGAGTTGTGTATGATAGATTAAAACCAATACACTTGTCTAGAACCCCGCCATAGGTGTGTGTTGGTTCATTATTACCTATAATTTGAACACTTTATATGCGCTGAGAAGTTAGATAAGTGGTGGGGTCACCTAATTTCTTGTGTCTAGTATTCAGGTGTGTTGTGAGAACATAAGAAAATAAGGAGTCTGCAATATGCCGGATGGCCTGTGCATGGCAGCTCCTGTCGAGAGTTACTGTCGAGGTTATGTGTTGTGAGGGTGTGTGTTGTGATGGTGTGTGTTCTGACGGTGTGTGTGTGTTATCAAGAAGTGTGTTTTGACGGTGTGTGTGTTATCAAGTTGTGTTGTGAGGGTGTGTAATGTCAAGATGTATGTTGTGATGGTGTGTGTTATGATGATGTATGTTATGATGATGTGTGTTGTGATGGTGTATGCTGTCAAGACGTGTGTTGTTAAACAAGATCACAAGAGCTTCAGATTCCACCGAGACAAGATTTGCTGAGATTAAGAAATTCATAAATTTATTGTATACTCAAAACACAAAATATTTGTACATCAAAAATAACAATTTCAGCCACCAGAAACAGAAGAGTTTCAGGTTACCTAAACACAAGAAATTCGTAAATAAAATAACTCTTTGTCTCTTTTTCTTCGCAATTCGCGATAATTGTTGAGGACAAGTTGAGGCGAACGCAAAGCAGCAAGTCAGGAAGAGTATTACAAAAGTCTTAATGATTTAAGTTTGGTAGAGCGCGTGTGTGAGAGCTGCTTGAGACAGTTATTAACAAACTTTGTGAATAACATAATGTGACGGAGAATGAGAAGGCTGGAAAATGACCTGAGATGTAGGTACAATGAGTTCAGTTGTTGTGATGAAACTCAGGTTGTGTGCGTGTCTGTGTGTGTGCATAGGGGCCTGTGTGTGTGTGTGCGTTGGTATTTCAATATCCTTCTGTTAGTGTGCTTGATAATATGCTGTGTGTGTGTGTGTGTGTATGTGTGTGCGTGTGTGTGTGTGTGTGTGTGTGTATTTTGAGATATAATTCACAGAGAGAACTAAATATTATGAATCTCCTCCATTCCCTCAAAGGTAGGAAGAAAGCGATGCTGAGGTGTTGTAGCACTGTACGGGATGTCCTTGGATATCTAATTGTTTCGGTTAAGTTGGAACCTAACTCATTAGAATAATCTAACCCATTTTTGCCCCAGAGACCATGAGTTTCTGATCCTGCTGTATCTGGGTAATGTGGTACATATGTCCAATCCCTTATACTTCTTGTGCCGCAGTGACGAGATTTGACCTTCAGGATAGTTACAAAAGCTATAATTAAAAAAAAAGTGAATTATTGGCCAACCCATTTAAAGGATAAAGAAAAATTGGCCTTTACTAGATCGACCTACAAATTCTCCGTTCCTTCGAGTCCATGCTCCCACCCACAAAATGATTCCCCCAGTTGAAAATTCATCTAAGCACGAACACTCCTCACAATTTCACACAAATTCAATCCAAAGACATTCACCGAGTCTCTCTTCTCTTAATTTAAATTCCCTAAAACCTACTTCACCTTCAAATACCTCTCCACTCAGTTTTCCTTCAAAGTATCCATTTTACCCCAAATCCTCATAAAAAAAAACTTCGAGATCATAATTTCTATAATCACGAAAATTTTACCTTTTCTTCCAAAAGGTCCAACAAACTCTTACTTCTTTGAGAACTTTTTAACTCTCCTTTAAACATTCTCGTATTACCTTTTCACCGCACCTTCAAAAACATCTCCAACTCCTCCCAGTTTGTCACCAGTAAGTGCCTTGAGACCGATTTTCAAGAGTAATACCGATTTTCAAGAAGGGGGATAGAGTAATACCGATTTTCAAGAAGGGGGATAGATCACTATCCTCTAACTACCGCCCAATCAGTCTAACATCAATAGTAGGCAAATTACTGGAAGCAATCATTTCAAACTCTATTCGAAATCACCTGGAGAAGCACAGATTGATCAATGATTCCCAGCATGGCTTCACAAGCGTACGTTCTTGCCTAACTAATCTATTAACATTCTTTTCATCAGTTTTCGAATCGGTGGACGAGGGGCACAATTATGATGTGGTATATCTCGACTTTAGCAAAGCCTTCGACAGAGTCCCCCACGAAAGACTAATTAGAAAGGTAGAAGCTCATGGCATCAAAGGTGACATCCTTAAATGGATTAGGGCGTGGTTACAGGACAGGAAACAGGGAGTGAGCATTAACGGCACTAAGTCCCATTGGAGCAATGTCACAAGTGGAGTTCCCCAAGGCTCAGTACTTGGACCATTATTATTTATTATATACATAAACGACATAGATATCGGCATTGACAGCAACATAAGTAAATTTGCTGATGACACTAAAATAGGACGTGTTATCAAATCTGACGAGGACTCGGCAAAACTACAGGAAGATCTAAACAAATTTTTCGAATGGTCTGAAAAATGGCAGATGAAATTCAACGTGGACAAATGTAAAGTACTCAGTATAGGAGATGTAAACAGGGAAACCAGATACCAGATGAACAACGATGCCATAGAGAAATCCGACTGCGAGAGAGAGTTAGGAGTAATGATAAGTAGGAACCTTAAGCCAAGTAAACAATGTGTTTTTGCTCGTAACAAGGCTAATAAAGTACTTGGACTCATACAAAGGAGTGTTAGTTACAAGACTAGCGAGGTCATCCTAAAACTGTATCTTGCTCTTATGAGACCACACCTGGATTACGCAGTTCAGTTCTGGTCACCGTATTACAGAATGGATATAGAATCCTTGGAAAGAATTCAGAGGAGAATGACAAGACTAATCCCGGGCATTAGGAACCTTGAGTATAGAGACAGGTTAAAGCATCTTAATTTGCACTCCCTTGAGAGACGTAGAGCGAGGGGCGACCTGATAGAGGTGTATAAGTGGAAGGCAGGGCTAAACAAAGGGGACATTACAAAGGTACTCAAACTATCCAATCAGGAGCGAACTCGTAACAATGATTTTAAATTAGACAAATTTAGATTTAGGCGTGAAATAGGTAAACACTGGTTTAGAAACAGAGTAGTGGATGAATGGAACAAGTTTCCAAATATCATCATTAACTCGAATACGCTGAATTGCTTCAAACATAGGTTGGATGCTCATATGAGCAATAGGGGTTGGGTGTAAACGGGACTGCCCAGTATGGGCCAATAGGCCCGCTGCAGTTTCCTCCATTCTTATGTTCTTATGTTATGTTGTCCACCACCTCCCTCGCGATCCCTCTCTAAATGCCACCTAACGTTTACCCTTCTCCATCAGGGTCCGTTTTTAGGTACCTCTGACCACCACCTTTCTCCCTCGGGGTCCCTCATTAAGAGCTTCCTGACCATTGCAATCCTCTTTCTTGGTCCTCCTCATTTCTCACCCTTCTGAAAACTTTGGTCAGTCGAGGGGCAACGTAATGGCAGGTTCGTATTTTCTTAATTTTACTCAGAATTTGGCGACACTTGTCATTACTTCAGCAAGTTAACACAGAGAACTCACTAATTTACATCGTAATAACACAAGTTTTCTTTGTTAAGTTTTCTTATAAGCAAGCTAAATATTTTGCTTTCAAATCCAACTTTGAATTTTATTTATAATTTAGCTAGCATAATAATGTTGTTAATTCTGAGCTGTGTTGTTATATTGTTAATTTTAAATTTCCTTGCATGACGACGAAAGTACTGTTATAATTATCTTGATACACACAAGGAGTGTTGTGTGTGAAACCTAAGGTTTTGTTGTATACAATTATGTAAAATAATTAGCGTATTTTCTATGTGCACACATATACTGACAGACACATACAGTGCACTTCATTAGTCTCAGCAATCACTTCGGAAGTTATTAAAGAAAAACTGTTAGTATTTTAATAATAAATTTTGTCCACAAATGTTTGTATTGATATTCTAAAATAGTTGATTTCCAAATTCAGGACAAAAACTTTTCCCGTATAAAAAAAAAATATTATGGCTAGACACAACGGATTGTTTTCTTCTTTTTCCAGTTGCATAAAATCTCACCAGCAGTAATTTCATACAGGCTGCTTCAAATCCTGAGACCTGAAACTTGTATTTCATGTAATTATTGTGTCTACCCTGAGAAAAATACTTTATGTTTAATCCTAGTTTGCAGTAAGTTTTTCATGCCATTGTTGCGCCATCAAACGAGTTTTTTTTAACTCCATTGGCCGTTGACTCCAGTAATTTCCATATTGACAACTGGATTAACAACTGGCTCGAAGACAGGCAACAAAGAGTGATAATTAATGGAGTGCATTCTGAATGGAAAAAGGTTCTCAGTGGAGTTCCACAAACCTCTATCCTTGAATCCTCCTTGTTTGTGATCTACATAAACGACAGAGGTGAAATATATCGAGCTACATTGTCAAATTTGCGGACGACACGAAGATATTTGGGAATGTAGCAAGTCAAGACGATGCAGCAAGCAATGTAGAAGGTCATATGGTCTCGAGACTAGCAAATGCTCTTTAACATTACGAAATACAAGACCCTACTCATAGGATACATCAACCCTAAGCTCAACTATTCTGTTAATAGCACTTTCCTGGATATTGTCAAAGTTCCGGAAGTTGACTGAGTTAATGATATACATTAGTCATAATCTAGAAAATCACTCGATCAAGAAAATTTCGCGAGTGACTTCATACAGCAAATGTGATCCCGATCTTCAACACTGGAGGTAATGGCAACTTAGTTAACGGAGACTCCCAAACATATACATAAACAACTATATCTGAGAGATGAAACTGACTTAGACATACCTAAGTGTGATTATGTTGAGGTGTGTTACTGTCCCTCGAGGAGCTGTTAACTTTCACGCACCTGGAAAAAAATAATTAACCTTCCATCCCGCTTTGATCCTATAAAGTTTTTCATAGAGGTTAAGGAGAAAGTTACCACTTAAACCGCGGTTTATATCGGAAGAATCTCAAAGATGACTATAAACCTGCAGTGGTACCTTCGGAAGTGTTCTCACGAAACAGCAACAGTTTCTGGGCTACGACGATTGGCGACAGGAACAAATCTATCCTAACCAAATCACTAGATATTTAAGTCCACAATTACTGTTGGATAGGTTAGGTTAGATAAGGTTTAAATAGTATCGTTACACTCTTAGTGTCCGACCCGATTAGAAACAGACTTGGAAAGAAGGTAATGTTTGTTGCCATATATGATTAAACCATTAAAACAACAAAGGAACTAACCAAACCTGACCTGGCCCGTTTTTTGGTAAAGTTATTTGGTTAGGATAGGTTTCCTTGGTTTGATGGTAAAAATCTGCAAGGTGCCCTTCCAGACTATTCACCTGTGTTAAACAGCTTATATCTGACGCGCTTTTTCTTTAATTCCTGTTTACAATATTTCTTCTCTCTGATAAAGAGTGAAGGATTATAGTTTCACGTAAGCTAAAAGGATTCAAATACTCACCTGATGTATCAATGTCATGGTCACAGCTGTACCGATATTATTGTTATGCCGAGGCATAATGTAGAATTATATTTTTTTTGTGAAGTGTTTTGATTATTTTCTATTCCAAGCAGCAGATATTGATGTATTACCTATGTAAAAAAATCTAGAATGTATTGCATCATTTTTCATTATGATTTACTTACGTATTGTAAGCTTAGATCATTCTAGAACTTTTCAGGCATGTCTCGTTCCGACCTGCAATGCCTAGGTGGCTCTAGGATGCCCTGGGCTTTTTTTTCCTTCTTAATTTGTAGTAGTATTACCTACCCGAACCTTAAGCTAAAATGCTGGTCCACCCACTGCTGGGATAAAGCACCAGCATCTTTTTAGTAAACTGTACATCTCCACCACTAGCGTGGGGGTGGATGCTAGGTAAGAACTGTAGAGTTAGCATTTTGGCAACCTTCTCTGCTGTGATAGGGGGCTGTATGTTTCTCCTAGCTAATTGTGTTCCAGGGCACTCTATGAGGTAGTGTTGCAGTGAGTTTTCTGCTCCGCTGTCGCAGGTCTTGCACATGCGCTGCTCTGCTGGTACTTGTACAGTGATTTCCCATATGCATGGGTATCCCACTATCCCAGTCTCAGTCGGTGGAAGTTGACTTCTTCCCTTCTTGTTTTATCCTTCATGAGTGGTGGTCTCTCATAATTCGTGACCAGATAGTACCACCTGGCCGATCGTGATACTGGTGTTAATCTTCTATGTTTGTCTATTTTCCACTGGGCAGTTCGTGTTATTGTGGTCTTCTTTATCTGCTCCTGAATGGGCTGGATATTCATCTCAATGTTTCGCTGTCCTAACGCAACCTTGGCAGCAGCATCAACTCGTTCATTCCCTGGGATTCCGATATGACTGGGCACACAGTTAATGATAACTTGCCGATCTTGTAGTTTTAACCCTTGCAGTAGGCCAACAACGGGTGTTATGAGATGAATGTTGTCTCTCGGCTCTCTGCATTGTAGTGCTTCAATAGCACATTGTGAGTCAGTGTGTATTACAACGCCTTGTTGACTGTTATGGAAGCGTGTCTTAGGGCTCCAAGTATGGCAGCTAGCTCAACTTGCAAAGTAGAGCATCCATCTGAGGTTCTCCAAAGGGACGTGTTACCTCCTTCTGTGGTGAAGGCTGCTCTTGCCTTCGTACTGGTGGGCTCTACGGAACCGTCTGTGTAATAACACTGTACTATTGTGTGGTGTTAGACCCTTCATGTTTCTCTCTGCTACCTGTCGGAGCTCATGTGGGTTACAGTCAGCCTTTCTTATCCCAGTTTGTAGAATGTTGAAGACTGCTGGCGGGGACTCCCACGGTGCTGGGGTGCTGTAGTCTGGACTCATTGTATCAGGTCCTTTGCTGAGGATTGTGTCTTTCAATTCTAGTCGAATTACAGCGTCAGATGCGCACAATAGCCATGTTTTTTTTTGTTTTTGTTAAAGACATCTCTGTTAAAGTTCAGTGCTTGTAAGAGTCCATTCCTGATGTCACTTTCCCGAGTCCTGGTAATGAGTTTTGCTGCAAAGCACGCTGTTAATCGTTCCGTCCTGGTTTGAAGAGATGTGTAAGTTTTCAATTTTTGTCCACATAGGTGCCTTGACAATGACTCTCATAGCGTTATTCTGGGCAACCTCCAATTTCTCCCACTGCCACTTAGACAGTGTGTTAAGAGCCGGTGTCGCATAGTCTGTTAATGATCGAATGGCGTGTATAATAGCGTTCTTAGGACTACATGTCCCGTACCCACCTTGGGTCCTGTCATGGCTCCCAACATGTTGACTCTCTTGCCCATTCGGTCTCTTAGATAGTTTATCTCTTTGTCAAATGTGAGGCCTTTGTCAATCCAGATGTCCAGGTATTTGTATACATTGACCTATTGTAGGGCAATACCTTGTATTTGCAGTTGTGTCACCGGCTCATTGTGTCCAATACTCATGGTTTTCGATTTTGGGAATGATATCTTGAGCCCGAGACTCATACATTCTTCACTGATGAGGTCTAGTGCTCTTTGGACTTTGTTGATCTGGTTTCTGCCTTTTACTATCAGTGCTAAGTCATCAGCATAGCATAGCAGTTTGGTACCCTCTTGAAAGGGGAGCCGACACAAGTTTTCCATGAGGATGTTGAAGAGAGTTGGACTAAGAACTCCTCCTTGTGGTGTGCCATTTTCCAGTCTTTAGTGATCTGAGACTTGTCCTTGACAGGTAACTCTTGCTGTTCTATTTTGGAGATAGTCAGCAATCTAAGCCAGTAGGCATCTCTTGACGCCTTTCCGGGCCAGAGAGGTTACAATGGCCTGTGCATTTGCCAGCTCAAATGCTTTCTCTAGATCAAGGAATACTACGATAGCCTTATTTTGACCAATCGATCCCAGGAGAGTGGCCAAACTGTGTGCAGTGCTGACACATTTGGTGAATCCAAAGATATTGTAGTGAAGTGGTCCAGTTTTCCAGAGGAGTTGTGTAAGAACCATCGATTCGGCGGTTTTGTCGACGCATGCTGTTAGTGATATTGGTCTGAAATTCTGGGTGTAAGGGCTTTAACGAGCACGATGGTTGTCCGCCACTCGTTTGCTTGTTCGCGGCCCCCACTGGGGGGTGTAGGCAGAGGTGAAAAGGTCGCTGCTGCTTTGTCACACATCAGACACTACCCATCCAGCACCACAGCTGCACTTTCCCCGCTGTTCGTTCAAACTCTGGTCTTGTACTCATCTGAGGCTCCTGGGGCTCATGGGCTGATTCCCAAGTCCTTCACAATTTGGCTATCAATCTCTGGACATCTGCTCCAGCTACTACCGCAGCTGCCACGTCATCGCCACTTCCTCCACGCCCAATCCACCGACCGTGCCCTGGCGTCTCTCCTGTGTGGCAAGACCACCAATGCTGCCGGCGCCAAGTGAAGAAGCTGCCCTGGACCTTCCCCCTGAGAGCGGACCACCTCGTAAACGGAACATTCCACCGGGCTGCAGTCGTAGGAAATATCTGTACTTTGTTTTGCTCCCGTAATTGTTTATTTGATATTTGTGTGAGTGGTGTCAATTGTTGTGATTATGTTTGTAGTAGAGAGATGTCAATCTCTAACGGTTGTTTGTTACCCCTTGGAAATCCATGGTTCTTGACTTTCCTTTTATAAGATCCTGATTAGGCTGGCGAGGGATTTATATCCCAAAGTCCAGGCCTTTTACAAGTGGCGACCTTGCCAGGATTGTCTCTGACTTGGTTTCTGAGGGTTAGCATTCATTACCGGTGTTTGTTGTAAGTCGCCGTGTGCGTGCCGCTTGCTGTCTGAGGCCCGGAAGTAAGTGTTGTTTGGTGCTTATCCCTCCCTTCTGTTGTGCTAATTTTCTTGCTCTCCCTCGTGCTAGAGAAGTCAATTGGTGTTGGTTGAGGTGCACTGTGGATACTGCCATAGCATTTTGTTGTTGATTCATCTGGTGCGGTTCTTTTCCCTGAGATGATTCAACTGGACTGGGTGGGAACAAGGTTTCCTCCAGCCGGATCGAATCATTTAATGGTTTGATTGAGCCACTAAGTAGTTACCTTTGGCTAGCTGTGGGGTAAGTTGTTTAATTTGTCACTTTGGCTATTGGCCTTTTGTATTATTATGTCTAGTTTTGAGGAGCTGAAAGGTCAAGCGGTGGCCCTGGGTCTGACAGGTGCTAAGGTTGGTCGGTATGTGATCACCCAACAGACTGCGGTGAGAGAGGAGCGCTACAAAGAGAGAGGAACGCAACAGCAAGAGAGAAAGAGTAACGCAACAGCGAGAGAGATTTCGAATTACCTAAGTTGCAAGCAGAAAAGGACATAGAACTAGCTAGGTTTAATGCTCAAAGTAGACCAGAATCCTCTGTTGTAAAACCTAGTTTGCCTGTTTATCGTGAAGGAGAAGACATGGCCTCCTACCTTGTCAGGTTTGAACGGGTAGCCAAGCTGCTTGGTGTGGACAAAGATAGCTATGCTGTAAGAGTGGGAAACCTGTACGGATTTATGCGTCCCTGTCTGCTGACATCACTAGAGATTACTCTTTGTTGAAGCAAGCTCTCTTGCAAGGGCTTAACAAGATTTCTGATGGTTCTCGTGTTGATTTCCACAGAACAAAAATTAGGGCAGGGGAAAAATACCAATTTTCATTCCACCTGGGTCGTTTGTTTTAACAATGGCTAGAGGCGTCAGAGGTTGAGGAAACCTTTGTGTCTCTCACTAATTTTATGATATTGGACCAGTTTTTGTCTTCTCTGCAGCCAGACCTGAGAATATTCATCAAGGAACGCGGGCCAGCGAGCTAGGAGAAGCTGTAGAACTTGCTAACAACTGGGCGTCCGCTCGCAACGCCTACCCCAAGTCTCTCACTTCCCCAGTGAAGAACACGAAGCCTCCGTCCTCCAAGGAACCATTCACAGGAGTAGAGAGGAGTAGTTCACCGGCCGTGCAGTGCCACAACTGCGGAGAAGAAGGGCACATTCGTTCTCGCTGTCCCAGGAACCTCCGTGCCTACAATTCTGCCGACATTCATCAGCCCAGCTACAAGGTCGGATTCTGTTTGGTAGACAGGAGCTGCCGCAGTTATTGTGTCAGCAGAACAATAAATGGGTCTTGGACATCTACTATCGTCAGGTACACCGGTTGCTCATTAGGGTGTGTCAATTTAGGGGGTGAACTGGCCAAATTGAAAATCGAGTAATTTGGTAGCAATTTATTGTAGTCTTTAAGCATGCAAAACAATATTCTGGCATAAATTTTTTTTTATAATAAGTCCTACCTACATCAAATGGATTTTTAAATGTACATATTTGTGAATTTATAACATAACCAGCGTTTGCACACATGTTACTGTTTCAAGTTTCAAATTATTATATTTTATTATCCGTAGTCTATTTGAAAATAACCAATGCCTTCATACTCTCTTTGCTTTGGTTTCTTGTCATCAGTAGTCTGCTTGCTATTTGTGCTTTGATGTAACCTTCTCGCCTCTCGTGGCTGTAAACATGGCCCGCTGCTTCTGTGACCATTTTCACACATCTCTCCACACTTTGAGTGTGGGAAGGCCACTTCGGCACCTTCATTGGAGTCTCTTTAAGGTTTCTCAATTCTTGGCTAGTTAGACTTGTTGTCAATGGTGGCTCTAAGACTTCCAAACTCAAGTCAACCAATTCTGACAATTTGGTGGCATTGACGTTTATTGGGGGAACTTTTCTTGAATGAAACGAACAGTCTCCCAACTGGTCGTCATCTATTAGCGTTCCTCTAATCTTTAGAATGACTTCTACAGCCTCGGTTCGGAGATTGGTACATTGACTGCAAAGCATTGCTTGCAAAACTGCTTCTGATCGAGCATACCAAGCGGACCTTCTTGCCACAGGTAACACGATGTCCCTCACTACCTTCCTCTGTGTTCTTACTAGCTGCAATTGAAACAAAAGGTGATTGGGCCCATCCACCCACATAGGATTAAGTTTCACACTAAACCACTGGGGAAGATAAACTCCAATAATAAATTCAACAATTAACCTCAAATTCTTCAGCACTTTGCCCTTCAATTCGTGTTTGGAAATCCAAATCCTGCAGAAACGAAGAGCTGTAGTTAACCAACGGCTGTGACTGACAGGTCCAATCTCCAAGAGAGCCAATGACTGAGGCACTTCTCCTGATCTTATTGCTTGGGCAATACGATAAGCATAGGATTGATCTGTGCTGAGATCTTTGATGACTCCTTCAGACAACGCCGGAAGGGGAGGGCCAACTTCGACCTTTGGAAAGGTTGTATTTATTTCTAGTTGTGTTGCTTCATCCAGCATGATGCCAAGGGGACCTGACCACTTGTTGTTGCTCTTTGTAGGACCATCAAGTTCCTGGATGAGATGACGAAGAGGTAGCTCGCCTGTATGTAAATCACATACAATCCAAACAAGTCTTCTTCCTAGTTTTTTCTCTAAATGCGTCATTACACCCCCCTGCCATCCGGTGTTCACTGCAGTTGAATCTCCACCAACAGCCTGCAGTGAACTGCCAAGTCCTCTCTCCTGAACCCAACATAAAATATGATCAGCAATGACCTCTGCATGTTTCTTCCCTTCTACTTCAGTTTCGGGAGCAAAGTGAAACAAAAACCGACCACCAGGCTCAGAACAGACAGAGTAGTGTTCTTCTTTGATGAGACCTGGAAACTTTCTGTTCACTCCCTCTACTTCTAGCAAAACTTTTGTGTCATCTATTCTTCCATCAAACAAAAGACAGGAGAGCCCTCCCTCGCTTAAATCTTTTTCATGCTGATCAGATATTTCCTTCATTATTTTTTCTTGTGCTCTTCTAATTTTATTATGATCTATCACCAAAGATACATCCTCTCGGCTGATGAGGCCTGCATCTATCCAAGCGGCAGTTGCAATTTCTGCAGCCTCACGAAGTCCAGCATGGTGGCGAATACTAGCTAAAGCAATGTTTGAAATATTTCTTGTGTTGTATTTCATTTTCTTTGGTAAAGGTTCAGATGGCTCTTTGGAACTATCATCTGATGTTGCTTCCTGTTCATCAGAAGAACTATCAAAGCAGTGATAAACATCTTGACACAGCTCTTCCTCTCTTTGGATGGCTTCTTCACTCTTCATTTTCTTCTTTTGTTCCCTCTCTCGGATTTGTTCTCTCTTCTTGGCATTAGCAATCTGCTTCTTTGTTTCTGAATAATCTATTGAACCCATTTGCATACTTCCTTGGCCTTCTGCCTTTGTCCTCTGTGCCTTTATAAATTCAAGCTCTAAAACAGGGATCTTCTTTTCACGAGGACAACCACAATCAATGTGGGAATTATTTTCTCTCTTACCTGAGTGAGAACAGTTGGATTCAGAACATAATTGTATGGAGCACTTGCAGGTCAAAATGTCAAACAGAGTATCAAGTGTGTGCAGAAATTCATTTTTCCTGGCCAAGTTTCCTTTACCAAGTGATGTTTCAACTGCTTTGTGCCATAATTTCGTTAGTTTTAGCTCAATAGTTCGACACTGATTAATCACAGGTGGTTTGAATAGTGCATTAGCTTTTGTCCATTGATGCAGAAGAGGGACTATCATGTCATTTATGAGTTCTTTATCTGTATAGTTCCTTCTGTCCTTTGCATTTTTTTCTCGAAGGAGTAACCCTAATCTTAGCATGTCTCTCACTGTTGGAAGTTCTGATACAGGAAGCTCCTTCCCTTTACCAACTAGCAGGCTCAAGTGGGTTGACAACTGACTTCTTGTCTTCAATTTTGACATCTTCACACTATCTGATAAATAGAAAAATATTTCAATGTTTCATAATTCAATTGTTGTTTCAAAAAATATCAATTTGTTTATCAAAAATGCTGTAACAGAAATAACATAATAATTTCTTAGAACATAATGTTTTATACAATGATATAAGTAACTGCGACAATCAATATGCCCTACTTACAATAATTAAAATGTAGAATTCGTCTGGTAGAGTAGGTGCAAGTGCAATGAGAGCAAACCACCGTCTATGATATCTAGAAGGAGAGTGAGCCGGGCGCCTTATCCTCACGCTTGGTACAAGTCAAAACAAGAATTAAACTGTCCCACACGGAGAGCCTGTTCATGTTCATGTTCTGACATGCATATTGTACACAAGCTATAGAACCATAAAATACTTCATAATCCATATGCTTACATGAGATTAGTTAATATCAAGTGAATAATTCTAATCAAGTCTCATTAATTTGTTGAAATACTGATATTTGAAACTTTAAGGTATAATTGATGTAGGTGAGGGTTATTTCAATTCATTTTTGTTTGCTAATCTCAAGTTTAGACATAAAGAGGCACAATATTTTGACTACCAAATTTGATTTTTAACATGTTGACAAAATTGACACACCCTATTGCTCATGTATTATTGTCTCTGAGGAAGCCCTGCCTGACGCTGACGTCTCCAGCTGCTCGAAAGTTAGTGTCGCCGATTATTTAGGTCGTGTTGACCAGTTCCCTGTTGTTAGTGTAAGGGCTGAAACGAGCAGGATTGTTGTCCACCACTCGTTTGCTTGTTCGCGGCCCCCCACTAGAGGTGGTAGACGGAGGTGAGAAGGTCGCTGCTGCTTCGTCACACAGCAGACACTACCCAGCCGTCAACGCAGCTGTACTTGCAACCCGCTGTTCGTTCAAATTCTGGTTGTGCGCTCATCTTAGGCTCCTGGGACTCGTGGGCTCATTCCCCAGACCTTCATTATTCGGCTGTCAATCTCCGGACACCTGTTCCAGCTACTACCCCGGCTGCCACGTCATTGCCACTTCCTCCACGCCCTATCCACCGTCCGTGCCCTGGCGTCTCTCCTGTGTGGCAAGACATTGCCCACCAATGCCTTTACCAAGTGAGGAAGCTGTCCTGGACCTTCACCAGGAGAGCAGACCACCGCGTCAACGGAACATTCCACCAGGCCGCCGCCGTAGGAAATATCTGTACATTGTTTGATTCTCGTAATTGTTTGACTCCCGTAATTGTTTGACTCCTGTAATTGTTGACTCCCGTAATTGTTTGGCTCCCATAATTGTTTGACTCCCGTAATGTTTGACTCCCTTTATTGCTTAACTCCATTAATCTTTTGACTCCCGTATTTGTTTATTTGATATTTGTATGAGTGGTGTCAATTTTTCTGATTATTTTCATAGTAAAGAGATGTCAATCTCTAACGGTTGTTTGTTACCCCTTGGAAACCCATGGTTCTTGACTTTCCTTTTATAAGATCCTGATTAGGCTGGCAAGGGATTTATATCCCAAAATCCAGGCCTTTAACACTGGGGATCATCGGGTTTGGGAATAGAAACAATGTTTGCTCTTTTCCAAGCTGATGGGAGTTTGCCTGCTGACCATGATGTGTTGATACAGTAGGCTCTCACCAATAACGTTTAATAGGTGCCTGAAAAACACCGTTATTAGCAAAAACGTTATTTGTGTGACATTAAAATACATGTAAAAAGGGTTTATTGGTGCTGCTGCCACAAGAATTTCACCCATTTTTTCCCCTTGAAGCCCTCCTAACACTTTTTGTTAACTGAAATAAAAAGAATTGCTACTCAATCATCAAAATAAAGAGTTTGAGTAATATAACACTTAGTTTTTGAGGTGCTTGGTGTGATGATTGTTCCATATCTGAGGGCCACTAACACTTGCACTGTCTTTCATTCTACAAGCTAACCATTTCACAAGAAAATGCTCTGTTATCACTGACAACCTGTTTCTATCGCCTTTATCATTCATAGCTCGCCTCGCATTTCCATCACTACCGAAATATTTTTAGCCAGCGCAATACTCTTCTTGGTCTCCTCTAAGTTCTTCTTAATATTTCGCCCTGTAGACTCAGGAAAGTTCAATTTCCTCACTTTAAAAGTTCCCAGTCATTCAGGTGGCAAATCACTCCCTCCACCACCTCCCCTAGCCCCCACAGGCAAAAATGAGGAAGCCATTATTGATCACCGACCCGAACAACCACTGGTTATAGTGGCGAAAATCTCACACGTGGGTGCAGCGCTGTATTCCACTGAGTGTGTGACAGTGAGAGTGAGGCTGAGTGGACAACTACGTCATCAACATGGCGTCAAACAAATGCTATCATTGATGCGCTCGGACGCTTCCCGCAAAATTTCCGTTATTCAAGAGAATCCAGACGTTATTATCGAAAATGGGTATCTTTTGTAACTTACCGTTATTGTCGGAAATGTTATTGTGAAAGTCTTATTGGCGAGAGCCTACTATAACTGTTAGGAGAGCAAGTTCACCAGCAAGTCCTGCATTGCTGAGCAATGAATAGATTATACCAACACTGCCAGGGGCGGTGTCTTTGCTTGTTTTCCTGGTCCTTCTGATTTCTTCTGTAGCATACAGACAGTCTGTAGTGTCAGTTTCTTCAATTGCATGTCTGACTATTACTTCTCTCTCCATTTGTACTTGCTGTAGATGAAATCATATTTCAGGAGGTAGTTGAGCTGATGGCGAGCGTTCTGCAAAGTGCTCTGCCAAGAGATTTGCTTCCTGTAGTGGCTGGGGTTGGACTGCAGCTCTGGGCAGTTTTCCTGTTGCTATCCTAAGTTTTCTCCAGAGTTCACTCAGGCTGGTGTATGCATCAAAGGTTGCACACCACTCGAGCCATTTGTCTTCTCTAATTTTCTGAGTAATTTGACGAGCATGTTGGACAGCAGCTCTCAAGAGTTTCACTCCTTCAGGGGAAGGGTACTGTCGGAGCTGTCTTCTGAATGTGTTGATTCTGTGATTCTGTCCTCTGACCTTGTCATTGTAGAACCAGTAAACTTTGTGGTGTCTATTTGTAGGGTTTGTTTTTGGTATTGCTTCCTCTGCTCCGTGTTGTATGGCATCAGTAAGGTCCTGGTTTAGTTGGTCAATATCTTCTGCTGGTTCATAGTTCGAATACCATTTTTGGAGTTCATCTTGATATAATTTCCAATTTGCTTTCTTGGTATTCCATCTGGGTGGCGGAGGCGGGGGAGGAGGGAGTACCTTCATCCTCAAAGTAGTTGTCATTTCAAGGTGGTCACTGGTCAGTTCATCATCTATCTCCCACTGAGCTACTGCAACGAGCTCAGTGGAGATGAATGTGAGGTCCAATGTTCCTCCCAGTATGTATGTTGGTTCCCCAGTATTAATGAGCGTTATGTCTGGAACATCTGTCAGCAGTTCCACTAGGTGTTGACCATCCTGGTTCATTGTTGTGGTCGGATTGATCGTTGGATGGTGGGCATTGAAGTCCCCAGCAATGAACACAAGTTCCTGTGTTGCTTGTATCAGTAGTTCACCGGCTTCTAGTCGTTAGGGTGGCGGTTTATAAGTGTTGTAGACTACAAGACTGTCGTTTGCCAGGCGTATCCGAACAGCTTGTGCTTCTACTCTATCTCCACAGTGAACTGGTTCTACTTCTGAACTGGGGATGGTCGCCCTGACGAGAATCATGCTGCCATGGGAGTTGGGCCCCTTTGGTACAGAGTACTGTTGGTATCCAGGCAAGCGGAATTGTTTATCTTTTGACTGCTTGTACAGTATGCCGTTTGTTGGACAGGCCTTGTACATTCCACTGTGTTATCTTGAGATGACAAGGAGGTGGGGCTGTTCTATCATTATCTCCTCGTTACTGGTGCTGTAGTTGCTCTCGGCGTTCATGGTTGAGTCGCTCTCCTCCTCTTCCGTTAGGAATGGTGGCTGTTTCTTGGGCAACTGCTCTAAGGGAGGAGCAGGAGGTGGGATTCCGCTTGTTTTTAAAGGTATCTCGGGAGTTTTTCTGTTCTCTTCAGGGTGCTGTCGCTCTTGCCTGTGACCGTGTGTTTGCTGACGGTCTGTGCTTGTTGTTGTATTCCTCGTGATCTGTTGCAATGGGCTTGAGGTTTCACGGTTTTGAGTGATCTCTCGGATGGCAAGTTGTTGTTCTTGTCTGACATCTGACTCAAGAGCGTCGTCTGTTCTACTTATAGTTGTGAAGTTTTGGGGGTCTGGTCTTCCTGCATCTTTTCTGTGAGCTGTGTCATAACTGAATTTATTATACTTTTGGTACTGGTGTCTTGTTTCTTTATTATAGTAGAGACAGTCACTATCATAATGGTGATCATCTGTTTTATTTGTTCTTCTGTGAATGCTGCTTGTGGATTGGCAGGGTGGGGTGTATTCAGTTGGGTGGTCGCCTGAGGGGGTTGCAGTGTCCCAGGCAATATGGTGTTCTCCACCAATACTGGAGTGTTCTGTGCTTTTACTGTTATGCAGCTCTGGAGCTGCAGTTGTGAAATCCACTGATTTGTCATGGTTTCCTGCATGGACTGGTTTTGTCCCCGTGTCTTCAATTTTGTCCTGTAGCCTGGTGGGGGAAGTGCAGGGAAGGAATCCTCTGACAGTTGGGGAAGGGTGGGTGTTGGGTTGACTGTTTTCTGTAACTGTTGACCCCACAATGTAATGGTCATGATGATCGTGATGACGGCTAACCTGAAAACCTTAAGGATTCATATTACGCTCAAACGTCCACAAAACCTTCCGAGTCCCCCAGTGGAAACGTCCCCCGTTTTCTCTGCTTCCCCCGTCTTGGTCTATGGGAGCAGATGCTGTATGCTGGGACCTGTTGCCATCCAACCCTTTGTAATCAATTTAATTTTGCTTTTAATAGCTGAGTCAGAGCACTGTTAGTGAAGATAATAGTAGAGAATGAAAATGAGTTCATAGTCTCAATTTCAACGTCAGAGTGTACAGTAAATTAATTCATCGGAATAGAAGTAGGTGGACTCCCTGGTCTGCTTTGAGTGAGGGCCCCGCGGGCATTTCTACCGTTAGTGAGTGCCCGTCCCTTCATCCATACAGGTATGCCATTCCACTCTGTGTTGTAATTCGCCCTTCTTTAAGTGATTTGACCCAATTAATAGTTGATTGTGCAAGTGTTACAGTAACGTAGTTGATATGCTCTGAGTGAAGTCATATTTACGTCTTTAACGTCCCCTGAAACGTTATGTTGTTGTCACCGTTAGTGAGTGCCCGTCCCTTCATCCATACAGGTTCCCTGACGCTGCCCCGTTTGTCTCCCGATCCCATTGTGATTCTTGAATCGCTCTACCATCCAACAACGGCCTCGGATGTATTAGATGTCCAGCCGGGATCATATATGAGAAGATGGCACCGATGCGGCCTAATTAATGTGCCCCACGGCTTTGTTGGGCCAGACCCCAGACCCGCCATGTGTCTGGCTACCCCACAATAACAACAGCCCCAGTGCTCTACCCTGGGTTACTCCTTGGAAGTATATGTCCACAGAGAGTGTTGTAACATGTATGTTAGGGATAATTAGTTGGAAATAATTATCCCATGTTGGGTAGTGGACCCCTGCATATACTAGTGTCATTGTTTACGTATATGTTGAATAATCTACACTGAGTGCCATGTAATGTACCACCAGTAATGTTGTGAGTAAGAGTAAAGAAGAAGGTACTGAGTTTGCACTAAGACCAGGAGTTGAGCCTGGTAGTTATATGTTAATAACATATATTTTCCCCTTTGATTGCATATTAATAAATTTGTTTTTAGAGTACTTTAGGTGTATTCATTTCTCCCACAGTATTTTACCTTTATTTCCATCCAAGTGACCTGATACCAAAATTACCATATTCACGGGCCTAGACCCTCGACCATGCTACCAAAAGAATGTCCATGCTACCCAAGAATAGGTGACGGAACTGAGTAGAGTAAGAACTAAGAGAAGTAGATAAGATGAGGGTGGTGTAGAAACAGAGAGGGAGTCAGGCCCCCTCACATTGGTGACAGACCAAGAACCCGCCCCCTCACATTGGTGACAGCTCGAGAATCCGCCCCCTCACATTGGTGGCAGCGGTGGGATGTAATTTATATGGTATCAAGGTCAGGAGGTAATTTCTGTGTTTAAATGTGAGCTGTAATAACCATTTCTCCGTGCATCTACCTAACCATGTCACTGTAACTAATGAATATTTCAGAGTGCTAATGATCTTGTTAATTTTTCCCAGTGTACAGTATAGTGTAATTCTGTGCAAAATTTTTTTGAGGTTACTGTTAGGTTCTGAATAATAAGCTATATACAGGAGAGAACACAAACACCTGTATAGTTTTGTAGGTTCGGTTTACTGGATAAGAGTATGTACACAGAAGGAAAGCAGCGGTCTCCCTGGCTAGGCTCCTTGTCAACTGCTATAGGCGACGTATGGCAAGTGATACATTAGCAGCTTCCATACGTCGCCAGGCACATTAATTAAGCGTGTGGGGTATGGTAATAACATTGCCACACGCTGCTAGCTAGGCTGAATAAATAATACATAAATGGAGCACATACATAATATACATACATGATATATAATCCAGCATACATAATATACATACACCTCCCTCCCCCCTATACGCTCATAGCAAAGTCTTGAGCGGACCTTTTCTTTTGGATCCGTTCTGAGCGTCGAGGGACTTCATCACTGGGAAGGGTATGGGACTCAACACTGGTGGCGGGGCCAGCAGAAGGCATTGTTACGGGTCGGAGAAAACGGCGGTTCCTCCACCACACACGACCACTGGGTAACCGCACCTGGTAGTCCCGTGACCTGCCGAGACCCATAACTACGCCTACTTTGTCCCAACGTAGGGAGGTCGGGTCCTGAACACGGACTTGGGTGCCGACACTCAACCTGGGGAGAGAACGGGCGTGGTCATTGTAGCGGGCGGCGACGTCCTGAACACGTTCGGCGGCTCGGCGATCACAATCCTCTGTCTTGGCCTGCCACTCCTTGGAGAAGGATTGAGGGTGAGCAGGGACACAAGAACGAAGGGGGCGTCCATACAAAACATGGGCAGGGGAGCGTCCGGTGTAGTTAGGTGTGTTGCGGAGTTCAAGAAGACCCCTGTCGAAGGCCTCGCAGTCAATGTTCCCAGAAGGGGCCACCTTAAGGATGAGGTGCTTCAGGGATTTGACAGCAGCCTCAGCGTGGCCGTTGGACTGCGGGTAATGGGGCGATGACAACACATGCCGGACTCCCCATCGGTCAAGGAACGCAGCAAAGTCCCGGCTTGTGAACTGAGGCCCTCCGTCGGTTCGCAGGCGTACAGGAACGCCCACGTCACGGAAGTAGTGGCGGAACTTGCTGATGGTGGCGGCAGACGTCGTGTCATTACCGCACTTGATGACAACCGGCCAACCAGAGAGACGGTCGACGATAACGAGGAAGGACTTTCCTGACACACAGAAAAAGTCGGCCGACACAGACTCAAAGGGGCGGGTGGGGTTGTCGTCACTCATAAAGGATTCCTGCTGCTGGCTGGGTTGTAATACGCGGCGGGGCTTACACACCCGGACAGCATTGGAGATGTCGGGGTCGATGCCAGGCCGGAACACAGTCTGTCTTGCACGCCGTTTGGTGGCCTCGGCTCCACAGTGACTGTCGTGGAGGCGAGCCAAGGTGTGGAGACTTGAAGCAGCAGGGACAACTACCGAAGGAGAGGTGTCACTGGCCAGAGGTAGGGGTAGGGCGGCAGCAGGGTAGTTGCTGCTCCCTTCATGCACCCTGTTGGCGTGTTTTACCTCGAGAATCGGTGTTGGGAAGTCCTGGGAGATGATGGCCAACTCTCGGCAATGTCTGTAGGACAGCAAAGGAGTCGGGACGCCATTATGCACATCAATCCAGGCTTGACACGACCTGTTGCCAAAGGTGACGTGTGCATAGAGTGAACCTAGGGCCGGGGTCATCTGTGAACCATCTGCCATAAAGCGGAGATCCTTGGGGGGCGGTCCTAGGTCACTTGGAGAGAGCCCCAAGCATTGCAAATGCTGGGGACCGATGACTGTAGCATCAGCGCCGGTGTCGGGCAACATCTGAAGACGGGATGACACACCGCCGTAGGTCACGCTGACGCTGATGTACTGGGGGACTTTGGTCCTGGGACGCGGGGGGGAGCACACATTCCTAATGTGGCTCGAGCGTTATCAAGAGTCGTCGTACCTCTGATTGGAAGACTGTGGGCAGCCCTCTCTGGTGGAGGGGGGCTGAAGCTTCCGCCGACGCGGTCCCTTGGGTATGTTGGAAGGGCAACACTTGTCATAGTGGCCCAGACGACCGCACACATTGCACTGGACGCGTTTGGCTGGGCACCGTACTGTGAGTGACCAGTGGCCCTTACGGTCACAACTGTTGCAGGTAGACTGAGCAGCTGGACACACCTGTGTTCCGTGCTGCTTACCACAGTTGTTGCAAAATAAACCGGGCGTGGACGTGGTGGGCGAAGGCGTAGGAACAGACTTCTTGTCCTTCTTGTACCGGGACACAGCGCGTACAGCTGTAGGGGGAGCGCGGATGGCAGAGGTGGCACACCTGGCAGCCTCATAGGAGCGACATATCGTCGACACATCCTTAAGAGAAGAGGAAGAGTCGAGGGAGGTGAGGCGTTGGACAAGTTCCTCGTCCTTAACACCCATCAGGATCACCTGCTTCAACTGGGTCTCCTCGCACTGCTGGTGGTGGCCTGGACATATATCTACCTCTTCCGAGGCTCTCTTAAGACGCACGTAAAAGGCATCAAAAGACTCACCCTCCAACTGTCTGCAGCTAAACAATTCCCTCCTGCGCAGAGCTTCATTCTGCTGTCCTTTGATGTGCCGTTGTAGAACGTCCAGTACCTCCTCTACGGGCAGCAAAGAGGTTGGGGGTACCTGCAACGTATGTTCCAAGACACGCTGAATTTCCAAGGACAGGCGCATACGCAGCTGGATGAGTTGTTTAGGCTGTGACAAACTCTGGAGATCCACCATTGTAGAATAATCAGTCCACCGTCGCCGCCATTCACGAAAAGTCTGGAAAGTCTCATCAGGCTTCAAGATGGGCGGCGTTTGAGCTGCTGCTTTAGGTGGGGCTGGGGGGCGTGAAGGAAGCATGGATGAGGTATCTGAACCAGTCAGTACCGAGGCAGTGTTAGAGCCAGGGGCTTGGTTAACAGTGAGGCGAGATATCAAGGCTTCAAACCGTTCACTGTCTTCCAATCTCCGTTGGTTGTGTCGTTCTGCCTCTGCTTGCCTTCTGTGCTCATCCGCCAAACGTCTGTGGGCTTCATCCTCGCGTTTCTCATCTCTCATAAACTTCAGTAAAGCAATTATCTCTGGAGACAACGCTGAATATTGAGGTGAGGGACTGCGCGATGTGGGGGCTGGAGCGTCGTGGCCGGCCTGGTCATCCATCTCTGCGGGGCTATCACCCGCCTGGCTCATCCAGACGCTGGGTCCACGGCTACGTAAGGCGTGAGACATAACTACTTCCTCTGTGTACTATGTCTTAAATCAGTGTTGACCGGTCAGCCCGTCGTATCAACAAGATTTCAGACAAAAATTAATTAAATACACAGATAAGTAGGTTATATATATAAAATATATATAAGAAGCCGCGCGGTCAGCGAGTGTTAGTACGTGTATGTGTGGTGTCCCGGGCGGGTAGAGAGTCTCGCCCCAGCTGTGAGGGGGGGTGGAGGCGGCGCTGTGAGGGGGTGGAGGGAGAGGCGCGGCGACTCCCAGTCAGCCCAGTACCCTCAGGACACGGTCAGAGACGGGTGCACTGAACTCTACTCCTTACAAATGCCCAGAACGTGCCGTATACCTTGGGAATCCTTTAGAACAAGGTCACACATGAATGGCACGAAACACACAATGCGCTAAACACTTCACAGAAAATCACTGTCACTGACACTGCTCAAAGTTGCTAAATTCTTCGAGGAGAGGTAACGCGCGGGAGTTGACCCAAGCGAGAGTCCATAGAGTCCATAGCTGGCTTTCTACAAACTTTGCACTATCACTCGTAATTATCCAGTAAGATCGGATCACTGAGCCATGTTAGGTTCTGAATAATAAGTTCTATATACAGGAGAGAACACAAACACCTGTATAGTTTTGTAGGTTCGGTTTACTGGATAAGAGTATGTACACAGAAGGAAAGCAGCGGTCTCCCTGGCTAGGCTCCTTGTCAACTGCTATAGGCGACGTATGGCAAGTGATACATTAGCAGCTTCCATACGTCGCCAGGCACATTAATTAAGCGTGTGGGGTATGGTAATAACATTGCCACACGCTGCTAGCTAGGCTGAATAAATAATACATAAATGGAGCACATACATAATATACATACATGATATATAATCCAGCATACATAATATACATACAGTTACGGAGATGTTGAAAACAGTTCACGGCAAATACTTTATTTGGAGTTAGGTTAGAACATGGGCCTCGAGAAAATTAGAAATCTGTTTTAAAGTAAAGTGTACAGCAAAATGTATTGAAAAGTGTCTGAAAATGTCTGAAAACAGAGGTTAGCTACCTAATTTTTTTTGCAGTCTTTGGTGAAATCTCAGAAAGTGTTGGTTGTATGCCAAGGTAAATTTTTTTTGGGTGCCTTTCTGCACTGGTACCATAGTAATTGTTGTGATCACTCGAGTTAATGCTTTGTTATTTACAGACAATGAGGGACATTGATCATGTGGAATGTTATGAGTGTTGTGGACAGTGTCGATTTCTGAGTGTACCGGAAGGCCATAATTATATTAAGGTTATGTATTAGTGTTATTTGTAATTGACATAATATGGGTGTAGTTGTTTTAATTTTAATTGGAAGTGTTTAGTTATAAGCTGAGGTCAGTTTTGACAAGTGAATTTATTGGTATAACCTGTGTTGTGTTAGATACCCGAGTATTTTGTATTTTTTGTATTGTTTCTATTAGTATGATTTTTAGTGCATAGAGCATTAGTTTCTAGCAGTGTAGACTTACAGGCAATGTCATTAAGTGTGTTTTATGTTTATTTGAGATCTAATACATGTATAATTTCAGCAATTGCTTTGATGAGTTGAGGACTCTATGGTGATATGGACATCTGTAAAAGAACGCAATCTTTGAAAATTGATTGGTGAAAGTACATGTAAGGACCCCCCATTTGTGAGTACAACAGAGTACATTGTGAAGTGATAAGTGTTGAAATCATTGCAATTGAAAAGACAGTGAATATTTGTTGAGTACTGAGGGGGCAGTCTCGTAAAGTATTACAGTATTACCACTTTATTTTTGTGAAAGTGACACCCAGTAATGGAAATGTCTGATTCTTTTTTAAGTTGATTTGTTATAGTACGGTGTAATTCCGGAAGAGTTAATACAGTGTTGCACTCTACAGAGATTGACAATAACAAGTACTATTGCCTTTGAGTGTGCACAGTAAGTTTGTCTTGAAAAGTGACAACAAAGTACAAGTTCACATTTCAGTATTATTACTACGGGTCATGAGTAATAAGTTGAGTAGAAAGTTGTGCAATAATTTTGAGCCAGTATTTCAAGTGTTCTCATGTATTAGAAGGACAGTTAGGCAGTAATCCATTTGTTTTTGAAAGTGTGCACTGTGCCCGTGTTGTGTGGTACAGTGAGTAGTTGTGACCTCCAGGCATGATGGCCGTCACAAGAGAACAATTCAGGGCAGTCAGCTCAGAACCTGTGTCCAGTAAGTTGATGTGTAGACTTGAGAAGTATGAGGGTGGAGACATGTTCATTCTCAGGAATGACACCCAGGTTTCACCACCAGTTGTTTCATCAGGTGCATGGCCTGATGGACAAGGAAGTGTAGAAAAGAAGAGTGTGGAATGCCTCTCTTGCTAGTTATGTGAGAGACGAGCATCAGTGTTACCGAGATTTCTTTAAAGGGCTGTAGACTTTGACTGGAAGGAATTGATTGTTGACATGCATGGTGAAGAGTGATGTCTTGCATACATGTGTTGCAATTGAGAAGTACAACTGGTAAGTGAGTACGTTGTTTGCCATGTGAGTTGGGAATGTTTGGGAGTGTGTAGGTGTTTGTGATTTTTTTTTCTTTGATTTTTTTTTGGATGGGGATTGTCAAGTGCAGTAGACACAGAGATTGGAAGATGGAGTGGCTGTTATGCAATCATCTGATGGGTATCTGTTACTAGTTGAGTAAAGATACCAGTTGAGAGTTCTCAAGTTTTGCCGGTAAAGCCCTAGCTAGGCTTATTGTGGATGTGTATAGGAGTAATGTTTGTGACTTTCAGGTGGAGTCAGGCCTCGACAATGGCGCTGATTTTACTACATGGCTAATGCCATAAGTACAGACAGTTTTTGGTTTGGTGGTGTTCTCATGAGGACCGTTTCGTTAGCATTGAATTCTTGGGAATACCCGCTCGTTCGGAGTCCCTTGAATGGTGCTGCCTCTCGCGAGTGCGACACAACTCTTTAGATTAAGGGCAACATGTCATTCCTTCGACTTGATGGGGTCTGTTCATCTACGTCCTAGCTTGAGAAATCTAAGTTAAATCTCAGTGGTGTCGAGTAAGCATTTGATAAGTCTCCTCTTTGAACTATGACATGAGAAACGGTGTCTTCAGAGTTTGTATTGTGCAACAAATTTTTCATGTTATGTATGTAACCCCATTTTTTGTTTTTTCTTTATTCTTGCATTATTTTCCTATGTATGTTTAATTACTTGTATTTTGTTTCCCTATGCCATGTTGTCAATGATAATTATCATTGACAACAAATTTTTTATAATTCCCAGTTGCATGAGATTTCTTTACTGTTTCTTACCATTTTTGATCTGCTGATTTCATATTTGAAACCAGTTTTGTTCTGCACGCTCCAGTTTTCATCCAATTTGAGGTTTTACATTCTAGCCGTTTGCGGTCAAATTAATTAATTACACGATTATGGTATCAATAGGGAGATATAATTTTGTCTGTTTTTTCTTTCAGATTTGGTCATGGCTACAAAGAGAAATCAATGTGTGAACAAACCTGATGCCTTCTGTTATATTTGTGGATACTTCACGCTTATTCGTCAGAGGCGCAATATAACATCGTTTGTGAGGCGCGGCTATAAAGCGTACTTCGGACTTACTCTTGGCGACCAAGACAAAAAATGGGCTCCACATGCTGTGTGTCATAACTGCGAAGAAATGCTGCGTGACTGGACAAAAGGAAAACGTAAGGGCTTACCGTTCGGAATTCCCATGACCTGGCGAGAACCGAAGGACCACACAACTGACTGCTATTTTTGTCTGATCAATACGAAGGGTGTTGGCAAGAAAAACAGACATAAAATATCGTATCCTAGTATCCCTTCAGCAATTCGACCTACTTTGCACTCTGATGAGCTACCAGTTCCAGTTTTTAATGGGTTGTCTCCAGCTGAAGAGGAGGGAAGCGACAAAGACCAAGAGAGTGAACATGAAACTCAAGAAATACTTGCAGATTCCGACGATTCTTCTGATGGTACACCAGAGTCATCAACCCCTCAGAAGTTTAGTCAGCCAGAGCTGAATGACCTTGTGCGTGATTTGGGTCTCTCCAAAAATGCAGCAGAAGTTCTAGCTTCTAGGTTGCAAGAAAAGGCTCTACTGAACCAGACCACAAAAGTTTCAGACTTCAGAAAGCGGGAACAGGATTTTGTGCCATTCTTTACAGAGGAGAATAAGTTTGTTTACTGTCATAATATCCCGGGTCTTCTCCAGGAATTAGGGATTCCATTGTATAGTCCAAATGACTGGCGATTATTTCTAGATAGTTGTAAGCGTAGCCTGAAGTGTGTGCTACTACATAATGGTAATGTCTATGCAGCTGTTCCAGTGGGTCATTCTGTGTGCTTACGAGAGGAGTATAATGACATTAAAACTGTGATTCACCTGCTAAAATACCATGAGCAAAACTGGAAAATTTGTGTTGACCTCAAAATGGTGAACTTCCTTCTTGGCCAACAAAGAGGATTTACAAAGTATCCCTGCTTTCTTTGCATGTGGGACAGCCGAGCTAGAGACAGGCATTGGAACCTGAAGGAGTGGCCCTTACGTGAGACTCTGGAAGCTGGTATGCCAAACATTGTCAATGATCCAATCGTCAGTCGAGAAAAGATCATATTTCCTCCTCTCCATATCAAGCTGGGCCTGATGAAACAGTTTGTCAGAGCATTAAATACTGATGGTGAATGTTTCCAACACATAGTCTCTGCTCACCCTGCTTGGTCATTTGAGAAGATAAAGGCAGGTGTGTTTGATGGACCACAAATTCGTGCACTTGTACGTGATCAAGACTTTGTCAGAAAGATGGACGACAAGGAAAGGGGTGCATGGCTTTCATTTGTGGCGGTAATGGAAAACTTTCTTGGTAATAAAAAGGCTGACAACTATGAAACCCTTGTAGCAACCATGTTGTCAGCCTTTCATGACCTTGGATGCAATATGAGTGTCAAACTCCATTTCCTATATAGTCATCTTGATAGATTCCCTGAGAACCTAGGGGCAGTAAGTGACGAGCAAGGCGAGCGGTTTCATCAGGATCTCAAGACCATGGAAGACCGCTACCAAGGGAGATGGGACAAACATATGATGGCAGACTACTGCTGGAGCATTAAACGAGAGTGCCCTGAGACATTTCACAAACGCAAGAGCTTCAAGCGCAAATTCCTACCTGGCTAAAATGTGATTGGGCTTTGTCTCCTCATAGTAACAAATTTCTTACCTAACAATGAGTTTTATACAAATTTCAACCTTTGTTTTAGATGGAACATGTTTCAAATTGTGTTGTTGAATAAATTTAGAATATGTAATATTTTATTGTTTATTACCCAGCTAATTTAATGACAGCTTAATGACATATTTTTCAAGATAGACGACGAGGTCAATAAGACGAAGACGAAATTTTGAAATTTCAAAATACCTTGATTGCAAAAAAACTAGAGCTTACAGAAAGAAACTAACTTCAGATATGAGATCAGCACACCCAAATTAGGTAGAATCAAGTGTTTATAGCAATGCAACAAAAACTTTGTTGACCAGTGTAATGGATTAATTTTTTTTTGCTACTGTTTATCCCATGTATGTAACCATTGTTTGTTTGTATTTTGTGTGCTTTTGTACCAGATACCTGTAAGAGTCCTGATGTGTTTTACGAGTGTATGTAGTGAGAAACCGTGACGAAAGGTAACAGTTGTTTAGAGAATCTGTGTAATTACTGTGCATGTTTTGCGAACGTTACCGCGTAATATAAATCTTGGGGAAGGGGGAAGCTTTGTAATGGTCATGATGATCGTGATGACGGCAAACCTGAAAATCTTAAGGATTCATATTACGCTCAAACGTCCACAAAACCTTCCGAGTCCCCCAGTGGAAACGTCTCCCGTTTTCTCTGCTTCCCCCGTCTTGGTCTATGGGAGCAGACGCTGTATGCTGGGACCTGTTGCCATCCAACCCTTTGTAATCAATTTAATTTTGCTTTTAATAGCTGAGTCAGAGCACTGTTAGTGAAGATAATAGTAGAGAATGAAAATGAGTTCATAGTCTCAATTTCAACGTCAGAGTGTACAGTAAATTAATTCATCGGAATAGAAGTAGGTGGACTCCCTGGTCTGTTTTGAGTGAGGGCCCCGCGGGCATTTCTACCGTTAGTGAGTGCCCGTCCCTTCATCCATACAGGTATGCCATTCCACTCTGTGTTGTAATTCGCCCTTCTTTAAGTGATTTGACCCAATTAATAGTTGATTGTGCAAGTGTTACAGTAACGTAGTTGATATGCTCTGAGTGAAGTCATATTTACGTCTTTAACGTCCCCTGAAACGTAATGTTGTTGTCACCGTTAGTGAGTGCCCGTCCCTTCATCCATACAGGTCCCCTGACGCTGCCCCGTTTGTCTCCCGATCCCATTGTGATTCTTGAATCGCTCTACCATCCAACAACGGCCTCGGATGTATTAGATGTCCAGCCGGGATCATATATGAGAAGATGGCACCGATGCGGCCTGATTAATGTGCCCCACGGCTTTGTTGGGCCAGACCCCAGACCCGCCATGTGTCTGGCTACCCCACAATAACAACAGCCCCAGTGCTCTACCCTGGGTTACTCCTTGGAAGTATATGTCCACAGAGAGTGTTGTAACATGTATGTTAGGGATAATTAGTTGGAAATAATTATCCCATGTTGGGTAGTGGACCCTTGCATATACGAGTGTCATTGTTTACATATATGTTGAATAATCTACACTGAGTGCCATGTAATGTACCACCAGTAATGTTGTGAGTAAGAGTAAAGAAGAAGGTACTGAGTTTGCACTAAGACCAGGAGTTGAGCCTGGTAGTTATATGTTAATAACATACATTTTCCCCTTTGATTGCATATTAATAAATTTGTTTTTAGAGTACTTTAGGTGTATTCATTTCTCCCACAGTATTTTACCTTTATTTCTATCCAAGTGACCTGATACCAAAATTACCATATTCACGGGCCTAGACCCTCGACCATGCTACCAAAAGAATGTCCATGCTACCCAAGAATAGGTGACGGAACTGAGTAGAGTAAGAACTAAGAGAAGTAGATAAGATGAGGGTGGTGTAGAAACAGAGAGGGAGTCAGGCCCCCTCACATTGGTGACAGACCAAGAACCCGCCCCCTCACATTGGTGACAGCTCGAGAATCCGCCCCCTCACAACAAGAATGTGCTCCGAGGTGCTTCTGTAGTGTTTTGTGGTTGAATTTTTGCCATTGCAACTTTCATCCACTCTCTCCTCTCTGGGCATGATGTGCTCCAAGCGTAATGTTTCTTTCCACAATTTGGGCACTTGGCTGTCGTGGTGGTTCCTTCCTTATGTTTCTGAATGCACATTTCTGTTTTGTGGCTGAGGCTGCAGATGCTACATCTCACTTTTTTATGGCACCTGGATTGGTGATGTCCGAATTTCTGACATTTTTAGCATCGTAGTGGTTCTGGGACAAAAGGACGCAACTTATATGTCCCCCAGTTGCCTAGGTCTACCTCCTCTGGGACTGCCTGTCCCCTAGATGTCCACTAGCACTTGCCTTGTCTGTGCGTTGTCCTGACTCGTAACACAACGCTCTGCCTTGGTCACTTTTGGAAGTTTGATGATGACTTTTACAGGTAGTTCCAGAGGATATCGTAGTAGGACCATTCTGGTTGTTTTCTCCTCGGGGTCTAATGGTATTATCTTGACCGTCTTCCCATTGAGATTGGTGACCTCGCTGAGGATCTTGACTGTGTTGTGGTCTTGGGGGGAGAGTATCAGGTCTCCAACTAGATTGGGCTTCACACTGAACTTGATGTTCTTGTATTCTAGTTCCAGTGCTACCACTACCTCGTATGCATGGTTGAATTCGGTTTCTTTGGGAATCTTGGACTTCATCACAGTCGGAATCGCGAAAGTGGGTTGTTCTTCTACGGGATGGATTGCTGGGGATATATTGTCTATGTCAGAGATGTTGTTTTCCTTCCGAGGCCTCTTGTGGCATTTTCTTTCCATCGGTTACGTCTCTCTCGCTCGTCTTTATATCAATAAATTTACAATGAAGGCTCACTACACTTACCTAGTTCCTTGTTGCCCTAGAACAAGTGCCGTAGCCAACCTCCCCCCCCCCCCCCCCTAACGGGGGTCGTAGGTTGGTGGCTCTGGTTTTGCAACAGGACCCCCCAAAAGGGGGAGCCTACTCTACCCTATCAGCTAAACTCACCGACCCAGCTCACATCCCTCTAAGGGGCCTCTTTGTGGCCTGCCCTAACGACAGTTCCTGCAGGGGTCGTTAATACTGGGAGAATCGGTGAGGGCACTAAGAAATGTAAGCATATGTTTCGAGTTGGGGATTTAGAATATAGTTTAAAGTCTACCCAGATCCCAACAGGCAACAACAACAAAAAAACAAAGACAATCGGACTATAAAAGGGTAGACAAAGGATGTGAGTTTTCGTTGTGTATAATAAAGTACCATAAATTCCTTAACAAAATATTCAGCTTCCTATAAATTACCCTTAACAATACTTAACCTAAACATTAACAGTATATACATATTAATACAGCATAAAACAATCGTGAAGCAAGGTGGAGGTGGGAGAGGCAATACAAGATTACAAATACTTAAGTGAGGAGCTGAGATGGCTGACGAGTAAGGCTGAGTATTGAAGACGGTGGTAGTCACTGTGCCGTAGGTTTCCAGGATAGGTGATCCTGTGGTCACTTCCCAGAGTGTAGTGCTCTCTCCTCGAACTCGAGCTGACAAAGAAGACTTGGAGGAAGTGACGCAACAACCAGGATATGGAGAAGGGAAACCCCGGAGTGGTAACTAAGACGAGTCATACTCATGTCTCGTCCCTAGATGGCGTTGCTCGTGGTGCTGGGAAGGTAGATCAGGACAATAGATGGCGTGGTTCGTAGTGCTGAGTAGGTAGATCATGACAATTGGTGGAGGGGTTCGTAACACATAAAACATAGAGAAACAAGCAAATCAATTCAACAGAGACGAGATATCCACGTCAAAGTGAGAGTGGCGTGTGTGGTGACAGTAAGTCTGACCAGGCTCCGACGTGAGCAAGTGGAAGCACTTGGGTCGGGAGTAACTGCGACATGCGTCTTCTCACCTCACTGCTCAGCTGACGTCTCCGATGCCCTGGGCGTCTGAAGAGAGGTATATAAGCACCAGCCAGCTGCCTGAGCGGGCCACACTCTCTAACCCTCTCTCACCATGAACGGTTACGAGCTTGATAACGTGGCGCGGATGCGTCCGGATACGCCGACCTGCCCCAAGAAACTAAATCTCCTAGTTCTCCAGAAGTTCTTTGAAGCTAATGGGATCGTGGGGGTCACCAAGGTGGAACGTCTAAAGCTCCACGGAGACATCAAGATCACCTTCGCCGAAAAGGGCATGCCCGCACAGCTCGCAGAGATCCCTGACATCAACGGCATCCCATTCAAAATGATTGCCTACATGTGGGACAACTTGAAGCTGGGAGTAATCTCCCACGCCGAAATTGCCCACGTGGACCAAGAAGAGCTGAGTGAGCTCCTCCAGGGGCAACTTCAAGTTGTAAAGAAGCTGTCCGACACCACTGCCCTCATCGGACACCACTCCACCTTACCCGAAGAGGCTCAACTGGCGTGGGTAACTGTGCCAGTCAAGCCCTACTGCAGACCGAAACGGTGTTACAAATGCCAACACTATGGACACACTGTAAACAAGTGTGAGGCGCAGGAGGACACCTGCTCCATGTGTGGCAGCCCTGGACACCGCTACACGGTCTGCCCCAACCAAGTTAGAAAATGCGCTGCCTGTGGTGGCCCACACTCCTCCGCCGATCGGACCTGCCCCAAATGGAAGGAGGAATGCAAGGTAGCCAAGGCCCGCATCGAGAAGAAACTGAGCTACAAAGAGGCCCTCCTTGCTGTACGCTCCCAAGAAAAGAAAAAACCAGCAGAAAAGAAAAACCAAGAAAAGAAAACTCAAGAGAAGACGCCTACCACACAGAACCAAGAACACCACGTGACCCGTGGAGCTGAAGCCCACGTGGTCAACCTCACCGTCTCTGACTTCTTCCACACCCATGAGGACTTAATACACGAGGAAGACGAACAACAAGACCCAAACACAAACGAATGGACACTTCAAGAAAGCAGGAAGAGGAGGAGAGTGAGAAGAAAATCGACCTCAAGCTAAGAAGACCAAGACATCTCCTCCACACAAGAAACCAAGACACAATCAAGCCGACCAAGCACTGAACATCCATTGCCCAACCCAACACGCACCTGACGCCTGACCTGACGCTTGACCTGACGCTAGCCTGGCCTTGTCTTGTCGCCTCCCTGCTGCCCCCATCTTATAATCCCTCACGCAAGCGGTGTTTAGCCACTGCATCTGTTCTCTCCTCCTAAAATTCACTTCAATCCTCCCTTTATTCTTCCCCTGAACCTCCTTCCCCCCTGTCACTAGCAATTTTCGTTCGTTCGTTCCTGAGCGGGCGGGCGTCTGCCGAGTGTGGCCACCACCCCAACCAATCAACTCGTCTCAGCTTGGTGGACAGCCCACCTTCTATCACCCCCAACTACTTTACTTCCCGTTTCTATGCTTTCTTTTTCTCTCTCCTCTCCTCTCCCAGGGCAAAATCATTTGCCAGTTTACTTCATTATCATCATCATCATCATCATAGGGAAAGCAGTCTCCGTTTCTGCTCAGAATGTGAAATACAAGCCTAGTGACAGCTAAAGGTAACACTGGACAACAAAGATTTAGCTACTGGTGTAAAAACATAGTTATGTTCAAGACTAAATCAAGTATGCTGATTCTGAATCTAAAGTCAGAATTTTTCCAGCACATCAGGATTTTAAGTTATGCATATAATCATATTACACTGGGCTGCCTAGCACCAACCCAACATAATTGGATTAATAACTTGATATTAAAGGTTTTAAATGTAATGTATACCTTTTAAGAATGCATCTAGTTTGGAATTTATTTCATGCTAATAATATCTACAGTATATCTTTTCAGGGTGTAGCCTAATATTTGTTCTGTATATTTTCAGGTTAGGCCTATGTTACTACAGACATCATAAACAGGCGAGGCTGTGTGAATCACCTTGATAGCTTTTGCTATATCTGTGGAAAATACACTCCATGTGGCCAGCGCAAGAACCTTGCCAACAGAGTGAAAACTGCTTACAAGTATTATTTTGAATGTAAAGTTGGAGAACAAGACAAATGCTGGGCACCTCATGTTTGCTGCACCGTGTGTAATTCGGGACTTTTGCAGTGGTTGAGTGGCAAAAGGAAGGTAATGTCTTTTGCTATGCCAATGGTATGGCGTGAGCCATTATTCTGACTGCTACTTTTGTTTGACAAATATTGCTGGTTTCTCAAAGGAAAACAAGTCAAAAATTGTATATCCAGAATGTAAGTCTGCTCTGAAGCAGGTCTCCCATGGCTTGGATTCGCCTGTGCCAATTCACCCAGCAGCTGCTGCAGTTGAAAGCGATGACAGCTCTGATGATGATGAGTGCGATGATGCTGATATGGATCAACTGTATGAACCTGAATCTGAGGAAAATAAGCTACACTTGCTAAATCAAGACGAGTTGAACGATCTGGTGAGAGACCTGGCATTGTCAAAGGAGAAGGCAGAAGTGTTGGGCTCCGGACTACAGCAATGGAACCTCCTAAAGGAAGGTACCAAAATTTCCCTCTCCCGTGATCGCCAAACAAACTTAGCTGCCTTTTTTAACATAGAAAATGATGTTTGCTTCTGTACTGATGTTAATGGCCTGAGCTACGAAACAAACATGTGCCTGATGAATGGAAACTCTTCATAGAGTCCAGCAAAGTGAGCCACAAAGCTGTGTTGTTACACAGAGGTAACAAAAAACCTTCTGTCCCTGTGGCTCATGCTGTTGGCATGAAGGAGATGTATGAGTCGATGGAAACCTTTCTGAAAGTGATCAATTACACAGCTCGTAAGTGGAACATTTTCGGTGATCTAAAGGTGATTTTTCTCCTCCTAGGACTGCAGCTGTGTGCACAAGAGACATGTGCTTCTTGTGCCTATGGAACAGCAATCATTATGTTGTAAAAGACTGGCCTGAAAGACATGAACACAATGTGCAGCATAAGCCATTGGTAGAACCTCAGAAAGTCTACCTTCCACTGCTTCACATCAAACTCGGCCTTATGAAAAACTTTGTAAAGGCAATGGTTCATGACGGTTTGGCGCAGGGAAAACTGATGCTAAACTCAAAGCAGGCATTTTCGTTGGGCCCCTGATCCGAGAACTGATGTGTGTTCGCGAGTTTAAAAATAAACTGAACGCACTTGAGTTTACAGCATGGGAAGCATATGGGTTGGTTGCGCAGAACTTTCTTGAGAATCATAGAGCTGAATAGTATGCTGAATTAGTGGACAATATACTAAGGGCCTATCAGCGAATGGGCTGTAAGATGTCTCTTAAAATGCATTTCTTGCATTCTCATCTTGATTTCTTTCCACCTAATCTGTTGAGGTAAGCGATGAGCATGGAAACTAGGTATCAAGCCCGGTTCAACCCAAACATGATGGGTGATTACTGCTGGTTCCTACAACAGGAGACCAATTCCACGCGCAAACGCAAGAGCAAGTGTCCCACACACTTCCGAGCGGTGCTTGCACTGAATATATTGAAATTAGTTAAGCATGTTCTAATGTTTTTATTAGGGTATTTTTCTGTAACTTGTTTATGTTCTTGAGTTGTATACTACGTGTTATCGCCGCTGGCTTCAACTACAGTGCTGGCGTTGACTTACCCCAACAAACATTCAATCTATCAGCCTGTGACCACGTGCGCCGCCGATCCCCCCCCCCCCCCCCCCCACGCGACCTGCACAAACAAGATGCCCTAATTCTGCTGAGTGTTTGGTTTAAAGCATAGGTGTCAAACATGCAGCAAATGGGCCGCGGGCCACATGCAAGAGTGAGTGTATCCCTCAGCTGAATAAAATAGTCTGCTGAAAGACTTGAGAAGGTATCCAGAACATCTTCAGTTAGAATTAATTGAGCTCCAGTGTGATTTGGACCAAATTATCCCAAGATTATATGTTTTGCCTCAAAGATTATGTTAATGTTCGGAAGTACATATGTCTCTGTGAACAACTCTTTCCTGTGATGAACTTGAACAAGTCTCGGCTTCGGTCTCAACTTACTGATGCGCACCTTAATTCAATACTGAAGGTTGCTACATCTCAGTCGTTAGTGCCAAACTTTGATGCACTGGTCCATACCAAGAGGTGCCAATTATCAGGAAGCAGCAGTAGCAAACAATAAGATTGATCAAGGTAAGTAAACACTTGATTTGTTTGTTTGTTTCTAAGGGTTTCGCACGAGCGCAGACTAAATCCACCTTTCTTATTTTGTCGTACTACTCACCTAAGAGGTAACTGCGAAGTGCTCATAATTATGTTACTTGGCCCGCATACTGTGTACTCCTGTGGTGGGCACAGCTAAACGAAAAGTTAGCTTCACTAACCGCTAATCCGCTAACTAAAAAGTTAACTTCGCTAACGATAAACCGGTAAACAGCTAAAAAAAGTAGCGGAAGCTAACGCTAACCTCTAACTTTTATGATATGAATTTAGCTTCGGTATGTTTTGGGGGGGCTCTAAAACCCTTAAAACAGACCTAGAGAGCTGAAATTTTCAAATGTTGTCTTGTAGCTTAGACATAGAGCTTTCCAAAAAGGTATAGCATGCCAAGATCAGATGATGATCAAGGTGTACACAAATAATTAAATGAACAAATGAAATTAAACATTAGTTTACATTCAAGTTTCAACGTGCACTTTATAATCTTTATTTACTGTACGAAAAGACAGGAAGTATTGAACGAATCCAAAAACTATATAGTTCTGTATAGCATTGGTAGCAAATAGCATCATGCCATGATCAGATGATGATCAACTCATCAAGGTGTACACTAGGGGGCAGTGAAATTTTGCTCAAAGCTGCACTCTTCAGGCATTGTTCCTTATACATATCTACGACTCCATGCCAAATTTGAAGCTGATATGTCGAGGTTTAGTCTGCCGCATTTTCTACTGAAATTTTTAAATTTACCTACAGTACTAGCCAAACAGCCGCTGTGGCGGTGCAATGTTCTGTTCAGTGTTTATCAACATTTTTTTCATAATTTGACGTCACTCTATTTTGATGGTAAGAAGACCGCCACTCGTGTGATGATAAAAAATGAGAAGACCGAGAAATGGAGTTCGAGGATGATGGTGAAAGATCATTATGTCATCATGGTTGAGCCTGGCAATGAATACCTCACACATGTGACTCCCAAGACTGGACACGGAAAGCAGATTGCCAAAACTATTCACGAGTTTCTGGTGGAGAAAAATCTAACCCAGCAGCCCATTGTGTGTGTTGGTTGTGATGGAATCAATGTAAATGTAGGATCAGAAAATGGAGTCATTCATCATCTTGAAATGTTACTTGGTCACCCGCTCCTTTATTTCATATGTCAGCTTCACGGAAATGAGCTGCCTTTCCGCGCAGTTTTTTATCACTATGATGGTAAACCAAGTGGTCCTGAGCATTGGCGTGGTCCCATTGGAAAGCAGATCAAGGAGTCTTTGTCTGAGCTTCCAGTTGTCGCCTTCCAGCCAGTCAGTTTCCCTGATTTCCCTGTGTTTAATGATGAAGTGGAGAAAGATCTGTCCTGGGATCAGAAATACCTGTATAGGATTTGTAAAGGAGTTATCACAGGTGTTGTTGAAGATGACTTGGCTGCTATTGAGCCAGGTCCTCCCTGTGTGTCAAGGTGGAACACCTTATGGAGTAGAATCCTCAGGCTGTATGTAGCAACATCAAGACCCAGCCATGAGTTGAAAAGAATTGTCATTACAATAATAAAGTTCAGTGCTCCAATGTGGTTTTACATCAAGATACACCCTTACGTAACACACGGCTCAAGGAACGTATTCCAGTCCCTGCTATATATGAAACACCTGAATAGTGAGGAGGAGACGATAGTGAAGAAGGCTGTCCAGAGAAATGCATACTTCGCCCACACAGATCAACTTCTTCTTGGTATGTGTGCAGATGAGGACATGACTATTAGAGAAAAAGTTGTCTCAATGATAAGAAAAATTAGAGAGGAGAATCAGCAAAAGGAAGAATGCACTGGCAGATCTGAAGAGGAGGAGGAAGATTCTGATGCTGCTGTTGACGAGAATTTGTTAAACTATACTGATGAGGAGGGTAAAGATGGAGATGGGAATGAGGATGTGCCTCCTGTAGTCAACATGAGAAAGGTGGTGACTCCGAAACTAAAGTGGCAAGCAAAAAACTATCATTCCATGATTAACTGGAGGAATGAACTCAAGACTGAGCCTCCTTACATTGCTTCTCTGTCAAATCTACAGGTTAATGACATTCTTGAGACACCATTAGTGGTGCCCAAGTGGCCAAACAGCACTCAGGCGGTCGAGAGAGGCATAAAAGTGATGACTGAAGCTTGCACTGAAGTGACGGGATACGAATCGAGAGATGGATATATTAGGCAAAGATTATTGTCTAGGAAAATGATGCCAAGGTTCCGCACAAAAAAGAATTTCAATATGAACTTGTAATGATTTTCTATACGGTGTACCTGTAAAATAACATGTGAATTAAATCGATGTCACCCATGTAAAATTTATCATTATCCTGGAAAACATTAAATGACACCTAATTTTTGGTATACACTAAAAGTTGACAAAAAGTCGTTCGCGATGCGGCTGGGTAAGTATGCATGAAATGGCATGAAATTTTGCACAGGTGTTTGTTACAGCCATACAAACGATGCCTGAAAAGTGCAGCCTGCAACTCAAATAAAAGTGTTTTTTCCCTGCCCCCTAGTGTACACTGTACACAATTTCACAAATAATTAATTTGCATTCTCATACAACCTATCGGCCTTATTCATTATTCATGTAAATATGCAATACCAACCACATACACAATATACCAGTGCATTTTTATATAACTTATTGTTGGTCTTAGTCATGTAAATAAACAGAAAACTCTAAACTTCAATGAAAAGTAAGATTTTAGAACATTTTGTTTGGCGCACACCTTGGATGACAGCCTGGTTATGAACTTATGCAGTACTTAGCGTAACCAAATATATTGACACAAAAAAATCCTAATTAAATTAACAAATAAATGAGAAATGAAAATATACCATAGTTTACAATTACATTCTATGATTCTTTCAGCATACACTGACAGTCTTTATTAACTGTAAAAAAAAAGTATTAAACTCACTCCGAATGCAGTGGCTGGGCCTTCTCCATCGCCTAGACGTGATGCTGGTTGCCCTTCATAAACATCAGCCTCTCAAAGTTGCCATCTGACAGGGTGGCTCTCTTGGCCCTCAAGATATCTTTGCACATACAAACACACAGTCAACCATGCGTGCCTGACTGGCTGGCTATTGGAGACACGTGTCGCAGTGTCACACGCTTACAACAGACTGGAACAAACATGTATAAATTTTGTTAGCGGACTTAAAGTTAGCGGAACTAAATTTAGAGGAAGCTAATTGGTCCACTAATGGTTTCCAAAGTTAGTGAAAACGTTAATCCGCTAACGAGAAAATTACCTTCGCTAATTAGCGGTTAGAGGATTAGCGGAACCGTGCCCCACTGCCCACCACCGTTGTACTCATATTAAATCTGGCCCGCCTTGGCAAATGAGTTTGACACCCCTGGTTTAAAGGGTGGCGTGGCCACCTGGCCTCCGTGATGGCAGATCGCCTTTTCGAGTAAACACCGACTCCCAATCCTGGCCGAGTTTTTATGCTGGAACAATTTACACAGTACTATTGTCCCTTGGAACACCATACTGGTTCGCATTGACCCGCACTTGTAAGTACAGCCAAAGTGATGACATACCCTCAGTACTGAAATATTGTGGACTAATTATGCCTACTCGTTTCTGCCTTATCTGGAGAAATAAGACAATGCGGAATGAAGTGTAACTAAGATTAATAGAGTTATGAACTTTGTATCATGTCACTATGCTTAATAATCAATTGTAATTAAGATGAAATCGGCTGAGACTAACTAATTATGTATCAGATAGATCACCATGTAATACTAATGAACGCCTTGTTCTCTGCAGGTTTTGACCACATCAATAAATATTGAATGCGTCAAAAGGCGAGTTTCAATCATTCCCTTCGACTTGCCCGTCACCTGAACGTCCTTAACCAAGGCGTTTACACTATGCATTATAAACGTGGAGATCACTCATTGTCATCTAAATATGATGTGAATCTAAGGGCCAATTGCAAGATCAGCCGTGGTGTACACCACGCTGTGTTATTCCGGAGGCCGTAATACAATGGAGTAAAAATTGTGTGATTTTTTCAAGATGGGCCATGGTGGTACCCGACCGTCGTTGCTGTTACTACGTCATCGTAGTGTAGTCTGGTGTACCAACTGGCGGAAGATTTGGGGGTTGGTATGCTTGCATCCTCAAATCGTTGTCAGTGGCACGAAACGTTTACTCTTGCTACACGATTTACGAACATGAAAAACTCGAATCCCAAGCTAAGGTTCACCTCATTTTCCTATTTTCTGTGATTATAAGGTAATTTTGGGAATGAAATCCGATCACTTATAGTGAATATAGGTAAATAAAGCTTGTGACAACCATAAAAACGTAGGAATAGAGTGTAATATCTGTTTCTTTCTTCTTTATCCTTATTAAATCTAACAATAAAGTAATAAGTTTGTCACGAACTTGGGGTTGGGTAAGTGTAAATAAAGAGAACTATGGCCTGTTCTGTGAATGAAGTCAGTAGAATATAACAAAGTACAGTATTAGGTATTATAATTTTGCTATGACAGTGATGAACTCACTGTACACATGAATTGGGATAAAATCTTGAAAAAATATCACCAAACTGTTAGTTTTCTATCAAACAGGAAATTATCTTTGTACCAAAAATTTTTACCTTCATATTATACAAGTATAGAGGCCAGTTATCTACAAGATATGAAAACTTGAGATAATGTTTCCTACTTGTCTCCACCTGATTATAGTAATACAATAAATACTCTTTCAAAGAAAACAAGACATGAACACTTTCCCAATGTCAGGAGAAAAATGCATACAATATGTTAATGACATGGACTAAACCAGCAGTTGGAGAAAAGTATCTGCTGTTTTAATGGTCTTTTATTTAGTTAGTGTGCAGACATTTGTTTACAAGGAATATACTCAACTATAACGGAAAGGAAGAAGAATGTTAGATTAGGTTAGATTAGGTTCATCTCGTGTGCAAATGTCATGGAACCCATGTACAGTAGGTATATTCATGAAATTCTACCAACTTATCAGAGACTAATACTGTTAAACATAGAACAAGATGATAATTAAATGGTTTAAGAATATCCTCAATACAGTCTGCAATGTTAATTGCAAATTATTCCTGCATTTTTTAATTTTTAATATAAACTGTAATAATAATAAGGATAAGAATACAATGATAATGCTTATGTCAGAATATAGCCTTTATTAAAAGCAGGATATGATATAATATATGGATGATCAGGAGTCAAGTATTTTAAAAGAAAAATGATCCACAAATTTCACAAATATATTAATACAGTAGGTAATATCCATGTATGTATGCAGAGTGTAAAATAAAATACAAAAATTAATTAAGGCATATGTTATGATTTCTCAAGGCATATTTTCTGAAAATTACAGAAACTGCATTTTTTCTGGTCTATGAGTAATTTGGGGATTTTACGGAAAGTCTCCAATTTTTTCTGTTAC
Organism: Homarus gammarus; assembly: GCA_958450375.1. NCBI lineage: Eukaryota > Metazoa > Arthropoda > Malacostraca > Decapoda > Nephropidae > Homarus > Homarus gammarus. Next base: position 402,345 of record CAUDMG010003841.1, read on the forward strand.
GAGTCTGGGAACCAATTCCGAGGTTAGGCTAGGTAGCAAATTCCAAAATCTTCCCTGGAACCGGAAAAATTCCCCATCAATTATGATACCAAGATTTATTTCTTCAGTACAGTATTGGTGACAGGTGAACAGTCTGCTGTATCTCCACCTGTAAGTGAAAATAAAGTCATTAATATTGTGTTAGTTAAATTTGCGAATTCTGAAACATCTTTATTTCTGAGGGTTAATATTTATAAGTGTCCAACACCTACATATTGTGGGTAATTTCGTCTGTTAAAAAATAAATAAAAAAAAATTCCAATGGAAACTCAGATTTGTTTGGTTTGATATGCAACACACTCAAGAAATCATTTGTTTCTAATGTAGATTTTTTTGGTGATTCCAAAACTTTGGTCCCTTTTTTTGGAGAAATTCATAGAAAAAAAATTATAAGCCCTCTAAAGTTTTAAAGTTCTACATCAAAATTTTTACCTAACCTACCTAACTTAACCTAACTGGAAAACATTGGTCAACTTAAAATCCTAAAATTCTCTGGATGACCGAAAAGATAATAAGACCTTAAATTTCATTTATTTTGGAAGACATTATTCATTTTTGCTGGAATCATGGACATACAAAGCCAATATATCTGCACTTGATTCGACCACTGTCAATGACAAAGTGAATTATTACCACCATTAAAAAAAAGAACATGAATTTATGTCACTGAATTTATCTTATTAGTAACACATTGGGGTTAAACTGATATACAAATGAAACATGCCTGGGAACTACCTGGCACTGGTTACCTGGCATATTTGGACCTATTAAAATAAGAAATTTAGGCTACTAAGTATTTATACTAATGAAATGATTATTTTGGCAGTGCTGGACGGTTATTAATTGCGCTCATTACGAAAATTGGGTCGATAGTATTTCTGATAGGGGACGTCATTCACCATCCCAGATGGAGCAGTTCTCACCAATCTTCAAATAGACCACTTACGACTTTTTTTTTAGCTTAATTTGATTTCCATACATTTCTACACATAGATTATTTGGATTAGTTATCTTAAAGGCTTACCTTTTATGATGGTTAAGAGAATTTGGAGGATATAAGCGGTGATGAGGTAAGTAGAGGCTGGTGGATGTTCCTAAACAAACATGGAATTCTTTTAAAAAGAACACTAAAATTCTTCATGTGCTGTTCTATATGGAGGATATCTTTTAAAAAATATTATTCCTTTGCAGATTTATACGTTTCATATGCATCCAATTCTTTTTATTTTCATTTGGTTTCAAAATATACAGTAGTTCCAATGTAGTGGTCATCGGGCGGGGGTACGAGTACCACAGATATCTCCCACGTTCCAATAACGAATCGTAGATTTCTTTTTTTTTTAGCCCAGAACCCTTCTTGCACTCCAACCATGGGGCTACTACAGCATGGTATACACCACGGAGCTTCTTGCAATTGGCCCTAATTACTAAGCACTATTGTTAGATGTACAATGTGGCAGTATACAATCATAAAGTGTCTAATATAGCATGGCGGGTATCATTAATACATATGCATAACTTGAAAACCTGACGTGATGGCTGAATTCTGACTTCAGATTTGAAATCAGCGGCCCAGATTTATTTAAGAAGACCTGCATTTCCCTTAGTAGCAGACAAAAAAAGTTGTTGCCCGGTGTAATTGGTATTCAAGTATTGAAAAATCGTTGTGAGCGATATAAAGTGATAAGACTAAGGAATTGTACACTGGTAGTGTGCTGACTGTATATATTCAAAGTGAGAAGCCCTGTTGTGAAGACTAACCCTGTGAGCAGTTATTGTAATGATTTAGTGATTATTAAAGAGGACTAATAATAATAATAATAATAATTAACGGTTTATTGAAAGAGCTTGGCAGCCAGAAAGCTGAAAATATACAGTTACATATTTGGGGAATGGGTTTCGAATTACAAATAATATACAAGTAACATAAGTGACACAAATAAGACATATAATAACTAGATGGGGAAAAGCTCAAACTACAGTTCATTTCAACATAGTGAGAGTGCAAGGAGTAGTGTTTACTGGGAGTGAATACACTGGTTTATTACAAGTTATTGATAATTTTTACAATGGTTGGGACTGGGCTGTTCTTATAGCGATCAGTTCGTGCACGTATGGGCTGGATGCGGTTGTGGTGTCGAACAGCAATTCTCTGACTTGGGATCTCAGGTGGTAGTAGGAGCCGGTGTCGAGGATGGTGTAGAAGCTTCTTACCAAATTTGCAGATGAGGTCGTGGTGATGGTCAGTGAGAGTCGAAAGGGTCAGTGTGTTGAGCGCTTCTTGATATGTGGAGTAGGAAGGGGAGAGAATAATCTTGCATGCCCTCTTTTGCACTTTTTCTAGGTGTTTACGTTGTGTGGCATTTAGGGAGGAAGACCAGGTGGGGGAGGCATAGGTGAGCTTGGGAAGTATGAATGTTGTGTAAACACTGAGGAGCTCGAGTGCAGGAACTCCGAGGGACTTGAGTCGGCGGAGGAGGTGGAGACGGAAACTGGAGGATTTGACAACTTCACTGACGTGTGGTTTCCAATTTAGTTTGTTGTCTATGGTGACGCCGAGGAGCTTCGTGGAATCTACAACCTGGAGTGTGTTCGGACCTAGAGTAATGGAAGGAGGTGGGACAATGTCGGAGGAGAGGTTGATGTGCATACAGTTCGCAAGTGTGTTTCTGTGACCTGTTGGAAGTCTACCTGCTTGTTGTTTTGTCTGTACACTAATACAATCGTCAGGAAATTACTAGAGACTGGCAGGACAGCTAGTGGTAATTCGATGACACTTATGATATATCTACTGCTCCTGTATATACGACCTGGCCACTGGTAAGCATCGGTGGAAGCTGGTAAGTGGCGAAAGGGGTTCGTAACACTGGTGTCAGGAGTGGGTTAGCCTAGCAGTGATATTATTAGTCAAAATGGAAGGTAACGGTGTCCAGAGACGAAAGAGTCAAGTACAAGAGACAGAGAGATTTAAGGGAGCCTGCTGTTCTTGTGAGAAGCTTGGGTCCAAGCAGGAGGACTGTTACAAGTGGAAACAAGAACGATAGAAGGATAATACAGATAAGAGCATGGTAAAGAAAGGATGTTGGACGTGTAAAGAAGATGGACACTTCAAGATTAATTGGCCACAAAATTTCAAAAGAGGGAAAGAAAAGAAACCCAGTAAGATGGGGAAACTAGAGATGGTTGGTGCTGTGAGGCAACGACCAGCCTGTCTCACCAGAGCCCCACTGTTGATAAAATGCAACCGAGCCACTGTAAGCAGCGTCCAGGTTGAAGGTGAGATCGATAGCATAAGGTGTACGTTAATGATCGACACAGCCTCAGAGCACACTTTTGTGAGGCCGGACGTGGTTAGTCATCGACAACTACCTGATACATTGCAACAGCTGCGCGGAATAACTGGACACTGCGCAGTGCTAAAGGGACCAGTGGACATCAGCATCAAGCTGTGACAGAAAGAAGAAACCCTATAGATTTGTGTCGCGGATATTTGAAGACTCTTGCACCCTGGGTCTGCACTACCTCCCACCTCGCAAATGTCAACTTTACCTTGGCTCGATGCAGTTGAAAATTAAAGGGAAGTGGGTATCGCTGAAGACTGTGAAGCATGCAAGTGCTAAGGTTACAGCTAGGCAGATAGTAGTTATTCTCCAAGATGAGAGGTGTTGTTGCCGTGCAAGGAGAACGGTGCCTTGCATACACGTCTGGGAGTGGAGGAGCTTGATTGGCAGCAGTGTTGCTGGAGAGAGGCACTTCCCAAGAAGTGTAGTCGCACCACAATGAAGGAGGATCCAGCCGTCGCTGGGGAAGGCCATGAGAAGTTGCAGCTGGAAGACCAAGCAAGGCCTGCGACCAGTGATCGAGTGGATGACTCAAGAGCTCAATGCGGCCAGACAGTACTTCCCCGGAAGATGTGGTCAGAAATCCTGGAAGAGATGCACAACAATCCAACCAGTGGACATCTGGGAGTGAACAAGACCTTGAGTAGCCTGCGGCAAAGGTTTTACTGGGTAAGCGTGCATAAGGATGTGGAAGAATGGTGCCATTCATGCAATGTCTGCTGCGCCATGAAGGGACCAAAGCTATAAAGCTATATACACATGCCCCACCGCAGTTTTACCATGCAGGTGCACCAATGGAGAGGGTAGCAGTGCATAAAGCGGGACCTCTGCCACTCACTACAGATGGGAATAAGTACATCTTTGTGTCTATGGATTACTTAACTAAATGGCCACGACAGTTGCCAGGGTGTTGGTTGACCAGTTCTTTTGCCGGTTTGGTGTGCCCCACGAGTTGGACCTCAGGACAAGAACTGGCCAAGTACAGTACTGTGCTGAGGAGCAGACAGAATGGGACCAGAAGCTGCCAATGGCACATACAGGAGGCACCTCAAGGCACTTGAAAACTTTCACCAACGTAGTTCTACGTTCCATCCTCCGAGTTGGCTGGGAAGACAAGAGAACAAATGCCAGCATTCCTGCTGACACAAACTGCAGGAGCATCGAGGCTACCATTATCTATGAACAACTACGTTGGACTGGCCATGTTACCTGCATGGACGACAGTAAACTGCCAAAGCAGCTGCTTTACAGTCACCTAACGAATAGTAAACCTAACGCTAGCGGGCAATTGAAAAGGTATAAGGATAGTCTTAAGACAAACCTGAAAAGGTGCCAAATCGACCCCCTCACCTGGGAGTCGATTACTCCACATCGTAACGCTTGGAGGAGCACCACACGGGAAGGTGTCAATACTTTCGAGTTAGCCTGACTGCAAACCGAGGCAGACAAGCGCCTGGCGCGGGAAAGACACTGCCACCACCCCTTCCACAGTAGATGGAGCCCTCCACATGGGCAACGAATGTGGACGACGCTGCAGGTCCCGTATTGGCCTCTTTAGTCACCTCAAAACTCACTAACCTAGGTGACATCCCTAATAACCTATATCATTTTACCATGGCTGGATGATCGACATACTCGATTCCGAGTGACAGCAAAGTTGTAGTAGTATGTGTGTGTGTGTGTATATATGTGTGAGTGTATATATATGTAATAATAATAATAATACTAATAATAATAATAATAATAATAATGATAATAATAATAATAATAATAATAATAATAATAATAATAATAATAATAATAATAATAAACGGTTTATTAATAGAGTTGCAGCCGATGGCTGAAATTATACAAACTTACATTTGATTTAGACATAATGATATTCGTTGAATACATTTACAGGGCTATACAGTACATAAATCAGGAGTTTTTTATTATTTTAACAATAGATGGGATGGTGCTATTCTTATATCTATCGGTGAGGGCTCTTATGGACTGAATTTTGTTGTAGTGGCGGACTGCGCGAGGTGGGTGAGGGACTGCCGGTGGCAGGAGGTGGCGTTGACGAGGATGGTGCAGCAGTCCACTGCCAAACCTTGCTAGTGCTTGGTGGTGGAGGTCACTGAGGGATGGCATTTCTAGGGTGGAGAGAGCGTTAATGTAGCCGGAGTAGTCTGTGCCAAGCATGATTCTGCAGGCCCTTTTCTGTACCTTCTCTAGCCGACATTGTTGGGTGGAGTTGAGAGAAGACGACCAGGCTGGTGACGCATACATTAGTTTGGGGAGAATAAAGGCGTTGTAGATAGATAGTCCTCAGCTCTGGCATGGGCGTCCCAAGTGAACCTAAGTCGTTGTAGCATGTAGAGTCAGTACGAGGCTGCCTTGATTGTGTTGTTTACATGGGCCTTCCAGTCCAGTTTGCGGTCTATGGTAACACCCAGGAGTTTGGCAGGCTGCACTAACTGGAGAGGATGGGCACCCACTGTGACTGCTGAAGCTTGTACTGGAGTGGTGGCGGTATTGATGTGCATGACTACGGTTTTGGTGTGGTTGATGGTGACCTTGTTCTCCGTAGTCCATACCTGTAGCCTGTCCAGGGTGCCTTGTAGCGATGAGTACTCTGGTGCTGTGTTGTCCACTGTAACCCCCACAGTACAGTCATCCACGTACTTCCACCTGTGAGGAGTGTCCGATAGAGCGTCATTGATCAGGATGAGGAAGCACAGTGGTCCCATCTTGGTTTCCTTGGGAACACCGCAGGTGAGGTGTTGGAATGTTGAGACAGAACCCCGATACCTCACTGCCTGACGACGTCCACTTAAGAAATCAGTGAGCCATGAGACCAGGTTGGTGGGCAGCCCTAGTGCAATCGTCTTGTTGATAACAGTGCAGTGATCAACAAGGTCAAAAGACTTCCTGAAGTCAACAAGGGCAAAGGCCAGTGATGTCTTACGTTTCTGCAGGTTTTTGTGCAGGAAATCCAGAAAACTAACTAAGCAGTGTGATGTAAAGGAGGTCCTCATATTGCCAAATTGCTGTGGATCAATTGACTAATAGATTCTAGCAAATGCCCACTAGAAATGTGTATGTGTGTGTATATATATATATATATATATATATAATCAACGACCTCACCAGCAAGGAATCGAACCCTCGACCTACTGGGTGTGACTAGGGAACGCTTACCGGCTAGGCCACAAGGACACTAAAAGCAGTTCTAGACTCTGTTATATTTCACACAAAGCCTGTTCATCGAGCTGATGGCGCCGTGAACCTCAATGGGAACTGCCCGTGCCTCGTATGTGGTGTCAGTAGCATTTTACCGAATCCAGCTGGTATGAAACGCGAGGTACATATATATACTTCATTTTTAGTCCATTTAACACGCGGACTTTGAACATACAATCAACGACCTCACCAGCAAGGAATCGAACCCTCGACCTACTGGGTGTGACTAGGGAACGCTTACCGGCTAGGCCACAAGGACACTAAAAGCAGTTCTAGACTCTGTTATATTTCACACAAAGCCTGTTCATCGAGCTGATGGCGCCGTGAACCTCAATGGGAAACTGCCCGTGCCTCGTATGTGGTGTCAGTAGCATTTTACCGAATCCAGCTGGTATGAAACGCGAGGTACATATATATACTTCATTTTTAGTCCATTTAACACGCGGACTTTGAACATACAATCAACGACCTCACCAGCAAGGAATCGAACCCTCGACCTACTGGGTGTGACTAGGGAACGCTTACCGGCTAGGCCACAAGGACACTAAAAGCAGTTCTAGACTCTGTTATATTTCACACAAAGCCTGTTCATCGAGCTGATGGCGCCGTGAACCTCAATGGGAAACTGCCCGTGCCTCGTATGTGGTGTCAGTAGCATTTTACCGAATCCAGCTGGTATGAAACGCGAGGTACATATATATACTTCATTTTTAGTCCATTTAACACGCGGACTTTGAACATACAATCAACGACCTCACCAGCAAGGAATCGAACCCTCGACCTACTGGGTGTGACTAGGGAACGCTTACCGGCTTTTAGTGTCCTTGTGGCCTAGCCGGTAAGCGTTCCCTAGTCACACCCAGTAGGTCGAGGGTTCGATTCCTTGCTGGTGAGGTCGTTGATTGTATGTTCAAAGTCCGCGTGTTAAATGGACTAAAAATGAAGTATATATATGTACCTCGCGTTTCATACCAGCTGGATTCGGTAAAATGCTACTGACACCACATACGAGGCACGGGCAGTTTCCCATTGAGGTTCACGGCGCCATCAGCTCGATGAACAGGCTTTGTGTGAAATATAACAGAGTCTAGAACTGCTTTTAGTGTCCTTGTGGCCTAGCCGGTAAGCGTTCCCTAGTCACACCCAGTAGGTCGAGGGTTCGATTCCTTGCTGGTGAGGTCGTTGATTGTATGTTCAAAGTCCGCGTGTTAAATGGACTAAAAATGAAGTATATATATGTACCTCGCGTTTCATACCAGCTGGATTCGGTAAAATGCTACTGACACCACATACGAGGCACGGGCAGTTTCCCATTGAGGTTCACGGCGCCATCAGCTCGATGAACAGGCTTTGTGTGAAATATAACAGAGTCTAGAACTGCTTTTAGTGTCCTTGTGGCCTAGCCGGTAAGCGTTCCCTAGTCACACCCAGTAGGTCGAGGGTTCGATTCCTTGCTGGTGAGGTCGTTGATTGTATGTTCAAAGTCCGCGTGTTAAATGGACTAAAAATGAAGTATATATATATATATATATATATATATATATATATATATATATATATATGATCCAAGTAAATGCTGATAATCACAAGGAAAAAGAAAACACGAAGTTCCCAAGCGCTTTCGTGTAATTCACATCTTCAGGGGTGAGTACAGACTAAGGAGAAGTACAAAACAAGGTGTATATATACAGAGGAGGGTGAGATCAGGTCCACAATGGTCAGGTATTAGGTAATGACCCTACTAATCTTTAAATAGCACCGCAACGGTCAGTAGTCAGGTCAGAGGGTAAGGTGACCCAACCTTCTCACCTGGTTACAAATCTTCTTAATTACAAAATTGTCCAGCTTGTACATGCCATTACTCAAATTCATGTTGAATGCTTCGGTATGTTTAATGAGACTAGATTCTATGATGTTCCTACTGTCAATTGAATTACAAGGTAATATTGAGGAGGCATTATCCCAGTCAATGCAATGCTTGTTATCCCTCAAATGAACAAACAGAGCATTGGATTCCTGGCCTGTCCTAACACTATATTTATGTTGTTTAAGTCTAGTTACAAGATCTTTACCTGTCTGGCCGAAGTAAAACATATTACATTCCTTGCAAGGAACTTTATAAATGCAACCAATTGTGTTGTTGGGGGAGTTGTTGATTAACATTTGTTTAACAGTGCATGAATTTTTAAATGCCACATTGACGTTCCAGGTTTTTAGTTGTAAAGGAAATTTGAGATAATTTTTTGTGAAATGGCAATATTAAGATATTCATATGGTCATGGGTGGGCTTGGGATCAGTTCTATAAAAAGATTTCTTAGTAATGTTCAGGCATTTGTCAATGAAAGATCTAGGGTATTTGAGGTTTGAGCCAACATTATAGATATATTTATATTCCTCATCAAAGAATTCCGGGCTGCAAATTCTCAAAGCACGTAAAAACATTGTTGAAAATACTGACTGTTTGACTCTATTATGGTGGGCAGAATGATAATGAATGTATGAACACACATTAGTAGGTTTTCTATAAATACTGAACTTAAAAGTGTTACCTATTCTGTGTATCAGACAGTCTAGGAATGGCAATTTACAGTCTTGCTCTAATTCCACAGTGAATTTGATCGAGGGGGTTAAGTTGTTAAGTTGTGGCAGGAAAGCTTTTAGGTCCTCATTACATGGCCAGAGACATAATACATCATCAACATATCTAAACCAGACTGATGAAGGTGGTAAAATATTACTTAATAGTTTCTTTTCAAATAATTCCATATATAGGCTGCTTAATACAGGTGAGAGTGGCAATGGGTAATCCACTCTCACCTATTGCAGGATCATGGTGGAGGGCAGTTCCGGCTCGTCCAGTGTGGCTCGCATTTCTTCTCTGACACCGAGACGCGCTATGCTACTATTGAGTTGGAGCTGTTGGCTGTGGTTTGGGCGATGTCCAAGTGCAGGTTCTACCTCATAGGCCTGCAACACTACACGCTGGACGCCGTTGAGAACCCTCGCCTCCAGCATCTGAAGGAGAAGCTCTCGGCGTGCATCTTCATAGCAGTGTGGCGTGCGGGTAAGGAGCTCTGCATCCCTGACGCCTTATCCCGCTCTCTTGTCAACCGCCCTACTCCAGAAGACCATGTGCTCGACGCCGACGTCGCTCTTTCCGTCAGGACTGTGGTCACCCTACCCGCCGTCCAATCCCTTCGTTCGGACCTGTCACCAGATGACAACAAGGCAATGGAGGACCTTCAAACAGCGGCCTGAGATGACCCTTCCTACGTCCGACTCGTCGAGTGTGTGAGGAATGGATTCCCTAGCAACCGCTACGACCTTCACAACACCCTGCTCCCATATTGAAATCTCCACAATGAACTCTACTGAGACAGGGACCTTGTTCTCAACGGAGCACGTGTAGTTGTCCCTGCTGCCTCACGTTCCCACGTCTTGGCTCTCCTTTACGACAGTCACCGTGGAGCTGAGGCCACCAAACGACGTGCAAGACAGACTGTGTTCTGGCCTGGCATCGACTCCGACATCTCCAAGGCTGTCCGTGAGTGTGAACTCTGCCAAGTACTACAACCCAGCCAGCAGCAGGAACCCTTCATGAGTGACGACAACCCCACCCTCTCCTTTGAGTCTGTGTCGGCCGACTTTTTGTGAGTCAGGAAAGTCCTTCCTTGTTATCGTCGACCGTCTCTCTGGTTGGCCGGTTGCCATCAAGTGCGGTGATGATACAACGACTGCCGCCACCATCAGCAAGTTTCGCCACCACTTCCATGTCGTGAGCGTTCCTGTGTGCCTGCGAACCGACGGAAGGCCCAGTTCACAAGCCGGGAATTTGCTGCGTTCCTTTACCAATGGGGAGTCTGGCATGTGTTGTCATCGCCCCATTACCCACAGTCCAACGTCCACGCTGAGGCTGCTGTCAAATCCCTGAAGCACCTCATCCTGGGAATATTGACTGACAGGCCTTCGACCAGGGTCTCCTTGAACTCCACAACACACCCAACTACACCGGACGCTCCCCTGCCCAGGTCTTGTATGGACGCCCCCTTCGTTCTTGTGTCCCTGCTCACCCTCAGTCCTTCTCCAAGGAGTGGCAGGCTAAGACAGAGGATTGTGATCGCCGAGCTGCTGAACGTGTTCATGATGTCGCCGCCCGCTACACCGACCACGCCCGTTCTCTCCCCAAGTTGAGTGTCGGCACCCAAGTCCGTGTTCAGGACCCGACCTCCCTACGTTGGGACAAAGTGGGCGTAGTCATGGGTCTCGGTATGTCACGGGACTACCAGGTGCGGTTACCCAGTGGTCGTGTGTGGTGGAGGAACCGCCGTTTTCTCCACCCTGTAACAATGCCTTCTGCTGACCCCGTCACCAGTGTTGAGTCCCATATCCTCCCCAGTGATCAAGTTCCTCGACTCTCGGAACGGATCGAAAAGAATAGGTCCGCTCAAGATTTTGCTATGAGCGTATGGGGGCGGGGGGGGGGGGGGAGGTGGATGTATATTATGTATGGGAAATATATACATTGATATATATTAATTGTATTATGTAATATGTACTTATATATCTGCATTCTATGTATGTATTCCATTTATAAATATATTACTTATTAAGCCTAGCCAGCAGCGTGTGGCAATGCCTTTATTATGTACCACAACCCACTACAATTCCCTTCTTAACCTCCTGCTCCTTCCGCTGTCATCTTCCCCGCTCTGCCTTTCGCTACCAACAACTTTTGGAGCTTCTAGACTTGGAAAAAAGATAATGTGCCTGGCGACATCTGGAAGCTGATGCTATGTATAACTTGCCACATGTCGCCTGAGGGCTCAGTTGCAACATAGCCAGAGTAGGGAAGTACCGTCTTTGCCTGTACCTCTGTACTTCCAACAATAAGAACCTACAAAAAACTCTACAGGTGTTTGTGTTCGTCCCTGTAGTTAGAACTTAGTACTTAGAACATGTACAGTATGAATTTATTTTTGCAATGTATATGATCTTTAGTTTTGGGATGTTGGTTTGGAATTTCCATTTTCTCTCATAGTTGTTAATTGCTTCAATTTCTCTCCCTGTTCTTATAGCCATAATTTGTTTAGATCTCCCTGGATATTGTATTACTTGAGCGATATCGTCTGCGTATCCTACATTATGTAGTTCAACTGTCTTGGGTCTGGTATGTCTGCTCTGTATATTGTGTACAGTGTGAGTGAAATGTTGCTGCCCTGTGGGACTCCACTGTGTATGTTTAAGGTTTGTCCAGTGTAGTTGTCAATAATGAGTTTGGCTTGTCCGTTGTCTAAGAAGTTGCAGAGAAGGGTTGTCATGTTTTTTGGCATGTCAAGTTGAATTATTTTATATTTGAGGCTTTCGTGCCACACTTTATCGAAAGCTTTTGATACATCTCTAAGAACGGCATTGCACTGTTTTTTATTGCTGAGGGCGTTGACTATTGTTTCGTAAATTAGTGCACTAGACGTGTTTGTGCCTCGGTTCTTTCGGAATCCATGTTGTCTGTGGTTATATTTGTTTTCCTGTTCTAGATAGTTTCTGAGTCTGCTGTTGACTATTTTTTCTTGTATTTTACCTGGTGTTTCTAATAGGGACATAGGTCTGTAATTTTCCGGCCTTGTTGGGTTTTTCCCGGGTTTGGGTATGAGTCTGATTTTGGCTGTTTTGAATCTCGTGGGGAAGTGTCCTGTTGCTAGTGAAGCGTTAAAGATCTGTGTAAGTTGTTTTATCAGTGTTGTGGGTATGTTTTGAAGGACGGTTTTGTTTTCTGACAGCAGAGGTGCTATATTTTTAAAACTGGTTATTATGTTTGTTATGTCTTTTGTGGAGATTGGCATGGTTAATGTGTCTGCACTGTTTAGTATCTAATATACTATAGGACTAGGCGTGTGTCTGCTCTGGGCAGCCGAAATGGCACAATCTTTTTTCATCAAACTTGGTGGAAAAATCGCAAAAAATTCGTAGAGTGGAACAAACCTGATCCCATGTCGATGGTTTCTTTAGGAAGGCATTAGTTAACAATATTATTTACGATGGAAAACGATGCAAGTCTACGGACTTGGCTCACCCTAATTAACCATGCAAGTCTATGGACTTGGCACCCCCTCATTCGCTGTACGCTGTCACGAGCGTTCAAACTCTCACAAGGGCACGAACGTGCCCGGGATCACTTGTCTAATATACTATAGGACTAGCTGTCTGTCTGTCTGTCTGTCTGTCTGTTCTGGGCAGCCGAAACGGCACAATCGTTTTTCATCAAACTTGGTGGAAAAATCGCAAAAAATTCGTAGAGTGGAACAAACCAGATCCCATGTCAATGTTTTTTTTAAGAAGGCATTAATTAACCATTATAACAACCACGACCATGATTACAACAACCACGACCATGATTATAACAACCACGACCATGATTATAACAACCACGACCTTGATTATAACAACCAAGACCATGATTATAGCAACACGACCATGATTATAACAACCACGACCATGATTATAATAACCACGACTATGATTATAACAACTACGACCATGATTATAGCAACCACGATCATGATTATAACAACCACGACCATGATTATAACAACCACGATTATGATTATAACAACCACGACCATGATTATAACAACCACGACCATGATTAAAACAACCACGACCATGATTATAACAACCACGACCATGATTATAACAACCACGACCATGATTATAACAACCACGACTATGATCATAACCACGACCATGATTATAACAACCAACGACCATGATTATAACAACCACGACCATGATTATAACAACCACGACCTTGATTATAACAACCACGACCATGATTATAACAACCAGGACCATGATTATAACAACCACGACCATGATTATAACAACCACGACCATGATTATAACAAACACGACCATGATTATAACAACCAAGACCATGATTATAGCAACACGACCATGATTATAACAACCACGACCATGATTATAATAACCACGACTATGATTATAACAACTACGACCATGATTATAGCAACCACGATCATGATTATAACAACCACGACCATGATTATAACAACCACGATTATGATTATAACAACCACGACCATGATAATAACAACCACGACCATGATTAAAACAACCACGACCATGATTATAACAACCACGACCATGATTATAACAACCACGACTATGATCATAACCACGACCATGATTACAACAACCAACGACCATGATTATAACAACCACGACCATGATTATAACAACCGCAAACATGATTATAACACCTACGACTATGATCATAACAACCACGACTATGATTATATCACCCACGACCATGATTATAACACCCACGACCATGATTATAACACCCATGACCATGATTATAACAACCACGTCTTTGATTATAACAACCACGACCATGATTATAACAACCACGTCTTTGATTATAACAACCAAGACCATGATTATAACAACCACGACTTTGATTATAACACCCACGACCATGATTATAACACCCACGACCATGATTATAACACCCACGACTATGATTATAACAACCACGACCATGATTATAACAACCACGACTTTGATTATAACAACCACGACCATGATTATAACAACCACGACTATGATTATAACAATCACGACTATGATTATATCACCCACGACCATGATTATAACACCTACGACTATGATCATAGCAACCACGAGCGTGATCATAACCACGACCATGATTATAACAACCACGACTTTGATTATAACAACCACGACTATGATTATAACAACCACGACCATGATTATAACAACCACGACTATGATTATATCACCCACGACCATGATTATAACAAGCACGACCATGATTATAACAACCACGACCATGATTATAACAGTCACGACTATGATTATAACACCCACGACCATGATTATGACACCCATGACCATGATTATAACAACCACGACCATGATTATAACAACCACAACTATGATTATAACAACCACGACCATGATTATAACAACCACGACCATCTGGAAAAAGATGTCGTTGTACTCTGTCAGCAGGACTGGGATTGTGCACTAGCCAAGCACGAGCGTTCGAACTTTCACTCCTTGGTAAACTGCACCACCGGACTCGCCACCGGGCACGAAGGGCCCAAGATCACTTGTGTTGAGGTCTACTGTATTGTTCCTGGTGGTTGCCATTTCTCTGTTTAGTGTAAGGTGTGTTGTTACCATCTGTTCTGTTACTCTACAGTAGTTTCTGTTTTCTTCTTCTGTGATTTTATATATGTTACTCCAGAAATTTCTGAAAATCAGTTCTTTGTCTACAGATTCTGTAGCCTTTACCCCCATTGTCATCTGTAAGATGGCCGTTTTCTATGGAGTTAGTGCCCATTAAGTTATATATTTTACTCCAGAAGAGTTTTGGATTATGATAATCGACCTTTAGATTTCTGAAAAGAGTTATTGATTCTTGGTTCCAGCCGTGTGTATTTGTATGTTCTAGTAAGTTATTCAGTCTTGTCTGGTTTATCTTCTGTTCGTGTGTATATTGTGCGTGGGGTAGTGTGCGGTAAGATATTTTGAGGGTGTTGTTTTCCATGGCTGTGGTGACATTAGTGTACCATGTTTCCAGGGCTATGGCAATGTCTGCTGTATTTTTGTTGCGTAGATGAACTTGTTCGTTTGTATTGAGTTCTGCCTTAAAACCCTCCCAGTTTGCTCTGTTGAAAGAGAATCTAGGGATGGAGGGGATTTGTATTGGTGATGTTGATAGAGTGATAATTATGGGTAGGTGGTCGCTAGTGGTGGTTGGTCCAGGTTTCATGTGTGTATTCAAATGGTGGTGTCTATTGGTCAAAGCTATATCCGGCTTCCCGGTGATTCCTGCAGCTATGTAGGTTTCGAAATCAGGGCCCAGGTGGGTGATGTTGCCGTTTTCTAATAAGTCGTGCATTATCTTCCCCCCCCTTGGGTTTCTGGTTCGGTGTCCGAGTATGGTGTGTCTCGCGTTTAAGTCTCCTATAAAATATGCTGGTGTGTTACGTCTCATTAGTTTTAGTAAGTCTCCAGTCGGGAATGTCTCCATCATCAAGCTTCCAGTGGTGGTCGGTTACCAATAATGTTACAGCTACTGGGCCAGAGACAAAGGCTGGCTAGCTTTGGCAGTGAAGGGTCTTGAGATAGGTCCGATCACGGCTAAGGTGTTTGAGAGCGGCGAGGCTGGGGAATATTTATGCGATTCTGCAGGATCAGGTAGACAGACGCCGACTGGACAACGGAGGGGACGGACCACCTGACGGGAGCAGCGATTGTACCGTAAGGGCGGACCGTTAAACATTCCACCGTTCAAACAGAGTGCGGCCAAAACGCCACTACCTTCCAGGTTTCCTGTGCGCATGCACAGCTACCCGGCGATACCTAACCAGACTTTTCAACCCAACCACACCCCGAAACGCTGTTATACAACAATTATATAAACGTGACACAGCTCACCTTCCATATATTTGAAATTTTTGACACCTCACGAACGTACAGGACTGACGACGTTAGCCTTCTCTCCCCACAGACTGTGTGAGTGACCCACACACCTGCGGAGGAAGTGCTAACTGTTGTCCTTCCTGACGTGGTAGGAGGGCTATCTCTTTTCACCTTATTTTTCCATTACTTTCCCTGGCCGAGGCACCTGCTGATTTTTAATACTTCAGTATTTGTGCTAGAGCCTCCCCCAGTGGTGCACACCTCACAGTGTGGGATTGTGTGTATCCAGTGGGGGTCGGGGAAAACCTGGACCAATCCAGCAGTGACGTCCGTGATAGTGCAGACACACCACTTTGCGGGGGTCACCCTTAGGAATTTTTTTTTGTACTAAAGGGCCTTCAATAACCTTAGTACACCATATATACATGCAAAAAGGAGAACCAAATCTGTACCTAAGGGGTGGTTCCCAGCCACCCCAACCATGCCCTCTGGGAAGGGACACAACAAGCCCCCTTCTACTCGTTCAGGCAGGGACAAGCAAAGGCGGGAGATGAAACAAAATGACCTAAGACTGCCACGACCACTGACAGACAAAGACCAGGAATCGACCACGGACAGAAACAATCCATAAAGACGAACTATTGAAATTAAACCAGAGAATGGCAGAGTAATCCACTTTCGGACTGTTGACACGTCCACCTCGTTTGACAAAATTAATGGCTTCACTATCCAGAAGGCCATTAAAGACGTGGAGAAAGTCCGAAAGACGAGAAATGGCCAACTCCAAGTTACTGTTAAAGATGAGAAGCAAATGACGGACGCCTTGAATCTGAAAACCTTCCATACAACCAAAGTGGAACCGTATATCCCAGCGTTTCTCCATACCTGTAAGGCTGTAGTTACCAGCTATGAATTCCAGGAAATGAGTAACGACGATATCGTGCACTACATGAATGATCAAGGAATCGTCGATGGCTTCGTCTTTAACAGGAGGACCGAAGAGGGAGAAAGGAAATGCTCAACCACAGCTGTACTGACTTTTGCTGGACTTGTTAGGCCTACCTATATCTTGGTAGGATACCAGAGAATGCAAACCAAGACATACATACCATTTCCCATGGGATGCTTTAACTGCCAAAGATTTGGACACACTGGTAAGGCCTGCCATAATACCCAGGTATGCTGCAAATGTGCTCAGAGCGGACACAGGGAAAGTGAATGCACAGAGACGGAGGAAAAATGCTACCACTGTTCAGATCTCCATGCTGCCTCAGACAGGAAGTGCCCTTCCTACCTGAGAGAGTATGAAATCAGCAAGGTGAGAGCAGAGACTAATTTTGACTTCAAGGCGGCTAGGAAGCAGGTGGAGATGTCCCTGCAGACACCAACACCTGGAATGTCCTTCGCATCCGCTGTATCCAAAAATACCTCATCCCCCAAAATGTGCACCACTGGAACACAGACAATGACCAAGTCAATTGAAACACAAACCGACTCTACACTCACTGGCTATCCAAGCAAAGATGCCAACAACGAAAACAGAAAGACAACTATGATTAGTAACGAGACTTAACACAAAAACGAAACCAAACAAGATAAACAGGCTGTCGACCTTGTCTACTCCAATGTAAGGAGAAGGTCGCAATCTGTCGACAACATGAAAAGAGACTCCACAACCCAACCAGTGTTTCACATTAATGTGGAAACACTCAGGGGGCTGGGAGCCCCTGCCGAGCAGAGAACTGGCTTTACAGAGCCAAGGGACTGCTCAAGAAATAGGAGGGAACATTCGCCGGCAGAAAATTCCCTCTCCCCCCCCCCCCCCCCCCCGAGACAAGAAAAAAGAAAACGAAAACCCAAGACGTTGACCATATCAACTCCCAGACTTAAAATTCAATATCATCCAATGGAACTGCAGAGGTGCTAGGAATAAAAGTGCTCAATTTCACTTACTAAACACATTATTTCGGCCAGACTTTTTTGCCTAAGAGAGACGCTACTTGCGGGTCTGGACGACCCACCTATACTTGGCAACTACACGTCGTACAGGAGAGACAACCTAAGGGGGGTAGCCCTATATATTACGAGTGAATTCGCTCAACATAGAATCAACCTGAAGGTGAACCTGCAGGCTGTGGCGTGCAGAGTCAAGTTTCGGTCTGACTATGTGGCCGTCTGCTCACTATACTGTCCTCCAGGCGGGCTCATTGCTGGGGGTGAGCTTGAGGAGCTATTCAACCAACTACCAGGAAAAAAATGATCCTCGGAGATCTCAATGCTCACCATCTGCGGTGGGACAGTGTCCGGAATGACAGAAGGGGAGAGCAGGTGGCTGCAACTATATTCAACTCCAACTTGTCTCTCCTGAATGACGGTAGTGCGACTCGAGTGGATGAACGAGTTGGCTCAGCGACAGCTATAGATCTCTCTATAGTTGATGCTTCCTCGTTATTAGACTGTAAATTTTCTACATACGACGACTCCCTGGGAAGCGACCATTTTCCGGCCTGCATTTCTTTTGAGTGTGACGCCCCAGCGGCTACTCCCGAGGTGCGGTACAACCTTAAAAAAGCAGCCTGGGGGGCCTACTCAAGAGCCGTTCGTATAGACACCAATGGAGAAGATATCAACACCAAAATTACACACATAGATACACGCAGCAGATTTAACGATTCCTAAGACTTCTGCAACTACCCACAGGCCTGGAGTTCCATGGTGGACCCCGGATTACCTACGAGTCGTTTGTGAGCGCAATAGGCGGTGCCGTTTTTTCAACAGAGCTCCATCTATTGAAAACCTCATAGAATACAAAAAAGCAAGAGCTAAGGCTAGGAAGGTTATCAGGGAGTACAAGAGAGAGAGTCTTGGCGGGCATTCGTCTCCACTATTAACATACCTTCTTCTGAGGTATGGTCTTCCATAAACCGGGTTAGATCAAACAGAGGAAGGACTTTTATCCCACAGGTGAGTAGTGGAGGGCGGCTTCTCGACGAACCCCAGGCCATTGCCAACGGCCTAGGCCAGAAGCTCGCAGATGCCAGTAGCTCCACCAATCATGATCCACGCTTCGGCGTGTTCCGTGATCGTGCCGAGCTCGTGCATCTCGACTTCGAGAACGGGGACGAACATGACTACAACCGAGCATTATCCCCAGAGGAGCTTTCCTTAGCTTTGGAAAAAGGCAAGGGCTCTACTCCTGGACCTGACGGTATACGATATGAGATGATTAAACACCTTGACCAGGGAAACCTGGACAAGTTGCTAGAAGTGTACAATGAGATCTGGACGTCCAGAACGTTTCCAAACTCATGGCACTATGCCCATGTCGTACCGATCCCAAAGAGGGATAAATGCCCTACGAACACCAACTCATTCCGTCCGATTTCGCTCTCAAACTGTCAGTGTAAGGTCATGGAACGTATGATAAAACGTAGGCGAATGTATTTTTTGGAAAGTAATAACTTATTAAGTGATCGACAGTGTGGTTTCCGCTAAGGTAGAAGCACACTGGATCATTTAATAAGTCTTGAAACAGACATCTCAAAGGCTCTTTGCATTAAAAAACACTAATTGCAGTATTCCTAGACATAGAAAAAGCTTTCGACATGACATGGCGAACTGGCCTCATGATGAAGCTCCAGGCCTTGGGTCTGAGAGGTAATTTACCCGTTTTCATTTGAAATTTTTTGCAAGACAGAACTTTTAGCGTCAAATTAAAAGATAACGTAAGGTCAGACACATTTGTCCTAGAAATCGGAGTTCCACAAGGCAGCATTTTGGGTCCTGCACTATTTCTCATAATGATTAATGATTTCCTATCACCAGCACCCAGCCTAAGTGACCTCAAATTCTCCTTGTTTGCCGACGATTCAACAATTTGGCGCTCCTCTCGGGCTGAGAGACGATCTGCACAAAGGGTGCAAGCCGGCCTAAAAGCTGCTGAAGAGTGGGCAATACAATGGGGATTTAGGTTCTCAGTTGAGAAGACAGTAGGGGTAGTCTTTACTAAGAAACGTAACATAAATAATCCAGTATTAAAATTGAATGATACTCCAATTAAAATTCAGACTTCAGTAAAATTTCTTGGTGTTCATTTTGACCGGAAATTAACGTGGGAAAAACACATTAACGAGCTTGAAAGTAGATGTCTTAAAGTCACAAGCATCCTGAAAGTTTTATCAGGTACTGCATGGGGAGCCGATAGGAAATCTGTATTAATGGTGTATTAGGGTGTGTCATACGGAGGTGAAATTTTTTTTTTTTGAGTTTGAAAAATCGGCCCATGGTATTAATGATGTAGTTCTATGTGCAGAATCATGTCATATCTTCAGATTAGAAAAGTTTTTATTTTTTGCTAGGTAAATTTTAACTTGAAATCTTATGAAAATTCAGTATTCCCACCCTTTTACGAACACCACTAAATAGCTTATTTAAAGTAAAGTAAATGCATCAGGTTAATTTATTAGGATGAAAATGATCCAGAATAGTAAAACGAATGATCTTGACACATTTATTAAATTTAATATTCCTTTAGAAAACAAAATCATCAAATACAAAAACCGGTTTTACTACTACGACCCGGTGTTGCTGCACACCATAGAGAACATGTCTTTCTTGCTTCTGTTTCTACTCATCACCTCCCTGCTGACCACCTGAGCTCGGATGTAGCCTTCCCTCCTCTCCTGGCTGTACACGTGACTGCTGGCCTCGCTCACTTGCTGTACACAACGCTCTATACTCTGGCAGGGACATGCATGGGGTTGTCCAGGAAAGCTCTGACTTGAACATTGGTGAGGCTGCAGGTAAGAGGGGGCTCACTGCCAGCCTGGATGTTATCCAGATCTATGAGATCAGTGAGGGTCTTGGCACCTAGATTGACTTCAGGAGTCTTCCTGACCCTGAAGGAATCGTCACCAATTGATTCGTCATGCCCAGATCCTCTCATAAGTCTCATATCCAAGATCTTTTTGACTACCACTCTTCTCTCCTCCTCATCCTTACTGCAGAGCAATGTCTGCAGAACTGCCTCGGGATGAGCATACCAGGAAGATCTCTTCACAGTCTGCTCCACAATCTGAACAACTTTCCTTGGCTGACTCCTCAGGAGCTCAAGCTGGAAGAGAACATGCCTCGGACCTTCGGAGAACGATGACTTGACCTTGGTGTTGAACCAATTTGGCAAGTAGACACTCACGATGAATTGGACAATAATTCTCAGGTTGTGAAGCTGGTTCCCTTTCAGTTTATGATGAGCGACCCAAATCCTGCAGAACCTGAGAGCCGTTGTGAGCCACCTAGAATGTGAGACTGGACCTATCTGCAGGTAAGCAAGTCTATCAGGCATGACCCCAGTTTTGATGGCACTGCAAATCATGTAACCATAGTACTGGTCAGTACTCAGGTCGTCAATGACAGTATGTGCAAGCTCAACGAGTGGAGGGCCAACTGTGATTTTTTCAAAGCTCGGATTTATTTCTAACTCAGTGGCAGAGTCCAGCATCTTGCCAAGAGGACCAGACCATCTGTTGTTTGAAAGAGTCTTGCCATCCAGCTCCTGGATCAGATGTCTGAGTGGCAACTCGTTGGTGTGGAGGTCACAAACAATCCAGACCAGCTTCCTCCCAATCTTCCGCTCTATCCACTGTATGACCCCCCCTCGCCACCCTGTGTTCGTGTTGGTGCTGTCCCCTCCAATGGCCTGCAGGGTCTGGTCTACGTTCCTCCCTCTGAGCCAGTTCACAATGTTATCTGCCACTATCTCAGCTGGTTTCCTGATGTCATCTTTCTCTGGAGTGAAACGCCACAAATACTTCCCTCCTGGTTCACTGCAGCAGGAGTAGTGTTCCTCCTTCACCATGGCAGGGAACAACTTGTCAGAATCTCCAACTTTCATGAACACTTTAGTGTCATCCCTTCTCCCATCAAAGAACAAACAATTGATTCCATTTTCTCTTATCCCCTTATCAAACTCCTCTTCTAGGTTACTGACGAGTTTCTTCTGAGCTCTCCTTACTTTGTTATGATCTATCACCAGGTGAACATCATCAGGTGTTATCAAACCACCGTCAATCCAGGCAGCTGTTGCTATCTCTGCAGTTTCTCTGAGACCAGTGTTTGTGTCGCATGCTGGCCAGAGCTATGCTCGGGATATCTTTCCTATTTCGAATCTTATGCCTGGAAGGTTTGGGATCATTATTTTCTGGGTTAGGGACAAAGTCACCATTCTCCTGGTCAGCACTCGGATCAGCCATGGGGAAGTCATTAAACTCTGAATCAGCTTGACTCCAATTATCGGCCTTTTTTACCTCACCCTGGGCCTTCTCAAGTCTCTTTTCCTCGGCAACTCTTCTCCTCTTCTGTCTCTTTGTGGCAGCCTCCTGTCTCTTGGACTCCGGAATATCTTAGCTAGAAATCATGAGAGCCCCTATACTGCCAGTCTTCTCTCTCTGTGCTTTGACAAATGCCAGTTCGATCACAGGAATCTTCAGTTCACGCTTGCAAATACAGGAGATGTGGGCCTCGGATTTACAGTCACGATCGCATCCAAACTCAGGACAGAGAACAATTGGGCACTTGCAAGTAATTATGTCAAATAACTGGTCCAGTTGCTTGGCAAAGCTGTCCTTAACTGCAAGTTTTCCTCTCCCAAGAGAGATATCTCTTGCCTTTTCCCAACTGGCTAGCAGTCTCTCACTAATCTTTTTCTGACTTGTTATGACTGGAGGCTTGAACTGAGCGTTAGCCAGAATGTACTGTGCCAAGACAGCTTTGGTCATATCACTGGCAATGTCTTTGTTTGTGTAAGTTCTTTGGTTCTTTTCACTGATTTGCCTGATTAAAACACCGTATCTCAAAGCATCTCTCAATGTAGGCAACTCCGACTTCAGGAGCTCTCTCCCAGACCCAAGATAGTGACTGAGATGGCTGGATTTTTGGTTCCTCGTCCTGACACAAGCAGCCATCGCAAATATTATCAACTTATAAATGCATCAGAATCTGAAACAGAAAAAAATATTGTTAGTTGGGTTGTTAAAGAATGAAGTCAGAAAGCAATGTTCACTATTTAATTGTAATGCACTAATGCAGCTGTACGTTAGATTTTCGATAAATTTCACGCTAAAATTTACCAAGCAAAAGGTTGCAAAATATTGAAACTGAAATTATTTTCTATTTATATACACTAAAATCTACCAAAAAAGTGATGGGCCATTAGTTTTAGCTGATCTTCCCTCCTATGACACACCCTAATAGTGTTTAAGACCCTTATCAGATCGAAACTCGACTATGGAGGCAGCTGTATGCTTCTGCATGCGACACCACACTCGCAAAGCTGACCAGAATACAGAACCGATGCCTCCGTCTATGTCTGGGTGCCTACAAGTGTACACGTATAGAAAGACTAGAGGTGGAGGCTCATGTGCCCCCACTCTACACCAGGAGGGACATGTTGACGCTAAGGTACGGGCTGAGTGCGGCTAGGAGGCTCAACACAGGGCACCCAGGTTAGTGTGCTGTTGCTAACCCCCGTTTCCTGCAGCTGTGTAGGTCTCCTTCCTCGGCTGCCCGCCTCCAGACCTTGTGCCAGGGTGCTGGTATCCACTTCGAAGACATTGATAGATGTGTTCCACCGTTGTGTCCGCCATGGGAGAACCCCAACTTTCATGTGGAAACATCGTGGCCTCCAGGGGGCAAGAAGGACCTACATCCCAAGCTCCTTAAACAAATTTTCTATCAATTTATAGAAGGATACAGCGCCTATACTCACGTGTACACAGACGGGTCCAAAACTGACGACAACGTTGGAGCCGGTATCTGGAGCAGAGACGGGGAGTGGAGCTCCCGCCTGCCTGCAGAGATGTTTGCAATAAGTAGAGCCATTGACGTTGCAATAACAAGCGATGTCAATGATGTTGCTATCTTTTCAGGCTCTATATCAGCTCTTAAAGCAATTCAAGGTGGTGACACTACCAGCAATGAGGTACAGGGCAACATTATTAATAAACTACATGCGTGTGCCAAGAATATTGTACTGACATGGGTGCCTGGGCATTGCAACATTCGGGGCAATGAACAGGCAGATAAACTAGAAAAAAGCGACTGTGGGTCTCAGGGAGATAACCAATGTACCCTGAGAGAGTCAGTCGTGTCTCTCCTTGGGGAAAACATATACAACAAGGAAGTGGCAACTTGAATGGACGAGGTTAGATCTTCGCAACAACTGGAAGACTAACATAGGAAACTGGCTCTCAGCATACAGAAAGAATAGTAAGGAAGAGGTGTTCCTCGCCAAACTAGGGTTAAATTGTACCTATCTGACCCACCTAAAACCTTAGATAGATAACTCCTTTCCTCCTATCTGTGCCACGTGCAACAAAATTATGTCCATTCGACACATTCTGACAGAGTGCAGCCTGTACGAACCAGAACGCCGGCAGGTGGCGATGCTAGCCACCAAGCAAGGCTTCGTGCTGACTGTACCCAACTTATTGCAAGATGGTGTCACTATAAGTGACGCTGTAATAATCTTCCTCAAGGAGACCCGTCTTATTGGCATGCTGTGAAAGTTACTCGTATCAATGCTTTTTTATAATATGTATGTAACCATGGCCTAAAGAAAATAAAAATTCATAAAACAAAGATGAAAACATACAACACGAGAGACATATCACAAAACTTTTCATTACATACAGCACGCACATATACCAAGTAAAACTGACACCTACCAAAACATATACAAACAAAAAGCCACGGGCTATAAAAAAATAAAAATAAACATATAAATAAATAAATAAATAAATAAATAAATAAATAAATAACATCACAGAGAAACCTGTCACCATTTCATCTGGACTGGCAGTAACTCACTATCATATCACTCACTCATACCCTAATTCATCCAAAATCAAACAACACCAAGAAATAGAAGACCACCAAAGTACCAAAAACAATAAGACCATAAGAATAACAAAACAAGAAGAAACAAGACCATAAGAATAACAAAAAAAGAAGAAACAAGACCATAAGATTAGTTGTACCACCAGAGTAATCGAGTAAT
Organism: Homarus gammarus; assembly: GCA_958450375.1. Classification (NCBI taxonomy): domain Eukaryota; kingdom Metazoa; phylum Arthropoda; class Malacostraca; order Decapoda; family Nephropidae; genus Homarus; species Homarus gammarus. The sequence goes on from CAUDMG010003841.1 coordinate 427,480, forward strand.
GTGGCAGGAAAGAAGACCAAGAATAGAAGAAGAAACCTCAAGAAGAAGAGAGAAGACATCAGCTCCGGCCGAAATAGCCTCAAGGCGAATTGGCCAATAATCCCCAAAACAAGTTCAATCAGGTAGAGAAGAGTGAAGTGAGCGGCGCTGCTGATTGGCTGAGGTGAAGGCGGTAACGGGCCAATTACCGCGTAGTCCGAGAGTGAGGCCCGGTCTGTGAAACTTGCTGCTCATTGGCTGGTAAGAGGATGGCAAGTGATCAACCAGCAGCTGTAGGGGAGAGTATCCGCTACAATCCTCCCCTCCCCTCCGAAACGCTGCAAGAAACTTGTTGTCGGCAGAGTTGTATTCCACATGTGAGACATAACGGGCGGGGGTGTGGACCACTCGGCCGCTATGGGTGACGACTCCGTCAAGTGACTTGAAATCTGTGGGAGAAGCAAAGTGAGAAGCAAAGGGAGAAGGAGGGTTGTAGATGAGAGAAGGTTGTACAGGCGAGGAATGTGGTGCTTCCCTTGCGGCAGGTGCAAAGTCCTCACGGGCGCAGGGTAGGGTGTCTGGGTCCATAGGGCCGGATGCAGGCTCCTCATCAGGAGCTGGGTCAACGTCAGGAGCAGTCGGTACCTCAGATTGAAAAGAGGGTACCCATAAATGTTGTGGACAATGTGGTGCTGCAAGTGGCAACTGCGGGCAGACTGGTGCAGGCGTGTTTTTTTTTGGGGGTAATCCTGGGCTCGGGGCCCATCAGGTAAGGTGGCCGGCTTCACTCGATCTATGCTGACGGTGTCGTGTCTGCCATTGTGGATGATCGTCAGGAACTTCGCTGACCGTGCAAAAACCTAGAAGAGTCCATCATAAGGGCGTTGAAGTGGGTTGCGGAGAGCATTGCGCCTGACAGAGACATACTCGGCGTTGAGTAGTGCAGGAGGGATGAGTTCAGGGCGACTGGAAGGCTGGCGTGGGGCAGTAGCTTTGAATGCGAAAACTGCTTGTCGTAGTGTTTACAGTAGGTAGTGGTGGGCGGCATGAGTGAAGTGATCGAGCTCAGGAGTAGGTGAGAAGTCCCCTGGTAGGAGAAGGGGCTCACCTAGGGTGAGATCTGCTGGGCTGCAGTTCATGTCCTCTTTGTGTGATTCGCGGATGCCAAGGAGCACTAAGGGTAGAGCATCCGTCCAGCTGTAGGGGTCGTGCTGTGCCTTGACGGAGTCCTTCAGCTGCTTATGAAACCGCTGTACCATGCCGCTGGATTGAGTGTGTTAAGCAGCAGTGCGGTGCCTGGAAGTGCAGAAGAACTGTTGGAGACTATGCCAGAGTTGTGACTCAAACTGGGCTCCTTGGTCAGTGATGATAGTCGTGGGAGGACCCAAACGGGAGACCCAACCAAACAGGAAAGCGCAGACGGCTGACTCTGCTGTAGCATTGGGCATGGGAATGGCTTCTGTCCACCTGGTGAAACGGTCAATGCAGGTGAAGATGTAGGTGTTGCCGCAGGATGCTGAAAGAGGTCCCACAATGTGGAGGCGCACTACATGGAAGCGTCCTTTAGATACAGGAAAGGCTTCTTAGGGGGCCCATGTGTGTCGATGTATCATAGAAGACTGGCAGGCCAGGCACTGGGCAGCCCATTTCCTATTATCAGCCTTGATGCCGGACCAGGCGTGAGAAGGCGCTGGGAGGCCCGTACACCTGGGTGGCTGAGACCATGGATGCGGTTGAAGATGGCGCGGCGGCGGATGTGAGGCACGAACGGTCTAGGCTGCCCACAGGACATGTCTCACCACAACTTGATGTTTGTGCCGGGAACAGGAGTTCTTGGAGGGCGAGACCTGAGGGAGATGTCTTGTATGATGCAAGGTCTTCATCGTTCTCTTAAGCTAAGGCGAGCTGTCTGTAATCCATGGGTGGAGATGAGGGAGGAGTGCTGGATATACAACGAGAGAGGGTGTCGGGGATCTCATTGTGGCTGCCCTTGATGTGTTGGATGTCGCTGGTGAACTCCGAGATGAAAGCCAAGTGGCGAAGAACACGAAGGGCATGTGTCTGGGAGGCTGAAGCGAAGGCGTGGACGAGGGGCTTGTGATCAGTAAAGATGGTGAACTGGCGGGCCTCGAGGAAGTACTGGAAATGCTTGACAGCAAGATATATGGACAGGAGCACTCGATCGAAGGCACTGTACTTGAGTTGAGCTGGTTGAAGCCGCTGTGAGGAGAAGGCAATGTGCATGAGGGTTCCGTTGATCTCCTGTTGTAAGACGGCGCCCAATGCAGTAGAAGAAGCGTCTGTTGTGAGAGTGGTCCGGGCGTTGGGGGCAGGGTGAGCCAGCAGGGTAAGGCGTGTGATGTGCTGCTTGATAGTGGTGAATGATGTAAAAGCCTCTTGAGTCCATATGAGAGGCTTGTGAGACGTCTTGGTGAGTCCCTTGAGAAGATCGTGGAGAGGAGCGAGGATGTTGGCAGCCTGGGCAATGAAGCGGTGGTAGTAGTTGACTAAACCCAGGAATTCTCGGAGCTTCTTCATTGTTTCAGGCTTGGGGAACTCCTTGATGGCAGATACCTTCTGTGATAGGGGTTGGATGCCGCTCGACGAGACTCTGTGACCGAGGAAGTCAATGGAGGAGGCTCCGAAGACGCACTTGGCGAGATGAATTTTCATGTTGTATTTCTGCAGGCGATGGAGAAGGATCTGTAGGTGGTGACGATGCTCGGCAGGCGTCGGAGATGAGACAAGAATGTCGTCTATGTAGACAGTGACAAAATCGAGGATGTCGAGCATGTGGTCCATGTACCACTGGAAGCTCTGAGCTGCATTGCATAGTACAAAACTCATGTAGGCATACTCGAAGAGACCAAACGGAGTGGTGAGGGCAGTCATCTGGATACCTGCAGGTGACACTGGAATTTGGTGGAAGGCACGCTCCAAGTCGATCTTCGAGAAGATGGTCTTGCCGTGGAGTTTGTGGTGGAAGTCCTGGACATGCGTGATAGGGTACCTGTCGGAGATGTTCGGGGTACTTAGTTCTAACTACAGGAGCGAACATAAACACCTGTAGAGTTTTGTAGGTTCATATTAACGAAAATATACAGCAGTGCGCTTACAAGCGCCGGTAGTCTCTACACTCCTATATGGGTCAACTGACCTCTCAGGCAACATGTGGTAAGTGGTACATTAGCAGCTTCCAGATGTCGCCAGATACATTTATCTAAGCGTGTGGTGACATGAAACAGGGGCATTGCCACACGCTACTGACTAGAGAAGTAATGTATATATATAGAGTACATCCATGGTATACATACAACATACATGATATACATACACCTCCCCCGCCCCTTTATACGCTCGTAGCCAAGTCTTGAGCGGACCTTTTCCTGTGGATCCGTTCTGAGCGTCGAGGGGCTTGATCACTGGGGGGGCGGAATGTGGGACTCAGCACTGGTGACGGGGTCAGCAGGAGGTGTTACGGGGCGGAGTAAACGGCAGTTCCTCCACCACACACGACCACTGGGTAACCGCACCTGGTAGTCCCGTGACATACCGAGACCCATGACTACGCCCACTTTGTCCCAACGTAGGGAGGTCGGGTCCTGAACACGGACTTGGGTGCAGACACTCAACTTGGGGAGAGAACGGGCTTAGTCATTGTAGCGGGCGGTGACATCATGAACACGTTCGGCAGCTCGGCGATCACAATCCTCTGTCTTGGCCTGCCACTCCTTGGAGAAGGACTGAGGGTGAGCAGAACACAAGAACGGAGGGGACGTCCATACAAGACCTGGGCAGGGGAGCGTCCAGTGTAATTGGGTGTGTTGTGGAGCTCAAGGAGACCCCGGTCGAAGGCCTCGCAGTCAATATTCCCAGAAGAGGCCACTTTGAGGATGAGGTGCTTCAGGGATTTGACAGCAGCCTCAGCGTGGCCGTTGGGCTGCGGGTAATGGGGCGATGACAACACATGCCGGACTCCCCAATGGTCGAGGAATGCAGCAAAGACCCGGCTTGTGAACTGGGGCCCTCCGTCGGTTCGCAGGCGCACAGGAACGCCCACGTCACGGAAGTAGTAGCGGAACTTGCTGATGGTGGCGTCAGACGTCATATCATTACCACACTTGATGACAACCGGCCAACCAGAAAGACGGTCGACGATGACAAGGAAGGACTTTCCTGACACACAGAAAAAGTCGGCCGACACAGACTCAAAGGGGCGGGTGGGGTTGTCGTCACTCATGAAGGGTTCCTGCTGCTGGCTGGTTTGTAAAACTTGGCAGGGCTCACACGCATGGACAGCATTGGAGATGTCGGAGTCGATGCCAGGCCAGAACACAGTCTGTCTTGCACGTCGTTTGGTGGCCTCAGCTCCGCGGTGACTGTCGTGAAGGCGAGCCAAGACAGCAGGGACAATTACACGTGCTCCGTACAGAACAAGGTCCCCGTCGCAGTAGAGTTCATCGCGGAGTTTCCAATACGACAGCAGGGTGTTGTGAAGGTCGTAGCGGTTGCTAGGGAATCCGTTCCTCATGCACTCGACGAGTCAGACGTAGGAAGGGTCATCTCGGGCCGCTGTTCGAAGATCCTCCATTGCCTTGTCGTCATCTGGTGACAGGTCCGAACGAAGGGATTGGACAGCATGTAGGGTGACCACAATCCTGACAGAAAGAGCGAGGTCGGCGTCGAGCACCTGGTCTTCTGGATTAGGGCAGCTGACAGGAGAGCAGGATAAGGCATCAGGGATGCAGAGCTCCTTACCAGCACGCCACACTGCTGTGAAGATGTACGCCAAGAGCTTCTCCTTCAGACGGTGGAGGCGAGGGTTCTCAACTGCGTCAAGCGTGTAGTGGTTGAGGATCGGGACGAGCGGGCGATGGTCAGTCACTAGGTGAAAGTGTTGCAGGCCTATGAGGTAAAACCTGCACTTGGAAGTCGCCCAAACCACAGCCAACAGCTCCAGCTCAATAGTGGCATAGCGCGTTTCGGTGTCAGAGAGGAAACACGAGCCACACTGAACGAGCCGGAACTGCCCTCCACCATGATCCTGCAGTAGGGCATATCCCACGCCGTACAAGCGTGAGGCATCTGTCTGCAGAACCGTCGGCAGGGCTGGGTCAAACGTGGCGAGGACAGGTGGACTGGACAGGGCCTGTTTCACTTGCTGGAAGGCCTTGTCGGGGCCGGGAGTCCACAGGAATGTCCTCTTGGGGCTCATTAGGGGGCGGAGTGGTTGGGAGGCTGCGGAGATGTCCGGCGAAAACTCTGCTAACTGGTTGACGAGAACCATGAAGGACCTCAAGTCGGTGAGGTAAGCAAGGGTGGGAAAATCCATGATAGCACGGACCTCGTCCGGGTCAGCTGCAATACCATTCCCTGAGAGGGTGTACCCACAAAAGTCCACTGAAGAGCCGGCCAGAACAAACTTGTTGGCATTTAGGGTGATGTTGAGTACCTCGTAGATATGACAGAGGTGATCCATATAGTCCTCGTCGTACACGAGTATGTCGTCGACCACTTTCACGAAATTTGCCAGACCTTGTAGAGCCATATCGCCTTGAAGGCAGAAGGCATCTCCTGTAGCGGCGAATCCCATGGGGCCACGGCAATAACTGTAACGTCCATGTGGGGTCATGAAAGTTGTAAGTGGTCGGTCTTCTTCGGCAAACTCTATCTGCCAGTATCCACACAGGGCGTCCATCGTTGTGAAGAAGCGCGCCTTCAGGGTCACACTGCGGATAGCTGCAAAGTGTGTGGGGGAAGGGTGCGCAGGACGAGACACCTGGCTGCTGAGCTTGGAGAGGTTGGTGGTGATCTGAACACCACCTTTGGGTTTTGAGACGACTACCATAGGGTGACACCATGGAGATGGGTCATCACCGGCTGGTGCAATAATTTCTTGGGCGACCATAAAGTTCAGCTCGTTTTTGACCTCATGACGGAAGGCCAAGGGGACCAGTCGAGGGGTGTAGATGGCGAAGGGTTTTGCGTCGTCCCTCAAGTGGATCTTCATGGGGGGGAGCCTACCATCTTCTTGAGGGGCTTGGATTCAAGAGCGGACTTGGCCACCAGAACGTCGCTGAATTCCTTCAGGAAGTACTTCCGAGCCTCCAAAGGAGAGGTGTCACTGGCAAGAGGTAGGGGTAGGGCTACAGCAGGGTAGTTGCTGCTCCCTTTGTGCACCCTGTTGGCGTGTATAACCTCGAGAATAGGTTTGGGGAAGCCCTGGGAGATGATGGCCAACTCTTGGCAATTCTGTAGGACAGCAAAGGAGTTGGGACACCATTATACACATTAATCCAGGCTTGACACGACGTGTTACCAAAGGTGATCTATGCTTGGAGTGAACCTAGGGCAGGGGCCATCTGTGAACCATTTGCCGCGAAGCGGAGGTCCTTGGGAGGCGGTCCTAGATCTCTTGGAGAGAGCCCCAAACATTGCAAATGCTGGGGGCCGATGACTGTAGCATCAGCGCCGGTGTTGGGCAGCATCTTGAGACAGGATGACACACTGCCGTAGGTCACGATGACGCTGATGTGCTGGTTAACTTTGGTCCTGGGACGTAAGAGGGAATACACCTTCCTAATATGGGTCGAGCGTTGTCCAGGGTCGTAGTGCCTCTGATTTGGCGATGGTGGGCGGCCCTCATTGGTGGAAGGGCTCTGCTGCTTCCGCCGACGCTGTCCCTTGGGTTTGTTGGTCGGGCAACACTTGTCGTAGTGACCCAGACGACCACACACATTGCACTGGACGCGTTTGGCTGGGCACCGTACTGTAAGTGACCAGTGGCCCTTGCGGTCACAACTGTCGCAGGTAGACTCGGCAGCTGGACACACCTGTGTTCCCTGCTGCCTACCACAGCTGTTGCAAAGGGAGCCGGGCGTGAGCGTGGTGGGCGTAGGCGTTGGGACAGACTTCTTGTCATTCTTGTATTGGGACATAGCCCGTACAGCTGTAGGGGGAGCTCGGATGGCAGAGGTAGCACACCTGGCAGCCTCATAGGAGCGACATACTGTCAATACATCCTTAAGAGAGGAGGAAGAGTCGAGGGAGGTGAGGCATTGGACAAGCTCCTCGTCCGTAACACCCATCAGGATCACCTGCTTCAACTGGGTCTCCTCGCACTGCTGGTGATTACCGGGACATATGTCTATCTCTTCCGAGGCTCTCTTGAGTCGTATGTAGAAATCGTCAAAAGTCTCGCCCTCTATCTGTCTACAGCTAAACACTTCCCTCCTGCGGAGAGCTTCATTCCGCTGACCTTTGATATGCCGTTCTAGAACATCCAGTACCTCCTCTACAGACAACAATGACGTCAGGGGCACTTGCAACGTGTGTTCCAACACATGCTGGGTTCCCAAAGACAGGCACATACGTAGCTGAATGAGTTGTTTAGGCTGTGGCAAGCTCTGGAGATCCACCATTATAGCATAATCAGTCCACCGTTGCCGCCACTCACGAAAAGTCTGGAAAGTCTCATCAGGCTTCAGGGTGGGTGGGGGTAGGACAACCACTTTCGTAGAGAGCGTTGACGAGGTATCTGAGCCAGTCGGTACCGGAGTAGTGGAAGGGTCAAGGGCTTGATTAGCAGTGAGGCTAGATATCAAAGCTGCAAACCGTTCGTTATCTTCCAATCTCCTTTGGTGGTCTTCAGCACGTCTCTCGCTTCGTCCTCATGCCTTTCCTCCCTCATAAGCTCCATCAGAGCAATTATCTCTGAGGACGAGGATGGGGGTCAAGGGGTGTGGCGTCGCGCTCTGACTGGTCATCCATCTCTGTAGAGCTGTCATCAGTCTGATTCATCCGAGCGCTAGGGACACCTCTGCGTAAGGCCCGGGGCATAATTACTTTAACTGTATATTGCATCTCGAATCAGTGTTGACCGGTCAGCCCTTCTTATCAACCAGATCTGAGACAACAAAATTAATTGAATACACAGATAAGTAACTTATATATATATATATAAAATATATATGAAGAAATGACTGCAGTCAGTGTGTTCGTGCATAGGTTGGTGTGTGCAAGCGCGGTGGGCTGGGGAAGCGAGGCGGTGGGAGGTGGTGGGAGGTGGTGGGGGGTGAGCGGTGGTGCGCAGAGCAACTCATCAGTTACCCTTGAGACACAGCAGGGAAGGACGCACGCTGACGCCGTTCTTCACCAATGCCCTGAACAAGCCTTCCATCTGGGGAATCCTTTAAAACAAGGACACACACTTTAGCACTACACACACGAGGGGCACTTAAGACACTTCACAGGAACTTGAGATCACTGCACACTGCTCAAAACTCGTTGGTCATTCAAACGAATTTTTGTGGGAGACAATGCGAGATTAGGAGAGAGACGAGTGATGGAGTGAGTTGCCGGAGGGGGTTTACCAGTCTTGATTTTACGCAAACGCACTTATTTCCACTTAATCGATCACTTGATACTCACTGCGCCATAGAGATGTTCGGGGTACTTAGTTCTAACTACAGGAGCGAACATAAACACCTGTAGAGTTTTGTAGGTTCTTATTAACGGAAATATACAGGGGTGCGCTTACAAGCGCCGGTAGTCTCTACACTCCTATAGGGGTCAACTGACCTCTCTCTGACCTTTCAGGTGATATGTGGTAAGTGGTACATTAGCAACTTCCAGATGTCGCCAGGCACATTTATCTAAGCGTGTGGTGACATGAAACAGGGGCATTGCCAAACGCTACTGACCAGAGAAGTAATGTATATATAGAGAGTACATCCATGGTATACATACAACATACATAATATACATACACCTGTCAGGTTTGGTGACGAGGTCCAAGGCTCTGTAGTCACCACATATCCTCCAGTCGTTGGATGGTGGCTTTGGAACAATGTGAAGAGGAGATGCCCAGGGACTCTTTGAAGGTCGAATGATGTCGTCTTGCAGGAGTCTGTTGAATTCCGCATTAGCTGCGTTCAGGAGCTCAGGGCGAAGGCGGTGAGGGCATGAGAAGACTGGAGGTCCTGTAGTCTCGATGTGGTGGAGGATTCCCGACGTAGGTGGTAGTGGAGAGACTTGGGGTGAGAAAAGATCCTTGAACTCCTTGAGCAAGGAGGAGAACTCATTGGACGGCGAAAGGCAGGTGATGGTGTCGGCGACTGCGGCTCGTGTACCCTGGATCGTGTATGCTGTAGGCTCATGGATGAGGCAGAAGTTGCTTGGGTCGACGACGAGCTTGTGGAAGGTGAGGAAGTCGAAGCCAAGGATGGGTTGAGAGACGTCTACCACCACGAAGGACCAACGCAGACTTCTGGGAAGACCAATGTAACGGCCCCTGTCTCATCAACAGAACATATTATATAAATGGGTCAATACATCTGATATTATATTCAGATTCACCACCCTGTATCTTTCCACTGGCTATGAGGTGACATGTTCAATGCACGTGATAAGGTGTGCCCCACGGGAAGCTGCGTCATACTATGCTGAGTAAAGGCATAAGTAGCCAGCTCTCTGGCCACTTGAAGTGAGCAGTAGTTTGATATCCTTGACTAGAGGAAGACGTTATTTGAGAGCCGCAGTGGATGGCTCCGTCTTCCCTCGCGGGGGAACGACGTACCCATACCGTTCTCCTTCGATGGGTCACTACTCATCAGTAACTCACTTCAACTAATATCGAACGGACGTGATCAACGTTTATATTTACATAAACGCCGTCCTCTTTCTCGTTCACTCATAAATAGTGGAACTTACGGTTGATCTACACTCAGGAATTATAGACATAATCCTTTTTTAATAAAACAAAGGAACTTCATTGGGTCTCTTTACTAAAACCCCAATATTTAATTTATGTGAACAACCCGGTTAATTGGGGGATTAACCGACGGATTCACCAAGGTCTAAGGAGAGGATGTGTGTGCCGTAGAAGGCGATGGGGGTACCGTTGGCGGCAAACAGGTCATGACGGTTGCTTCGATGTGTCTCGCGGTGAGGGAGGAATGATGCTGACCGATACCCATGTCAACAAGGAATTTCCTGCCGGAGATGCGGTCGGTGATATGCAGCAGTGAGACGCCTGAAGTGACGGAGGTTGTGGCGTCTACCAATCCCCGTCGATGCCGTTTCCCGAGTAGTTGCAGGGGGCCTCACAACGTTTAGTGTTAGTACCAAAGCGTTGATGGTACCAGCAGAGGGTATGTGCACTGTGCTGGGAGCTGGCAGCGGTGTCCGAGGCAGGATGAAGACGTCGGGGTTGGTAGGACACAGTGCGTGGGGCAGGAACAGGACCAGCAGCAGGCAAGGAGGAGGAAAGCTGCTCGAGGGTGTCCAGCCTGCGGTGTAGAGACTGTAGCAGGTCCCTCATGTCTTGGGAGGTGTTGCTCGACTGAGGAGCATTGATCCAACTGACAAGATCGGAAGAAAGTGACGGTGTGGCCGCTGAGTTGTCCGCGGTAGCATGGCGCACAGCAGTGTATTCATGGAATACTCTGTCTGCCATGGCTGCGTAGGTCGCCGGGGTTGTAGAGTAGTCAAATGCCGAGAGGGCGAGACGAACTTCTGCAGGGAGCTTCTGAGTGTGTAGCTGACGCAGGATAGTGTCAGGAAGCCTGTCTGTGTAGCGGGAATTAAGTCTCAGCATCTCGTCCCAGAGACGTGCAGGCGTTGAGTTGCCGAGGGGTAGACTTGATAGGTCTTGCAGGAGACTGGCGCCGGGCCACTTGTATCTTCTCTTCAGAGCATCTCGTAGAGCTGCGAATTTATTGTCAGCTAGAGGTGTTGGTGATGATTTCTGAGAACCTGCGTGGCGACTTCCGTGGGCAAGGAACAGACAAGGGCAACGTACTTTGGCTCGTCTTTAGCTGTTGAGCCAGTGAGAGCTGCCTCCACATGAATTATCCAGTCCTCGATGTTGTGGTTGAAGACTGGAAGAGATATCCGCTTCTCATCCATCCTTGTGTGAGTGCGTCACTCCGGGGATCACCAATTGTAGCGTTCTATATGTGTGGCTGGTAGTCAAATTTCTCTTTGTGTTTGTCTATTTTTTCTTTGTATGGCTCACATACATACGTACACATAGGAGATCTCTCACTAAGGATGGAGGTAAGAAGGGAAACTCACAATGGCGTTTTCTGTATATATATATATATATATATATATATATATATATATATATATATATATATATATATATATATATATATATATATACATATATATAGTTTGTACAGTGCAGTGCTAGGAGTTGATATGTGGTGAGGAGCTAGTTGAGAAGTTTTGTTGGTTTGAGATAGTTGATTAGAATGACCTTCACGGCTGTTGTTGTTGTTGTTGAGATTGTCGGACTGTAGTCCGACATGGGCCTTTGCCTGTAGGCGGCCCGATTGGTGGTTCCGGCTGGAGCTCTTGGAGCAGCCAGACCAGATTTGGGATTGGAGGTTGTCCTACCTGCAGAAATGAAAGGATACTGCAGGTTTGCAGGTGTGAGCAGACACTCGGTCAGTGAACACTTACCACCAACCCCCACTCTTGAACGTGGTCAGCTTCGGAGTGGCTCTTCCCGAACTGGGGTCCACACTTGCTGGGGGAGCTATCTGGGTGGTGGGTGTGATGACCCGGAGAAGGTGGTGAATGTGGTTTGTTTGGGCCCTTCGGGTTAGAGTGGCCGCTGCTGTTGTGTGTTCTTCTTGGAATTTTCAAATTCTGTTTCGGAGACTTTATGACTTCACAGTCGAGGAGATGGTGTTCCAGTGGGTTGGCCTCTGGCTCCTGACAGTAGGTGCATTCCCTGACGACATTTCCGATCGTTTGCCAGGTGCACTTGTACCCTAGTCGTAGTCGATGAAGGCTAACTTGGGTTTGTCTTGGTGTTTTCTTGTCCGCAAATAGTGGTTCCCCTTTTGTAGCCACCAGGTACCATTTGGCTGATTGGGAACCAGCGTTGAATGTGTCAAGGAAGCTCTTTTAGATGTGGAGCTTGGTAGTCTTTCTGAGGTGGTTCTTGATCTGTAGTACGCTTAATGGAACTTGAACCTGTACGCTTCTAGAACATGTGGCTGCCTTGGCTGCTTTGTCTGCCATGTCATTTCCTCCGATCCCTACATGACTGGGAATCCATTGTAAGACGAATGGGCGATTTTGTCTTTAGAAGTCCTGTAGCAATGCGAGGATCGAGATTATGATGTGGACGTTGCCTCTTGGTTGACTGTGTTGCAGCGCCTGCATGGCCGTTTTTGAGTCCGTGAATTATGATGGACTTGTTGTGTTGTGTTGCAGCATGTTGTAGGGCCTTTGAAATTGCTACCAACTCTGTTTGTAGGGTGGAGCAGTCATTAGAAAGTCTCCATAGGAGGGTCTTACCTTGGGTGTAGAAGGCCGCTCCGGATCTATGATGTTTTGGGTCCACCGAGCCGTCTGTGAAGTATGATGCTGCATCAGCCGGTGTCTCGGTGGCTATGACTTCCTGAGTTATTCCTTTGAGGTCCTCACTCTGGAGGTTGGCTTTGCTATCACCTAGCTCAGTAATTTTGAATGTGGCTGGTGGAGGGCTACATAATCCCTGTTTCGTTTGTCTTGGTTGTTCTTGACGAGTGTTTCTGCTTGCAGATACCCGATGACAAAGTTCAAAGTTGTTGAAGATTACTGGCCTCTTCGCCGTCAGGCTATTTCGGCCGAAGCTGATTGGTTGGACTTCTTTTTTTTCTTGGTTCTTCTTTTACTTTTTACTTTCCATTCTTCTTCTTGTTCTTCGTCTTCTTCTTTTTGGTCTTCTTCTTTCTGGTCTTCTGCTAGGATATTCTCGTACACATCAATAATCGATGTCAAAGACAGTGTAATGTTATCAGGTTCTTGGTTGTTCTTGTCTTGGTTGTTCTTATCTTGGTTGTTCTTGTCTTGGTTGTTCTTATCTTGGTTGTTCTTGTCTTGGTTGTTTTTGTCTTGGTTGTTCTTTTCTTGATTCTTGACTGCAAGGAGGGCCTCCTTGTAGGTCAATTTTTCTTTAGCCCGCAGCCTGGCCACCCTGCACTCCTCCCTCCACTTGGGACACTGCCGGTCGGAGGAAGAGTGAGGGCCACCACAAGCCGCGCACTTCTTTGCGGCCGCCTGGCAGTCAGCGTCAGTGTGGCCGGGTGTCCCGCAGCTCGAACACACCTCCCGAGCATGACACTTTCGCGCCAGATGACCATACTTCTGGCATTTATAACAGCGAGTGGGTCTTTGCTGGTATGGTTTTACTGGGATTTTCTCCCAACCCAGTAAAACGGAGCTAGGAAGTTGTTTTGGGAAGCCAACAAGGGCAGCGGTACTGGTCAGCTTCCTAACAATTGAGAGCTGATCTCCAATCAGCTCAGCAAGTTCATGTTTTTCAAGATACTCAATTTCTGTGTGGGAAATGACTCCCAAAACCAAGTTGTCTTGAAGGCAGGCTTCAAAAATGACGTCGACTCCATTGATATTCACAAGGGGTGGCAATTTGTGGCCCTGTCCCCATTCCTCGAAGGTGATGATAAGGGTACCGCCTTTACTGCGGACGACCCCTGTCACCCCCGTGAGTCCGAGGTGGTCAAAAAAATCTCTAATGACAAGGAGATTGAGTTTCTTGCGCGAAGGGTGCTCGACCGGATTCAGTCTAACAACCTTCGCCTGGTCTAAGGTGAACATGGTCACGTGGTACCTCAGGAGGAAGGAGCGGGGAGCCGGGAGAACTTACCTCGCCGAGGTTCAGTTCTCAAGTGACCCAATGACAAAGTTCAAAGTTCAAAGTTGTTCAGGATTTCTGGCCTCTTCGCCATTAGGCTATTTCGGCCGGAGCTGATGTCTTCTTTCTTCTTTTAATCTTGGTCTTCTTTCTTGCTACAACTAATCTGATGTTCTTGTTTCTTCTTTTCTTGTTATTCTTGTGTTCTTCTTGCTCTTGGTATTTTGTTACTTGTTTCTTCTTGTTGTTTTATTGGGATGAATTATGGTATGCATGAGTGATATGATGGCGAGTTACTGACAGACCAGATGAAATGGCTTGTCAGATGATTTTTTTTTTTTTTTTTTTTTTTTTTTTTTTTTTTTTTTATTTTGTCTTTTGTAGCCCGTGTCTTTTTGTTTGAATATGTGTTGGTGGGTGTCAGTTTAACTTGATAAATGTGAGTGTTGTATGTAATGATAAGGTTTGTGATGTGTTTCTCATGTTGTATGTTTTAATTTTGTTTTATTCATTTTTATTTTCTTTAGGCATGGTTGCATACATATAATAGATATAAAAAGAGTTCATGCGTGTGTCAATCATAGCATGCCGATAAGATGGGTCTCCTTGAGGAAGGTTATTACAGCGTCACTATTGGTGACATCATCTTGCAATAGGTTGGGTACAGTCAGCACGAAACCTTGCTCGGCAGCTAGGATAACCAGCTGCCGGCGCTCTGGTTCGTACTGGCTGCACTCAGTCAGAATATGTTTGATGGAGAGAATTTGGTTGCAAGTGGAACAGATTGGTGGAAAGGACTGGTCAAGGTAGGCCCCTAGGTGGGTCAAATAGGTGCAGTTCAGCCTAAGTCTGGCGAGAACGACCTCTTCCCTCCTATTCTTCCTGTATGCTGAGGGCCAGTTACCTATGTTAGGCTTCCAGGTGTTGTGGAGATTTAGCCTAGTCCAATCATGTTGCCACTTTTCATATGTATATGTCTTCCCCAAGGAGAGACACGACTGAGTCTCCCAGGGCACATTAGTTGTCTCCCCGAGACCCACAGTCGCTCTTGCTAATCTGTCTGCCTGTTCATTGCCCCAAATGTTACAATGCCCAGGCACCCACACCAGCACAATACTCTTGGCACACTCATGTAATTTATTAATAATGTTGCCCTGTATTTCATTGCTGGTAGTATCACCACCTTCAATTGCTTTAAGAGCTGACATGGAATCTGAAATGACAGCAACATCACTGACATTGCTTGTTATTGCAATGTCAATGGCTTTACTAATTGCGAACATTTCTGCAGAGAAAATAGTTGTATGCGGCAGCAGGCGGGAGCTCCACTCCTCGTCTCTGCTCCAGATACCGGCTCCAACGTTGTCGTCAGTCTTGGACCCGTCGGTGTACACGTGAGTATAGGCGCTGAATCCTTCAAGAAATTGATAGAAAAGTTGCCTCAGGAGCTCAGGATGAAAGTCATTCTTTGCTCCCGGAAGCCACGATGTTTCCACATGGAGGTTGGGGTTCTCCCATGGCGGACACAACGGTGGAACGTATCTATCAACATCTTCGAAATGGATACCAGCACCCTGGCACAAGGTCTGGAGGCGGACAACCGAGGACGGGGACCTACGCAGCTGCAGGAAACGGAAGTTGGCAACAGCACACCAACCTGGGTGGCCTGTGCCGCGCTTCCTAGCCGCACTCAACCCGTACCTTAGCGTCAACATGTCCCTCCTGATGTGAAGTGGAGGGACGTGGGCCTCAACCTCTAGTTTACCTACACGTGTACACCTGTAGGCACCCAGACATAGACGAAGGCATCGGTTCTGTATTCTGGTAAGCCTTGCGAGTGTGGTGTCGCATGCCGAAGCATACAACTGGCATCCATAATCAAGTTTTGATCTGATCAGGGTCCTATACACCATTAATAAAGATTTCCTATCGGCTCCCCATGTAGTACCTGATAAAACTTTCAGGATGTTTGTGACTTTAAGACATTTACTTTCAAGTTCGTTAATGTGGTTTTTCCACGTTAATTTCCGGTCAAAATGAACACCAAGAAATTTTACTGAAGTCTGAAATTTAATAGGAGTATCATTTAATTTTAATACTGGATTTCTAATGTTACGTTTCTTAGTGAAGACTACTCCTACTGTCTTCTCAACTGAAAACCTAAATCCCCATTGTATTGCCCACTGTTCCGCGGCTTTTAGGCCGGCTTGCACCCTTTGTGCAGATAGCCTCTCAACTCGAGAGGAGCGCCAGATTGCGCAATCGTCAGCAAACAAGGAGAATTTGAGGTCACTCAAGCTGGGGGCTGGTGATAGGAAATCATTAATAATTATAAGAAATAGAATCGGGCCCAAAACGCTACCTTGTGGAACTCCATTTTCTAAGACAAATATGTCTGATTTTACGTTACCTTTTAATTTGACGGAAAAAGTCCGGTCTTGCAAAAAATTACTAATGAAAATTGGCAAATTACCTCTCAGACCCATGGCGTGGAGCTTCATCATGAGGCCAGTCCGCCATGTCATGTCGAAAGCTTTTTCTATGTCTAAAAATACTGCAATTAATGTTTCTTTACTGCAAAGAGCTTTTGAGATGTCAGTTTCAAGACTTATTAAATGATCTAGTGTGCTTCTACCTTGGCGGAAACCACACTGTCGATCATTCAATAAGTTGTTACTTTCCAAAAAATACATTAGTCTACGCTTTATCATACGTTCCATGACCTTACACAGACAGTTTGTGAGCGAAATCGGACGGAATGAGTTGGTGTTATTCGGGCATTTGTCCCTCTTCGGGATCGGTACGACATGGGCAAAGTGCCATGAGTTTGGAAACGTTCTGGACGTCCAGATCTCATTGTACACTTCTAGCAATTTGTCCAGGTTTCCCTGGTCAAGGTGCTTAATCATCTCGTATCGTATACCGTCAGGTCCAGGAGTAGAGCCCTTGCCCCTATTAATAGCAAAGGAAAGTTCCTCTGGGGAAAATGCTCGATTGTAGCCCTGTTCGTCCCCGTTCTCGAAGTCGAGATGCAAGAGCTCGGCACGATCACGGAACACGCCGAAGCGTGGATCATGATTGGTGGAGCTACTGGCATCTGCAAACTTCTGGCCTAGGGTGTTGGCAATGGCCTGGGGATCGTCGAGAATCCGCCCTCCACTACTCACCTGTGGGATAAAACTCCTTCCTCCTTTGGATCTGACCCGGTTTATAGCGGACCATACCTCAGAGGAAGGGGTATCCTTGTTAATAGTGGAGACGAACGCCCGCCAAGACTCTCTCTTACACTCCCTGAGAACTCTCCTAGCCTTGGCTCTAGCTTTTTTATACTCAATTAAGTTTACAAGTGATGGAATTCTATTAAATAAACGGCAACTCCTATTTCGCTCACAGACAACTCATCGGCAGTCTGGTGTCCACCATGGAACTCCAGGCCTGTGGGTTTTTGCAGAAGTCTTAGGAATTGTTAAATCTGCAGCGTGTATTATAGCTTGTTGTATGTGTGTAATTTTGGTGTTGATGTCTTGTCCAATGGTGTCTATACGAACGGCTTCTGAGTATGCCCCCCAGTCTGCCTTCCTAAGGTTGTAGCGCACCTCGGGAGTAGCCGTCGGGGCGCCACACTCATAAGAAATGCAGATCGGAAAATGGTCACTACCCAGAGAGTCGTCGTATGTAGAAAATTTACAATCTAATAGCAAGGCAGCATCAACTATAGAAAGATCTATAGCCGACGCTGTGCCAAATCGTTCGTCCACTCGAGTCGCACTACCGTCATTCAGAAGAGACAAGTTGGAGTTGAGGATAGCTGCAGCCACCTGCTCTCCCCTTCCGTCACTCCGGACACTGCCCCACCGCAAATGGTGAGCATTGAGGTCGCCGAGGATCATTTTCTTTCCTGGCAGTTGGTTAAATAGCTCCTCAAGCTCACCATCGTCAATGAGCCCGCCCGGAGGACAGTATAGTGAACAGATGGCAACATAGCCAGTCCGAATCTTAACTCTGCACGCGACAGCCTGCAGGTTCAAGTTCAGACTGACTCTTTGTTGGGGGAATGAACTCCGAATGTATAGGGCTACCCCCCTTAGGTTGTCTCCCCTGTAGGACGTGTAGTTGTCGAATACTGGTGGGTCGCTGTGACCCGCAAGTAGCGTCTCTTGTAGGCAAAAAACGTCCGGCCGGAATAATGACATAAGTAAATGAAATTGAGCATTTTTATTCCTAGCACCTCTGCAATTCCACTGGATGATACTGAATTTTAAGTCTGAGAGTTGATATGGTCAGCGTTTTGGGCTTTATATTTCTTTCCTCTTGTATGTAGGGGGGAAAGGGGTGAAGGGGGAGGATCCCCCTCAACAGGTGAGCAGTCTCCCGGCTCCAAAGAGCCAGTACTCTGCTCAGCAGGGGCTCCCTGCCCCGGGGGTCTTTCAACAATGTGAAAGAGTGGTGGTTGTGATGAGTCTCTTCTCATGTTTACTAGTGACCGCGATCTCCTCCTCCTTACGTCGGGGTAGGTAGGGTCGTGAGTCCGTTTGGGTTTTGGGGTCAGGTTTTGCGTGTTGAAAATTTCGGTCTCGTTATTAGTCATGGTTGTATTAGTGTTCTCGTCTTTGGCGTCTGTGTTTGAATAACCGGTGATAGTAGAGTCAGTCTGTGTTGAGATAGTCCTGGTCTCAGTCTGGGTTCCAATGGTGCACATTTTGGGAGGTGAGATATTTTTGGATACCGCGGATGCAAAGGACATTCCAGGTGTTGGTGTCTGCAAGGACATCTCCACCTGCCTCTTAGCCTCCCTGTAGTCCAAATTGTTCTCTGCTCTCACCTTACCGATCTCATACTCCCTCAGGTAGGAAGGGCACTTCCTGTCTGAGGCAGCATGCTGACCGGAACAGTGGTAGCATTTTTCCTCCGTTTGTGTACAGTCATTGTCCCTGTGTCCAGTCTGAGCACACTTGGAGCATACCTGGATGTTACGGCAGGCCTTACCAGTGTGTCCAAATCTTTGACAGTTGAAACAACGCATTGGAAATGGAATATATGTTTTGGTCTGGACCCTCTCATATCCTACCAAGACATGAGTGGGCCTAACAAGTCCGTCAAAAGTCAGTACTGCTGTAGTCGATTGTTTACGTTCACCGTCTGTGGTCTTCCTACTAAATACGAAAGCATCGACGACTCCTTGATCTTTCATGTGGTACTTAATTTCGTCATTAGTCATCCCCTGAAATTCGTAGCTGATAACTACAGCCTAACAGGTGTTGAGAAATGCTGGGATATATGGTTCCACAGTCGTTGAATGGAAAGTTTTAAGATTCAAGGCGTCTCTCATTTGCTGTGCGTCTTTAACAGTAACTTGGAGTTCGCCTTTTCTTGTCTTTCGGACTTTCTCCACGTCCCCTATCTGATCCTTAATGGCCTTATGTATGATGAAGCCATTAATTTTGTCAAACGAGGTAGACGGGTCAACAGTCCGAAAGTGGATTACTCGGGCCTTCTCAGTTGAAACTTGTATCTGTCGTCTTTGTTGAGTAGTTTGGTCAGTAACCGTTACATTGTCAGTTGTTTTGCTGTTTAGATTGTCAGAGTTTGTCGTAGGTCGTGGCAGTCGTGGGTCATGATTGGCCTCCCGCCTCTGCCTGTCCCTGCCTGGACGAGCAGAGGGGGGCTTGGAGCTTCCCCTCCCAGAGGGCATGGTTGGGGTGGCTGGGAACCACCCCTTGGGTACAGTTTTGGGTGATTGATTTACATATAAATGTTGGTGCACTAAGGTTATGCAAGGCCCTTAGTGCAAAAAAAAATACTTGTACTTAAGGACGACCCCCGAACAGTGGTGTGCCTGCACGATCACAGACGTCACTGCTGGATTGGCCCAGGTTTTTCCCCGACCCCCACTGGAGACACACAATCCCACTCCGTGAGGTGTGCACCACTGGGGGGGCTCTAGCACGAATACTGAATTAAAAAAAATTCAGCAGGTGCCTCGGCCAGGGTAAGTATTAGAAAAAATTTAAGTAAGAGAGAAAGCCCTCCAACCACGTCAGGAAGGACAACAGTTAGCACTTCCCTTGCAGTTGTGTGGGTCACTCACACTAACTGTGGGGAGGGAATGCTAAGATTGTCAATCTTGAGCGCTCGTGAGGTGTCAAAAAATTTTAAAGTGACAAAGCCACTTTTAAAATGAATGATGAGTGGATGGATGAATTGTTAATGCTTGGAGTAGCAAGAACAACAACAAGAACAGGTGCAAGTGGAATTGCACAAGATGCAGCGGGCTATGGCGGAAAAAACCGTTACAGAAACTGTTCTCACAAGAACGTCCGTCTCCTCCCGTGTCCAATCAGCCTCTGACCCAATGACGTTGTGTTGTTGTTGTTTAGATTGTCGGACCGTAGTCCGACACGGGCCTTTGCCTATAGGCGGCCCGTTTGGTGGTTCCGGCTGGAGCTCCAGGAGCAGCCAGACCGGATTGGTAATGGAGGTGGTCCCACCTGCAGATTGGAAGGATACTGCAGGTTGCAAGTGTGAGCGGACCCCCGATCAGTGGACACTTACCACCAACCCCCACTCTTGGACGTGGTCAGTTTCGGAGTGGCGCGCCCCCCGAACTGGGGTCCGCACTTGCTGGGAGAGGATGCTTTCTAAGCTATCTGGGTGGTGGGTATCGTGTGATGACCCGGAGTAGGTGGTGAATGTGGTCTGTATGGGCCTTTCGGGTTAGAGTGGCCGCTGGTGTTGTGTGTGTTTCTTGGGAGATTTGAGTTCTGTTTCGGAGGCTTTGTGTGACCTCACAGTCGAGGAGATACTGTTCAAGTGGGTTGGCTGCAGGCTCCTGACAGTAGGTGCAATCCATGACGTCATTACCGATCATCTGCCAGGAGCACTTGTACCCTAGTCGTAGTCGATGAAGGCTGACTTGGGTTTGTCTTGGAGTTTTCTTGTAGCGAACGGTGGTTCCCCTTTTGTGGCCGCCAGATACCATTTGGCTGATTGGGACCCGGCGTTGAGTGCATGAAGGAAGCTCTTTTTGATGTGGAGCTTGCTGGTCTTTCTGAGGTGATTCTTGATCTGTTGCACACTTGCTGGAACTTGGATGTGTACGCTACTAGAACGTGTAGCTGCCTTGGCTGCTTCGTCTGCCACGTCGTTTCCTCCGATCCCTACATGACTGGGAATCCAGTGTAAGACGACTGGTCGGTTTTGGCTTTGGAATTCCTGTAGCTGTGCGAGGATCGAGGTGATGATGTGGACGTTGTCTCTTGGTTGAGTGTGTTGCAGCGCCTGCATGGCCGATTTCGAGTCCGTGTGAATTATGGTGGGCTTGTTGTGTTGCAGCGTGTTGTAGGGCCTTTAAGATTGCTACCAGTTCTGTTTGTAGGGTGGAGCAGTCATTGGAAAGTCTCCATTTGAGGGTCTGACCTTGGGTGTAGAAGGCCGCTCCGGATCTATGATGTTTTGGGTCCACCGAGCCGTCTGTGAAGTATGATGCTGCATCAGCCGGTGTCTCGGTGGCTATGGCTCTGAGAGTTATTTTTTTGAGGTCCTCCTTCTGGAGGTTGGCTTTACTATCGCCTAGGTCGGTAAATTTGAGTGTGGCTGGTGGAGGGCTCCATGGTGGAGGAACAGCGTAACCATTGTCTCGTGTGTCTTGGTTGTTCTTGACGAGTGTTTCTGCTTGCAGGTGTCGGATGACCTCGCTTGCCTCGTGCGACCAGGTGGCCCCTCGCACTGTGTGGTCGAGGTGGAGGGAGGCACTGATTCGAATCTTGGCAACTGTGGGCTTGTCTGCTCTACAGATTTTGGCGAGGAGACCGGCTGTCACCTGCTTGACTCGTACTGCCAGGGGTGGTAGCTCGGTTTCCATTTGCAGATTGCAAATTCTGGTCCACATGGGTGCTCCGAGCATGGTCCTGAGAGCATTGTTTTGAATGACTTCTAGCTTAGCTATTTGGTCTTCTCTCAGTCCAATGAGTGCTGGAGCACTGTAATCTACCAGCGATCTGATGGCGGCCGTGTAGTAGGCTTTGAGCACAGGGAGGTTTGCTCCTGCTGATTTGCTGGTGAGCGACCTCATTATATTGTGTCTGCTCTTCGTCCTGTGCCTGAGATACTCGAGTTGCGGCTTGAAGGTGAGTTTCTGGTCAAACCAGATTCCAAGACACTGGTGGGCGTTGGTCCAGACTACCGGCTTGTTTTGTATGGAGAGCATCTTGTCTGGTGTGTCTGTGCAGATGGCCATCGCTTTCGACTTGGCTGGATTTATCTTGAGTCCAAGTCTGTTGCACTCCTCTTCTATAAGTTTGAGTGCGTGTTGCGTGTTGGCTAGTCTGTTCGATCCTCTTACTATGAGCTGTAAGTCGTCTGCATAGCATAGGAGCTTGGCTGTTTGTCTGAAAGGAAGCTTGACTAGATTTTCCATCAGGACATTGAACAGCATTGGACTGAGGATGCCTCCTTGTGAGGTTCCGTTTTCGTGGACCCTGTAGCTTGAGGTTGTTCCCTGAAAGCGTACTCGTGCTTCTCTCTGTGTGAGGTAGTTCTGGATCCACCCCAGCAACCTTCCTTTGACGCCTTTTTTAGCGAGCGTAGTTGTAATGGCCAGTGGATTGGCTAGTTCGAAGGCTTTCTCCAGGTCGAGGAAGACCACCAGAGCTGGTTTGTTGTCCACTGTGCTGAGTATCTCGGCGATGTTGTTGCCTGTGCCGGTGTTCTCGGTGTAAGCAAAGATGTGAGGGTGTGGGCTGCCTACTTTCCATTTGAGTCGGTTGAGAGCCATTCTTTCTCCCGTCTTGGCTATGCAGCTGAGAAGGGAGATGGGCCTCGGCTTGTCTGGTTCTCTGGGCTTCGGAATGGGCTGTATATCTGCCTTCTTCCATTCCGGTGGGAGTCTTTGTGCTGTCCACGAAGCATTGATGGCTTGCAGCAGAGCCTCGTGTCCGGCTGTACCGGCATGAAAGAGCATGGAGTAGGTTATCCTGTCTGCCCCTGGAGCTGTGTCCTTGCTTCGTTTTAGCGACTTTTGGAGTTCTTGCTGGTTGAATGGTCTGTCAGTGTCATCTTCACTGTTGCAGGCCTCTTCGATCGTCTGGAGTCTGACCTGTCGCAGACGCCGTTGTGTCTCCTCCGCCTGTCTCGGGAGGTTTTTCGTTGCTGCTCGGTCAGAGAACAGTTTTGCAAGTCTCTCGGCTTCTTCTTCTGGGTTGGGATGGGTTGGTGGTGGTGGTGTTGCCTTCCCAGATGCCCTTCGGATCTGGGCCCACATCTTGCCAAGGGAGGTGTGCTCGTTCAGTTCGGAGCACCACTTGAGCCAGCTTACGTTTTTTATTTCTTGCTTCTCTTCCCTGGTGTCCTTAACTATGACTTGCAGGAGATGTCTGTTTGTTGCCGTGGGATGTCTCCTATAGTTTCTTCGGGCCATGTTCACTCTGTGGTTGAGTTCTTTCACCCTGGGACAGTAGTACCAGTAGTACCCAATGACCTCGCTGGGGAGTATTTATGCGATTCTGCAGGATCAGGTAGAGAAGTGTGAAGTGAACGGCGCTACTGATTGGCGAATCACCGCGCAGTCCGAGAGTGAGGCCCGGTCTGTGAAATTCGTTGCTGATTGGCTGGTAAGCGGACGGCAAGTGATCAACCAGCAGTTGTAGGGGAGAGTATCCACTACAAGATGACCCAACCTTCTCACAAATCTTCTTAATCACAAAATTATCCAGTTTGTACATACCATAACTCTGTACTCACCCCTGAAGATGTGAATTACACGAAAGCTCTTGGGAACTTTGTGTTTTCTTATTTCCTTGTTTTGTTACGTTTTTATTGTATATCACCTGTATGTTTTAAAACTTTTTTAAAACTTTTTATTTTCTAGGCTCTGATGATGGAAAATTATTTTTCCGCTGGCTTCAACTACAGTGCTGGCGTCAGTGCTGGCGTTTGCTGCCTTACCTGAACAAACATGCACCCGTAGTTTTTAAGGCACAACCAACAGGCACCTGTAGTTTAAGGCCCAAACCAGCCTTTCTCAACCTTGGAAAATGTACCTCAAAGTTCCACTAGACCAGTGGTTCTTAACCTTTTTACTACCACGCCCCCTCTAGGAATTGGTCCTTCCCTCCACGCCCCCCTTGCATCTATGAATAAAATTCCCTCCCAGATTTTAAAGAAAAATGAAAAATATTGTGTTTTTAGTCTTTATGTTGAGTATAAATTAGTGAGATACTTGACACTGCTTCTTAGCTACTAGATCTTGAATGCGTGGTTGAATGCCAGAGAGTGCACAACGTAAATCCCCTTCAACGTTCAGCCTGTTTCTGTACTTGGTCTTGACAGCAACGAGCGTGGAAAATGCAGCTTCACAAAGATACGTGGATCCGAACATAGTTAGAATCCGAAGAGCCTGATGTGAGATCAGAGGGTAAACAGGAAGGTACTTGACCCAGAGCGTCTCAAGATCCAGTTCTTTGAAGTCTTCCTTAGCTGTGGAGTTGAACTTCAACTCAAGGATCTCCTCTTGCACTTCATCCGAAACAGCAGCTATTTCACATCGAAATGGGTTCCTGATGAATTTCCAGGCTTCACGCTTCTCATCTATCTCTGGGAAGTATCTGATGAATTCTGTTTTCAAGTCAGTTAGACGAGTGATTATTTGTTTCTTTAACTCAGAATCAAGGTTACCGTGAATGAAAGCAGAATCCAAGTTACTAAAACTGGCTGTATTTCCCTGCTGAATTCGACACTTCCAGAGGTCGAGTTTGGCCATGAAGGTTCGAAAGTGTCGTGGTGCATGATGATGTTGATATTTTTCCCTTGTAGTTTAAGGTTGAGAGCATTCAACGCTTCAAAGATGTCCACCAGGTAAGCTAGAGATAGCTGAAAGCCTTCAGACTGGAACTTGTCATGGAGATCTGCCTTCTGCTTCGAATCAAGAAATATTGCTACTTCTTCTCGTAATTCATAAAGCCGTCCAAGCATGTTCTCCTTTGATAGCCATCGTACGTTCGTGTGAAAAAGCAAGGTTTCATGTTCAGATTTCATATCCTTACACAGCAGTTTGAAGAGACGACTGTTTGAGGCTCCAGCTTTGATAAAGTTGACTATCTTGATAGCCACATTCAGGGCATCCCTCATTCAGCAGGTAAAGTTCTGGATAATAAGGATTCACGATGAAGTATGCAGTGTGTACCTACAACAGACGGATTTTTTTCTTTCACCATTGTAATGAATCCAGACTGCAGACCAAGCATGGCTGGAGCTCCATCAGTGCACACATCATGAAACAAGTCAATATCATCATAAATACAACTTTACCATAAACACTTGTTACCACCACATGATTTTAAGCACCACCAACTTCTGATAAAATAAAAACGGAATTTAAAACTTGCGAATAACAAACAGAGCAACACGTGTGTTCACAATTCACCAATAAATTTATGGCTTCTTACTATTTTTAGGTAAATATAACAACTGGGATAAAACATACCTCAACAGCCTTAACTGAATAAGTGTGAGAGAAGAGGAATTATTGCCACGGACGTGTGCAGAAGACTAGAAAAGAACGGGGCTCACCAGTCACCAACGAGCAGTATACAGGTCCAGGACGAGTTAACACCCCCTCCCCCCATGGGTTTCGAGGGATAGGGAGGGAGGTCAATAAGTACAGAAAATGGTAAGCTCTAAGTAAAAAAGGGAGCCTATAGAAAACTAAAGTTATAAGGCGATACTTTTGCATTTTTTCGTAAACTTCTCAATATTAGCCCACGCTCTTGTTAAGAGAATAAAAACTATAATTATAATTAGAGAAATTCCTACTTTTCCCTAGGGCTTGCGCCCCCCCCCCCCCCCCCCCCCTGGAAATTACTGACGCCCCCTTAGGGGAGCGCGCCACCCAGGTTAAGAACCACTGCACTAGACTCTTGGCCTCAGTGTGTAATCATTCATTCACTCAGCTGGCTTCACTTTACGTTTACACCCTGTACATCCATGAACGGAACGGAGTGAGCAACTACGACCTTGTACAGTTGAGAGAAGCTTTAGCTTCCCTTTAGTAAAAGGTTTTCACTAAACTGCTTGAAGATATGTGATAATGTGAGCCGAGGTAGAGGAGAGCTGATGACCCCAAACGATCGTCAACAGGGACAGACGATGGTTCCACGTCGTTAGTTTTACACCCAGACAGCTGGTTTCACTCAATTTCTCACCATACCCAACAGCGTGGGCTCAAACTCAGGTGAGTGGGTGTTCCTGCCCTCAGTGGACGTTCATACCGTAGACGTTTCACACCGCGTGGGCTCTACAGAACCCTGAAAAAACCCGGGTTATTAGCTATTGTCTCACATCACCGTTTGTTCCTACCACCCTATCTAGCTTTGTCTGAGATTGAATAAAACTTACTTGTTAATACTGATGTTAAATAAACGAAGGGACCAGTTAATGCGAGCCGTCTCTCCTGGGTATAGGCAGAGATGGTCCTGCTAGCTTGACTTCTCTCACCACTCCCCAAGCCACGCTTTCTCACGCATTCACCTTTTTCAGGAGTGACTTATTTCCCAGACGATTAACCTCTTCATTAGAACGGACGCAACATTTTCAGACTGAGAAACGATCTTTAATTATTTTTACTTTAATAACTTATATTTAATTTCACAATTCACCCCCAGATAAAGGCGCCAGAGTATACTTAATATTATATGGGTGCAGTTCGCGACTCTCTCAGTACTGTTGATAAGCGCTGTCCCCCCTCGGACGACCTTGAAACTCAGTATCGCCAATGGCGCGGCATTTGAAATTACTCTGAAATTTCTGAATATTGTGTATATATATATATATATATATATATATATATATGCTGATAACCACAACGAAAAAGAAAACACGAAGTTCCCAAGCGCTTTCATGTTATTCACGAAAGCACTTGGGAACTTCCGGTTTTCTTTTTCCTTGCTGTTATCAGCATATACCTGGATCACGCACACCTACAGTGATTTACTTGCATATATATATATATATGCAAGTAAATCACTGTAGGTGTGCGTGATCCAGGTATATATATATATATATATATATATATATATATATATATATATATATATATATATATACATATATATACAGACATGCGCCGGTTAACTTCCTAGATACGTTCTTGGAAACGTGACGTTAACCGAAATGGACGTTGTCCGATCATCACATAAACTTTGTGTTTATGCTTACGTGTATGTGGAATACTATATACGTACATATACAATTTTACTCTTAAATCACTACTGTTATGTGATACAGGTGATTAATTTGTATCTCTTGTGCAAAATACATAACGTTTATATTAAAATTATTCACTGTTTTACAAGGATTCCAGCAACACCGGGCAGATGGGGGAGAAAGATGGTGGGAGCGAGCGAGGGGGCGTGGGGGGAGGGGAGGTAGTACGTTTGACAGTTGGCACAGGTCCAGGTCTAACGTGTGTATATTTATCAGTTCTTAAGTGACTAAGCTTCTCTCTTATAAAAAGCCAGTGAAATGACCTGGGTGAATATAATTAACATTGCTGGGATTCTTGCAACATACTGATTAATTTGAATATAAACATGCTATAATTTGCAGTAGACAAAACAATTTAAGTACCGTAATCAAATTAGTACATGTGCACTCCAGCCTTGCACTAAGGTCATTTATTTCTATTACGTCTCTTTTAGTATGGTGTGTGCATGTAAATGGGTGAAAATAAATGAAGAAATCGATGTAAATCTACCCAAAAATACAGTTGAAATTTTTTTTATAAAATGTACTACAGTACTGTACACTAATGTGCAAAAATTTTTATCTCTTGAGCAAAATATATGACGTTTATATTCAAATTATTGGCTGTCTTGCAAGGATTCCAGCAATGCAA